>CAUOFW020001702.1:752500-948421 GCA_963454935.2 Ilex paraguariensis
AGTTTATAGTGGCCAAGTCATGAAATTCGGTTGTCACTATATGCTGTCTCTCTATGAACAAAAAGTCAATGTCTGTGTTGTATGTAGTGGACAAGCAGTGAAATCAAATTATTACTCTATGATGACTCTCTATGGACACAAGTCAATGTTTCTTGTACTTTTGTAGTGGCCAAGCTATGCAATTACTTTGTCACTATATGGTATTTCTCTATGAACACAATGCAATGTTCGTTGTAATGTGTAATGGCTAAGCCATGAAAACAATTTGTCATTCTTTGATATCTGTTTACACCAAAAAATAGTAAGATCAAAGAGTAACAAGTGGAAGGAATCCAACGGTCATAAAGGAGTATGTGAGAGTCCGCGATTAACAGAACAATTAGAAGAATAGGTCTCTTAGAATCATGAGAGACGATGAAACGTGACATCATGAGTCGGCAGTTAGAGACGATGCAGTGCACATCCACACATCTCAAGGGACAAAACCATGATTAAAGTAATAGTTGGAAAAGATGAGTTGACAGTTGAAGGCCCATCTCTACAAATAGTAGAGGCTAGGCCACTAAAAATGGATATCACAATCAAGCACACAAACTCTTCACAGAGCCAACCTACCTTATACTTATTTCTTGCTTCTGAACAAATTTATTTTTCTTTTAATCATCAATTCAGTGATCTTTTACTGTTTTCATTTAATGTTAAGTTTAGTACTCGTTTTGTCTTCAAATTCAGTTTACTTGCTAATTTTTATTCTCGTTCTTCTCTTTACAATGTAGTCCATTATGCTTCTATTTTGGGAAATTATTTAAGGCTCTTGAACCGTTAGGCATAGAAAAGATCTGAGGTAGCCTTATGCCTCATTACAATCGCATGAACAGTCATGATTTTAGAACCTCACGATGGTTCGAGTAGGTAAGGTCATACATGTTTGGATTTTAAGTCCAATCAGACTTTGGCACTCCTATAATCTGAAAAAATGCCAAACACATTTTTTGGAACACCTTGTGAGACTCCGAGAAGTAACATGGCGAACACTCGGGGAAAAACCAAAGTTATCACATCAGAAGTGCCTCAAGTGCACAAGGTTGTTGAAGAAAGCAAGTCTGGCATCCCCAACTTGCAAGGAGAGTTGCCTACACTCGGGGGGCAAGAAAACAACAAATTTGACTCAAAGTCAGAGGCCTCAATCAAGGATTTATTGCATGAAGTTTTTCAGCAAGTCTCTAGGTTTATTCAAGGCCTAAGGAATTTCATCAGGAAGGAATCTGGTAGCACCAGACAAGCATTGGAGCGGCTTGATAGTAGTTTTGAAGTATCCGTAAGGCGTCAGATAGCCATTGTTTCCTGCTATATAGGTAGTTCCAGTAGAAGCACCACAACTAGTGCTTCCTCCGTATGTGTTGCCACGAAGGGCGCAGTAGGTAGGAATGGTCACAGGCGTAACAACAACCCTTTTTTCAGTAGGAAGTGGTCCCTAATCCCAAGGTTGGGGGCAAAGGAGGCAGCTGCCATCATTTTTCTGGTGGAATCCCAAGTGAGGTCATGAATAGAGATCAACTAGATGAGATCATGCAGGAACATGCCAGCCTCACTATGAGATGGGTAACTACATCGACATATCAAAAATCATATCTCTACTAGGTGGATATGAATTATGAGTATCCTCAGGGATACAAGGTCCCAATGTTCGCTGTGTTTTTGGGAGAAGACGATCAATTGACGATGGAACACATTGGCTATTTCATCGTACAGTGCGACAAAGTAGGGGCTAATGAGTTTTTGAAACTAAGGTTGTTCTTTAATTCCCTTACGGGAATGACCTTCAGATGGGACACTGATCTGCCACCGAATTTTGTGTTGGGCTGGAAACAACTGGAAGATAAGTTCCACGCTCAGTTCTATCGCACTGAATCAAAAATGGCCAAGGCTGATTTGGCCAGGTTGTACAAGATGATTGGGGAGATGGCAAAACACTACATCACATGTTTCAAGAGGGCGAGGAACCGATGTAGGATGGCATTGCTCGAGATGGAATATGTGCATATTGCGCAAAACGGTCTAGGTGTTGAGCTCTAGAAAAAGTTCGAGGGAATTAAGTTCAATGACCTATTCGAGATAGCGACACGGACTAGGCGATATGAACAAATCTTGTGTGAGGAGTCGGACTGAAGAAACTCGTCCAAAGGAACATACTATACTGAAATAATCATGGTCGAGCCAGACCATGAGTTGGAGGTGAATATAGCAAAATCATGGCGAGACAGCCACATGTGTGCAAGGCCTTAACCAGGCCTCTCGAGAGTCAAGCACAGGCTATGCCAAGTGCTAAAAAAGGAATCAATGAAGGAAATGACCAAAAATAGGAGTTCGACGTTGTAATGCTCAATCAAATTTTTTACCATCTGTTAGCCAACGACATTATCAAGATGTTGTTTTGTCACATGATTCCATCGGTCATGGAGTTGAAGAACAGAACATAGTACAAATGTTACAATTTATGGAGCTATTCTACTACTAATTGTGTGGTATTCCAAAATTTCATCCAAGATGTCCTAACCAAAGGCTATTTGATCTTCGGGGATAAAGAGAAATAGGAGATAGGGGTTGATATAGACTCTTTACTCGAATATAGCCTCCATCAAGATGGTGAAAGTGCTGCAATCGAAGACCCCACAGAAAAAGATAGACTTGGGTGAGGACAAGTCAACTGACGAAACGAAGCTTAGGGGAGAGAAAGATAATACTTCGCAGGATGAGTCGTACAAGGAAGACTCTAGGAATAAGCCGTATATCTCACCAAGTCTCCAAGAGCAGCTTGAGATAATCAAGAACAGACTATGCCCCAGATGCAAGGCCTTTTACGGGATTGTTCCAGACAAAGAAGAACGAGGAGAATCGTCCAAAGGTACTCATTGGGGGTGGTTGCTGCCCAAGCGGAATTATAAGGATCGGTCTGGCAAGTTCATGAGGTTGAGCTATAAAGAGCACGATAGAAATATACCAAAACCCTCGTGAGGACGACAAATGGCAAGATACTAGGAATTTGCCACAAGATTGGCGTAGACTCAGCCCATCAGAGAATAGGGTTATCAGGATTGACTTAGGATGGTGAAACCAAAAGAACTATTGGAGGACCGTTGGTACATTGCCCAACATCTAAAGTTCCCACAATACCATAAGTCGCTCCCACTGTCCAAAACTCAAAAACGCAGGAAGCAGCGCATTCTATGAGAAATGTTTTGGTGGCATCACCCGGAGGTGGAAGAGATTATGTCCCGATTTGGTACCTAATCACCTCCACAGCACCTTATGGCTTCAGAGAAGGCCACACCTTTGGAGAAGGGAAGAAGCAAGCGGAGCCTAAGTTGCCACCAAAGGAAATTAATGTGGAATGGATGGTAAAGAGAGTGGTTGAATGTATGAGAATCACACTTAACATCCCCCTAAAGACTTATAAGGGTGGAAAGAATAAGGGCCCTATTGAAGAAGATGATAGTGATGGAGGTGATTCCATGAAATTCGGTACTCTAGGGTATTCGGTGTTCGTCAATGCCCTCGGGTTGTTGCCAACATCGTTTAGAAGTCCAGGATCTCAAGCAGGGGCTTTGGAGGGAGACTCTGAAGACGCTGAGGAGCAGGGTTGATGTTCCTAGACAAGGAAGAATCGTTCGAAATCAAGATGGAACGTTCTCTTGAGAGAAGATTGGTCAAGGAGGTAAAGGCATACAACTTACTTCCTATTAGCAGTGCAAGAGGGTGGCCATTTAGTAAGCCTATGTGGCCCATGACACAACATTTTAAATCGCTTTATGTCTGAGCGCACTTGGAGGAAAGACCCTTCAATAGAGTCTTGGTTGACAATGGAGCGACTGTCAACATTCTCCCTATAGATTCACGGGAAGAAAGAGGAAGACCTAGTCCACAATGATTTGATAGTGAGTAGATTCACGGGTGGAGTTGACAAGACGATGGTAATTTTACCTATTGAGTTGGTTGTCGATAGTAGGACCAATGTTATGTCGTTCTTCATAATAGATACAACGACACCCTACAACTCTCTTTTGGGTCAAGATTGTATCTATTTGAGTGAGTGCAACCCATCAATTTTTCATCAGAGAGTTAGTATTATGGAACCTTGATGACTTAGAAGTCTTGGAGGTGAATCAGATTTCGTATGTGGATGATGTTCACTTGGTCGACGCTTTGCTCTACGAAGAAGGAATAGGGACAATGAGGTTTCAAGGCAAAAAAAAGTATAAGAGGCTCGGGGAAGTCGTGTTTCAAACCGACCTGAAGTCCACTAAGATTCACTAGGTGGAAGAAGAGGTCCTTCAGTCCACTAATGTGCAGAGGTTGAATGACGTAGAAGAAATAGAAAACTCATTTATTGGTGGAGCTCAGCGACAGTAAACATAGGAAACAGGTTGTGAGTGATAGAGTTATATACTAAAAGATTACTTTTTGTTGTGAAACTCGTTTTATTAATTAATAGGGGTTTATTTTTTTTCATTGAGAATCTACATGGACAAAATTTTTGCATTATATTTCATTTATGGTATGCATGCGTATCTTATATTTTACATTATAGATAATCTGGTGTGCAGAGTTTGACTTATACACAAAAGACCAGATTATCATATCCTTGTATAATATGAGTATAGGTTCACAATTCTAGATGGAATTGGACGCATCATCCGTATGATTGTAGTGTAATATGCTAGCATGATCTGTCTTGACTATAAGATACTATTTGATGTCTTAGATTATTGCACTAGTACACTTTGTGTATTAAACAAACTCATGTTGATGTTATTATCTTTTATTGATAGAATAAGATAATAAAACCTCATAATTATTATGATTGCTTTTGCTCTTAATCCCGAGATAATCGTCAAGTGCATATAATGATTGTCACTTTAATTCATCAAAGAGTGAGATTCATATTGAGTCAATCAACTCGGTGAATTGGAAGATGATATTATTTGTATGACAAAAATTAATTATTAAAGGAAACTATGTCCTGGTATTTAAATGGGTTGATGATATCCACTTGAGGAAGCACATAAATTTTTCAATGTCAAACCCTACAAGTGGATTTAATTATTCAACATGACAAATAAGTTGAGTGGTAAGGTCTCAAGGAATAAAAGAAGTCAATTAAATATAATTATCAGTAATTTATTTTAATTGATGGACATCTGTAATATTAAACGTGGGGAGATTATTAAGCATATAATAATAAGGAGCTCGAAACATAATTTTGAGATAAGGAGATCAATAATAAGTTTTAAGTGGACTAACTGTTTATTAATGGACTATAGGATGTTTGCTTTGGGTTGAACATAGGAATCCTAAGCCCATTGGAAGTTTGACCCTTATTTCTCCTTAGGGTTTCTGTCGTAGCCTATATATAGACGTCTAGGCTCTCTAAATTAACATCACCTTGATTACTCAGATATTAGGGGAGGCTGAGAGAGAGAGCAGAGATTCGGAAGTCTTTTTAGCCCACACTGCATTCGGATTTTGGCGTAGGGGGTATATGACAGAAGATCGTGAGGTTCATTGAGTTGTCTTCCACGTCTTTTTTTTATATTATGTGTTCATGCTGAGACGTGATCAATTCAGAGCGATCTCAAAGGTAAACCCTAAATTTGTTTTGCAGGGTTTTAACAAAATTTTTTTTGTGTTTGATACATACGCGATGTTAATAATTCTTGAGATTTTCATTCCAACAATGAAAGCCTTCGTCACCAAGGTACGAGCTTACCTAAGAAAAAAGGGGCCGCGGCATTACAAGCGTTAGCAGACAACAAAGTACCATCAACATGATGGAATGTGAGGAGGAAGAGTCTAGGTAGTTCACCTTCTGAGAGTTCATCGAACTAGAAGAAATTGACGCTACTCTCGCCAAACTCAATGACTTGATCACAATCTAGGATCCATTGCTTGAAGTCAATCTTGGCAAGCCAAGGGAGCACCGTCTAACTTTCTTTAGCAAATTGCTAGATTCAAATTTCCATACATGACTTATACAGCTACTAAGGGAATACTATGATTGCTTTGCCTGAAGTTAAGAAGAAATGTCAGGGCTAGATTCGACCTTAGTAGGGCATCGATTGCCAATCAAGGAAGGATACAGGATGATCAAACAGGCCCCAAGGTTATTGTCCCAAGAAATAACCTTGGTGGTGAAGGAGGAGATTCAATGCCTCTTACAGGACAAGTGCATCTAGGTGGCACGATATGTGGAATGGGTGTCCAACCTCATGCCAGTCAACAAGAAGGCTAGCAAGATTAGGGTTTTCTATGACTACCATGACCTGAACGTCACAACCCCTAAAGATGAATATGTCATGCTGCTAGCCGATCAACTCGTAGACATGGAAACCATGAATGTGATCATGTCATTCATCGACTACAACGCAGGCTACCATCAGATCTTCATCACATAAAAGGACTGGCACAAAACTGCTTCCCAATGTCTTGGGTCGATTGGAACGTTCGAATGAAGGGTGATGTTATTTAGACTAAAGATTATAAAGGTATACATTGACGACATCATAGTCAAGACTCAAGACATTGAGAAACACCTTAACGATCTAAGGTTTGTCTTTGAAAGGATGTGTGTTCAACAGTTAAAGATGAAACTATTTAAGTGTACCTTTGGAGTCACAACTGAGAGTTTCCTTGGGTTTCTGGTGTATAATAAGGGAACTGATGTTAACAAAAACAAGGCAAAGGCTATTGCAGAGGTTGTGCTGCCAAAGACCAAGAAAGTGCTTTAGCACCTGATCGGCCAAGTTAATTTGCTTCAATGATTCATCGCCAATTGCGTAGGAAAAGTGAAGGTGATCTCACCATACTTGAAGCTAAAGGGTGTATAAGAGTTTAGATGGGAAACACAACAATAGGAAGCTTTCTGCCAAATCAAGGAGTATTTGGTGAATCCGCCGGTTCTTATGTCACCTATTAAGGGTAGGCCACTGCTACTATACTTGTCAGCCACACACTAGTCCATTGGATATTTGTTGGCCCAAATAATAATATATGCAACGAATAAGTTGTTTATTATTTAAGTAGAACTTTGACTTTGGTTGAGCAACGTTATAAGTCAATTGAGAAATTTTGTTTAGCATTGTACTTTGCATCGCAAAAGTTAAGAATTTATATGATTTCAATGGTTATGTATGTTGTTGCGCAAACTGATGTGATTAAGTACATGTTAACCAGGCCAATTATGAGGAGCGAAATCGAAAAATGAGTTCTGGTCTTAATTGAATTTTCTAGGAGTACTTGTGTCAAAATAGAGCATGATATCACTTGGTTTTCTAGGAGTACTCATGGTGTCATTAATGCCATGAAATTTAAGGTTCAACGGGTCACAGACATGTGAATCAGTAGGGGTCGGGGTGATCATAGAACTGCCCTAGGACTGCAAAACCCAACTGTCATTTTAACTAGAGTTTCAATGCACTAATAATCAGACCGAATATGAGGCATTGATCATCGGGCTCGAGGTTTTTTTGGGAATGGAGGCATCGACAGCTTCCAATGCAAAAGTTGGGAGCTATGCCCATTTCACCCCATTGCAATATCGTTGCTAGCAAATTTCAATGATGTGACGCTGCGAGCGATCACAAGGGAGATGAATGGCCAAGTTAACAACTTGGCCCAATTGGGATCGGGTTTGAGGATTGCTCGAGGTATGGACGAACAACAAATTAGGGTTCAAAGGAGAGTCTTGTCGTCTATAAAAGTTAGAAGGATGGACTTTGAGGAGTTTTCGATGGAAGTGTACGAGGAAGAGTGGAGGTTCGACATTAGGCAATTTTTAAGATATCCAACCGGGGATGTAGAGCAGACCGTTAGAAGATGGGTTGCTAATTATATACTCATGGCTGGGGAAATATATAAGAAGGGAATGCACAATGATTTATTATTAAGATGCATTGGCAAATAAGAGGCTATTTTGGCAATGGGTGAGAGCCACAAAGACATATGTGGTGAGCATCAAGTCGGCATCAAGATGCGGTGGCTAATCAAAAAATATAAATATTACTGGCCAAGTATCTTGAATGACTACATTGAATATGAAAAGGATTATCAAGCATGCTAGCACCATGGGCTTATCCAGAGAATGCCAAAACTAGAAATGCAGCACATAATAAAGCCATGACCATTTAGGGTCTGGGCCATGGATTTAATAGGGAAGATCTTTCCCTCATCCACAAGACAATATTCTTTTATCATCACAGCCGCCTACTATTATACAAAGTAGGTAGAGCCTATTCAAATAAAAATGCTCAATCAAACCGACATCATATGAATGATAAAGGACATCACAATGCACCAATTTGGGCTTCCTTAGCACATAGTAGCCAACCAAAGAATAGTCTTTGTAGGAAGCGAAGTCAAGGGATTTGCAGAGGAGTATAGTTTTGATGTGATCTACTCAACGCCATACGACGCACAAGGGAATGACCAAACAGAGTCCACCACAAAGGTAATGAAGGAAATCATTGCAAAGATGGTGGAAGATAACCAAAAGGGATGACATGATAAACTATCAAAAACACTATAGGCATACAAAACATCCAAACAATCCACAATGGAATTACACCATTCAAGCTAACATATGGGCACGATGCGGTCTTGCCTATAGAAATTACTCTGAAGTTGTTGCAAGTGGCTTTCCAGCATAGGTTAAGTCTAGCTAAATACAACGAATCCATGATGATCGAGCTTGAAGATTTGGATGAAGTGCGGCTGGGTGCTTTGGATTGCATCAAGGTACAAAAGCAAAGAGCCACCAGGGAAGGGTCAAAAGGAGGATGTTCAGCGTAAGTGACGTGGTCTGGAAAGTAAGGTAGCTTTTGCAACTTAACGATTCAAGGAGTGACAAATGGTTGGCCAACTGGGAAGGACCATTTGAAGTCCTCAAAGTCAAAAAGGGTGGAGCTTACCATTTAAGAGACCTAGATGGTGAACGCCACCATCGATCCATCAACGGACATTTCTTGAAAGCCTACAGACCAACGTTCTAGGAGGTCGTAGAAGGTGAGTTAGACCTTTAAAGCAAAAGGTCATGGCCAGCAGCCTAGGGCAGGCCAACAACCAATAAGTAAATCGTTCTACCATTTAACAATTGTCCAAAAAATAAAACAAAAATGATGGAAAGGAACGAATAACAATGTAAATTTTATTCATAGAATTTTATACAATTTCAATGAACATAATTTGTAAAATACTTGTAAAATAAAGAGCTACATAAGAATTGTGTCAGAGTAACTTGCTTCTAAAGGCTTCTCATCCTGAGTTTGCAGATGACAACTTCCGTGGTGGAAACAAAGAAAGGAGTATAAATGACGGAGAAAGCTTGGTTGCAAAAGGTAGAGTATAGACCTCTCACACAAACATTTTTTAGTCAGAGACTCCCCGAACGTGCAAACCTTCCTTAGTCTCCGCTACTTTTTCCAAAAGGAATACTAAGAAAAGTTATCCTATGGCCAACCTAAAGGTCAAAAGAATAACATAGAACATGGCCGCCAAATGCACCAGAAGCCAAATGTAGTATCTTCTTTCAACTTCAACAAGTGCATGATGTCAACCCATGTTGCCTTACCCCAAGACAATGATCTACAAAATGAAAGAAGGATGGAGGCGAAAAGAGGTATTCATTCAAAGGAAGAACATTAAATACGTTGGTAAATCAAACTATAGACATGAAGGGCCAAATACAGAGTAAAGGCTTTGATTGACCAAAGGAGGAAAAAAGTTGGGGATTAACAAAGTCATCGTCTAGCTTTCTCTCTTCTAGGTAAGGATGTTCAAAGGAACCAATTATGTTGCACAAGGAAGAAGACATCCTCAAGGAAAGTTGGGCTTGCTCTGAAAAGACTAAGTGCTTCATGGGTATTTATAGGCCATAGGAGAGTGAAATGCTTTAATCGCCTTGCCTAAAAAATAGTCAACATTTAATGAGAAAAATGAAGCGTCACTCTAAACAGTGGTCAAAGTGCCTGAATGCATGCACATAGATCAAAGGATGGAAACATGATGTAAGTGGCAATTAATGTCATTTAGTTCGTAGTCATGTCAATCATTACAAGGGAAATGAAAAGACAAATAAAAGTGAAGTAAAGGGCAAAAAATTCCACCTCTATTTTCTAATTTATGATTTATCTTAGAATTGTACAAGATTAGAAAAATGAACTTCTATTTGATATAGTAACCTATTTACGACCTGTAATTCAGCCGAAGTTGACTTGATAGGGGTCAAGCCCACATCCATAAAGGTTGCTACATTCACCATAGTAGCCTTGAGCTCTTCCAAATGTTCTAGATATGATGCATACTCCTCTAGGAGCATTGCATGTTGGGCATCTAGATTGAAAATTTGGCGATCTATCTCAGCCACCCTCTGAGGAAGTGAGTCAAAATGACTCGAATGGCTGAAGTAGGTTTGGATGAGTTGGTTCAAGTTGACTTGCTGCTCTTATTGATTATGGATGATGGTGAGGCAATCTTGATGCTTAAGATACAGTAGCCCTACTTTATGGAAGTTTATGTGCTATGCGAACCAACACTTGATGGTCTTATTCAACAAGGAAAGGATTAATGGCGAGGGCCCTGATCAAGCAAAGTCACTCCTCAAGAAGGTTTACCTTATCCACCAGAACAATAGAGTGCCCAGCAAGGACCGTCATTGCTATTTCACAATGTTCTTCAAACTCGCAATTAGAATTAAGCTTGATTGTTGAAAGGAGACGAGACCAAAGAAGAGGCAAGCCTTCAAAGAAGCTAGAATGGATGGCAAGTTAGAATCACGTGAAGGAAGAACAACCAAGGATGGAGCAATAGCCTAAGTTGGCCTATTGGGGAATCGAGAGGTTCTTGCATGGTCCACAACTTCAACACTATCAGCCACATCACTGAAAGAGGGCGTTGTCGAGACTAAACTAGCTATGGCCATAGAAGAGGCTGGTAGAATTAGGAATGGTTAATGGGTTGAGAGGCTCAAGTTTTCCAAAGATGGCATCTTGAGAGGGCCATGCGCTAATCGAGAGGATCGCAGAAGGAGGAGTGTCATCACGATGACGAACACATCGCATAAGAGGAGCATTATCTTCAACTTCCTATCCCTCATCAAATTGGGCATGAGAAATTGATGTGAAGGGAGTTGCGAAAGAATATTATCGCTTGTCCTTATAACAAGTACATGTGAATAGATGAAGAATCTAGATCTGTAGAGGTCATGAGATCAAGGTCAATTTCCTAAGGAGGAATGACAGCAGGTGGGGAAGTCCTGACTGGGCCGGCCTTAGGGGTTGATTGAATTCATAACGGAAAGTTCATGTGGTTAAGAATAATAGCACTGCCACGGTCAAATAGCTGAGAAACATATAGTTTCCACCAAGCCCTAGCAATCTTCAAAACATCAAATGACTCGTTGAAAGAGGTCATTTGAAAGGAGTGGCGAGCAAGAGAATAGCAATAGATGTTTTCCACATCGGTTACATTAGGCCGATTGATGTAGTCAATATTGAAAATGCAGACAAAAGGATAAGAAATTTGCTGCACTAGGCCGAATTGGCGGGCATACTGCTGAGGCATGTAAACCTCAACACCGCAGTGAGCATTGGTGGCCAACCCTAGGTTTTAACGCAAGTCTTCGGGGGTGAAGATAGGAAAACCAAGCATCTTCGTGAAAAATAATAGAGTCAGCTAAAGCTTCCCTAGGCCTATACATGAACTATTTTGGACCTCAGTTCTGGGAAAATTTCATCCAAATGGGCAGTGAGCCATTTAAGTTATACAAATAAGAAAAACAGTCAGCGAAAGATAATTCTCTAGAAGGGGCCGTAGCAAATAGACAACCATAAGAAAAAGACGTGTTATCAACAGGTAGGATAGAGAGCCCTGGAAAATAAGTACAAAGTCATAGTTGAAGTACCCAGAGGGGACATAAACCCTTTTGCATATTTGATGCCACTTTCTCCCACATCCCACGATAGAGGTAGGTGAGCATGATAGGAGTAAGAGTGTAGTAAGCTCCTATAGCCAAATAGATGGCTAGCGGAATATATTCCTTAGTTACTTCGTAAGACAAAGTACATAAAAAAGAATTGGTTAATCCAGTAAATCAGGAACGAAATATGTTCTTGATTTGACACTAGAGAGCCATCACGACCATGTCAAGCCACAATAAAAAGAGAATAGGCATTGATTGGCTTGTTATGTATACAAAGTGGAAATGTATAATTTGCTTCAGTATGTGTAAGTAGAGCATTAGTCTCGGGCCTGAATGGAGGAAGGCTGAGAAGAGTAGATATATCATAGATTGTAGGGCCCATTATGCGAAAATGAAAATGAAAGACATTATTCGCCACGGACCAAAATAAGAGAGTGACGCTAAGTAATGGCTCGTCACTAGGCATTGTGATAATTCTAGGCTCTATGCCATCATAAATGATGAGGCGACACCATAGAGTACCCTTTACCTTAGCACGAGTAACCCATGATATCCAATCAGGGATAGGGACCTTTCATGCATGGACAAGGTTACCACTGAACCAGTTTGTCCATTAGAGAGGCTCATGGAAATTGAAAGGCAGAGACATATGAGAATCAGGGTAAATGTGCCAAACCTCGTCTAAAGGCATCTCTTTGAAGGTCGGCCCAACGACCATCTGTGGTGAAGAAGAATCAGAGAGAGGGTTAAAAGTAAGAAGAATGTATTAAGTAGCTTTTACTTCTGAAAGAGTTGCTTCAAGAGCAATAGTACGAGGAGCCTCCATTGAAGAAGAATAAGAGAATGATAGAATAATGTGAAAACAACAAGTGTGGGAACAAATTATATAGGTGTAGAGAATGAGATGAAAAAATGATTAAAACATATGTACAGATCGCGTGCCAGCCCTTTTTTGTAGATCTGAAAGATGAAGGATAGAGTGAAAGACTACGCGTGGAACTCTAGTTGCAATCCCCGAGCTTTATGGCCAATGGTAGTGTGACAGCTAATCAGGGCAGGTGTAGCGGCAAAAGTTTAAATTTAATGAGACAAAACGACACCCCAAATATGGAGTATTCAGTCCCATCATTTTTTTAGGGGGGGGGGGAAATGTTTACACCCAAAATAACAATATCAGAGGGTGATAAGTAGAAAAAATTCAACGGTTAGAAAAGAGTCAAAGAGAGTTCATGATTGACAGAACAGTTAGAAGGGTAGGACTCTTAGAATCATGGAAGACCAGAAGACCAGAAAACGTGACATTATGAGCCTTTTGTTGGAGATGGTTTAGTGCATATTCACACATCTCAAGGGATAAGACCATGATCATAATATTGCTCGAAAAAGATGGGTCGATGGTTGAAGGTCATCTCTATAAATAGTAGATGTTAGACCACTAAAAAAGGATCTCACAATCAAACACACAAACTCTTCACAGAGCCAGCCTACCTTATACTTATATCTTGCTTTTAAGCAATTTTACTTTTCTTGTAATCATCACTTTGGTTATCTTTTACTGCTTTTATTTAATGTTAAGTTCAGTTCTCGTTTCGTCAAAAGATTCTATTTACTAATTACTTTTCATTTGTGTTGTTCTCTTTACGATGTAGTCCATTACATTTATATTTTGCGAAATTATTTAAAGACCCGGAACCATAAGGGATAAAAAAGAACTTAGAGGTAGCCTTATGTCTCGCTACAATTGCCTAAATGGTCACAATTTTAGAACCTCACGCCGATTCGAGTAGGTAAGATTGTACGTTTTTAGATTTTAAATCCAATCAGACTTTGGCATGCCCGCAATCCGAAAATACACCAAACAATGTCACAATTGCAATTTTACTTTCTTTTTTTGTAATAAAACCTCATTATAACGAGACAATTTTTATTAATAAAATAAAAATAACAACAAACTAGGGGGGACAAAGAACCTAACACCTTTATGCAGTCTAATACAATTAATAATTGACCCAAGAAAAAAAACTTAAAGATTGCATTAAAAATAAAAAACATGAGACACAAAAGAGAGAGAGAGAGAGAGAGAGAGAGAGAGGGTTAAGTTTTGGGGGGAAATTTCAGAGGAATTTAAGCTATTAGATTATTTTTTTGAAAAATTTTAGAACTATCCGAACCACAAAAAATAAAAGTCATTTTTATGTCCTTGGGAAATTGAAATCATTTATATTTTATCATATAGATGTTAGTCACCTTTATTTTTGTATACATTCTCATAAGTTTTTCAATTTCAAATCATATTATTGCATTTGTGTTAGCTAGTATATAAACAAATTTATCATTCTAGCATTTAGGCGTTAGAAATCTACTATAATAGTATTTAAGCATTAGGTAGGTCATACTTCTTGATGTGGGTGAAATTATCGTATATTCTTAAATTTGGGGCTCTTGCTTAGTGGAACGTCAGAACTAACACAACTAGTTTAGCCCTCGAACTTTTATCTTTTCTAAGTAAGCGTTTTTATTCTAAGTGATACAAGCCTCAATATATATCTGGAATTTATATTCACTTAAAAGTTTAATGCTATAGCTAGTGAAATTATTCTAAAGAGATGAGCTTGGATTAATTTAATTTGGTGACGTTGTAATATCAAGTTTAGATTGAGTTATAGCAACCCGATTTTAATTTTTCAGTAATCCCGACTTGATTCATTATTGTTATTTAACACTTAATATTAGATATTAATGAATACCATATGGTAAGTGGTATTATTTTTGTCAAGTTTAGTTTAAAAAAAATAACACAATGACTTTATTATCCTTACAAACCTAGATCCACACCTTCATGTAAAAGTTACACATTATGCAAACTCTGTCCCTTAGTATTTGTTTTGTCATTTTCAATTGAATACCATACACTATTACATAATCCAAATATAAATTTGGTGATATAATTATAGATTTACATCTTATTCCAACCTTGATCCAAACTTGTTAGTACCATTTGTAAGGATTGGATGGGGGGGGGGGGGCACCTTGAATTTGTTTTTAAAAAAATATTACTTATGTATGTTTTAAATTATTTTACGTATATTTAAGAGTGTACACTCTATTATTTTTTGTTCTATCAATTAGTATAGTTACATAACTAAATAATTATAAACTTTTAGACACACTTTGAACACCTATAGATACGTCTAGATAAATTTTTGACACGTCGAACTCAATTTTAAAGTTATAGAGATTATGAAAACTAGATTAAATAACTTAATAAGTGGTCAATGACTAATAACTTGATTGGTTATATAAAGAAATACTATAATATCTTTCACATTCATCGCTACCCCACAAGTCATTCTCTTACTCTTGTCCGGGTTAGGAGAGATCGTTAGTCTCACTTATTGTGAAGGGTTGTAATTAGTCTATTTTATTTTTGTTTTTTAATGTGTACATTATATTTATCGACGTTTGATAACTTTTGTATTTTATGAATTTTTAAGTATCAAATACAATACCGTAAAGTTAAATATATTATTTTGTTTTTATTAATTGGTAGAAAATATTTAAAATTTTTAAATAAACTGTCCACCTTAGACAGAATTTATGGCTCGTCCACTGACATGAACCACACCAGACTTCGGATCCACCACTCTCACCGTGTCTAAATAACTTTTTGTTGGAGTATAGATAGTAGTCTAGGTCTTTTTTACCCTTACTATGATTTTTATATTTTGCCTAAACTACAAGGATATTTAAGTCACTCTGTATTATTTTTGGCTATATATACGGGACTCTACTTTGAGTTTGAGTATCCCTTTCACATATTTCAAGTTGGTATCAGAGCCAAAACCCTAGCCCCCATCTCTAAGCCTAACCCTAACCTTAACCCTAGCCTTCATCACCTTCCCAGCAGCCACCATTCCAAAACACTCAAACAATCTGCAACAGCCTGCCCAACCTCCAGCGCCACACCAGAACCAGAACCAGAACCCAGCCAAAATCATCTACCATTCCACCGACCAAAAACTGATTACACCGAACCAGCGACTCCAGCGACTCCAGCGCCACACCAGAACCAGAACCAGCGACTCCACCGAAAAACCCAACCATATCGACACCAGAACCTGCCCACCGAAGAACCAGCGACTCCAGAACCTGTTGCTTCCAACCGACACCGACTGAAACCAGTTGCACCGACCGAAACTCCTATAGCCCAACCATATCGAAACCAACCATATCGAAGAACCAGCGACTCCAGAACCTGTTGCTTCCAACCGACACCGACTGAAACCAGTTGCACCGACCGAAACTCCTATAGCCCAGCCACCGACTGCCCATAAAGCACCGACTGAAACCAAAACATGTTTCAGTCCACCGACTGCCCATAAACCACCGACTGCCCAGCGAAACTCCTATAGCCTACCCCACCGACTGTCCAGCGACCCACAAAACCCCCACTGCCTCCTCACCGATAGAACCCCAGCCTTAACATCTACACCGACTGCCTCCACTCCATTAAACCAGCTGCTCCACCGACAGCCACATAAGCCAAAACCCAAAACCAGCCAACAACAAATCGTCGACCCACTGCCCGGTCCAACCCAAACCAATCCTAGACCAGCCCCAAACCAGCCCACTCATCAACCCGCTATCGGGTCACGTGTATCTTTTCGTCACAGTGTCACTATTTTTTCGCGCCACCTTTTTTTTTCTAGAGTTGCAATATCTAGGCCTTTTTGAGGAGGCACCAGATCCTTTTCTCCGTTGATCTGCTTTTAATGCAGTAGATCATTTATATTTATTGGATTTCTGGGCACCGTGACTTGATTATTTGGGAGCTTTTTGGACCTTCCTTATTTGTCGCTACTGTTCGACTGAAGGTATATTGTTCTCCCTTATTTTATTCCTCTATTTATCTTAGAGTTATTTTTCTGTCACGGGTGCCCTAGTATTGTTGTTGATATGGCTACTACTGAGGGACTTGAGAACCCTACTGTTGACACCTCTACCGTTGAGACATCTATGGGTACTTCCACTTTTATGTTTGACCAGTATACAGTGCCTACTAGCACAGTTGCATTACCAGCATTACCGGGCATGATCTCTCAAAAAGTTACGGCACAATTGTTGAATGGTCGTAACTTCGCTGAGTGGTCACGCTCATTCCAGCTTTTCTTAGGCCGTGTAGGGAAGCTTGGTTGGCTGACGGGATCTCACCCAAAGCCAGCTGATGCCGACCCTGGATATTCTGCGTGGTTCTCTGAAAACTGTGCCATTCTTGGATGGTTATTTGGCTCAATGGAGCCCTCTGTTTGCAGGATCCATCAGTTTCATAGCTCTGTTCCGAAGCTATGGAGCGCATTATCAGAGATGTATTCTCAGTCAGGACGGGGAGTTCGTGTTTATGAGCTTTCTCAGGAGCTCTCATATGCTCGACAGGGAGATATGACCGTTCAGGATTATTATGGCTATTTGACCCAGCGCTGGCTTGAGTATGAGTCTCTACGTCCTCTTGCTGCTATTCCGAAGATAGAGCCCGAGGGAGCAGCATTCTTGCATACTCGAGAGCAGGAGGATAGGATTCACAAGTTCCTTATGGGGCTTCGTGATGAGTTTGAGGGACCTCGTTCTCAGATCTTGTCGATGTTGACACTTCCTTCTCTTTATGAGGTGTATGGGATGATTGAGCAGCATGAGCGTCGAGTCCGTATTGCATCACTTCCAGTTGCAGCTTTGACTCCTTCGATTGACCAGATGGCCCTTGCAGCTGCTGTAGGGTCCCGTTCAGGATCCTTAGTCAGGGATGGGCAACGCTCAGACCAGCGCCGTCAGGGCGCCCCAGATCAGCGCAGACGGGGGGATTCCCGTCAATGTGATTATTGTGGCCGACCAGGACATCTCAGGGCTACTTGCTGGAAGCTCCATCCAGAGCTTAAGCCACCTTCTCGCAGCCGTACTGTTGCTATTGCTGAGGTACCACCGCCCACTACCGCCACTCCTGCTACTGCTCCTCCTTGGCAAAGTGATATGGATGCTATCACTTCCCGATTAGATATACTTATGTCTGCTCTGACTTCTCAGAGTCTGACTACTGCTGCTGTCACCACTACAGGTATATCTCGTGCCTTTCACGCTTGTGCCAGTTCATCTCCCCTTTGGATGTTGGACTCGGGTGCGAATGGTCACATGACAGGTGAGGCCCATCACTTCACCACTTTTGACGAGCCGTTACATACACAGGTTCAGTTAGCAGATGGAACACATGCCCCTATTGTTAGTAGGGGTACAGTCCGTCTCCCAGATGGCCTTACATTACATTCGGTTTTTCATGCGCCAAAGTTGGCCATGAATCTATTATCTGTACATCAGTTAGCCAGAGATTTTCACTGTGCGGTTGTATTCTTATCTGATTCGTGTTATTTGCAGGACCTGAGTACCAGGAGGATTATTATCAAGGGACATGAGAAAGATGGACTGTATTATCTTGGCAATCCATCTCCAGTTTCACCAATTCCTTCACCTGCACCTGCTTTGTCTTTTTCTGTTCCTAGCTTGCATGCTAGTATTTTACCTAGTAGTTGTCGTTATGATTTTTCGTCACAAACTGTTCAATTGTGGCATGACCGTTTTGGACATACAAATTTTAAATATTTATGTATGTTGTTTCCTGCTTTGAGTAATGCTTGTGTTGGTGGTAAACTTGATTGCGTTATCTGTTCCCTATCAAAACATGTTAGGGCCAATTATATTCCTCGCATGCACCAGTCACCCAAGCCATTTGACCTAATACACTCTGATATTTGGGGACCCTCTCCCGTTACTGCTCTGTCAGGTGCCAGATATTATGTGACATTTATAGATGATCATACCCGTTGTACTTGGGTCTACCTTTTGCATAGGAAGTCTGATGTGCTCCCTATAATCACTCAGTTTTTACAGATGATTAAGACACAATTCGATGTCATTGTTCGTGCTCTTCGTTCGGATAATGCCAAAGAATATGTGTCTGATGCTTTAGTGTCTCACCTTTCTTCTCAGGGTATCCTTCAGCAACTCACTTGTCCATATACTCCTGAGCAAAATGGTGTTGCTGAGAGGAAAAATAGGAGTTTGATAGGGATGGTACGTTGTCTGCTTAGAGGCATGAGGGTACCAAAATCTTATTGGCATTTTGCTGTTTTGACTTCTACCTTTCTGTGCAATCGTACGCCGAGTCGTGTTCTTCAGCATAAGGCTCCCTTACAGGTCTTATTTCCTGAGCGGACACTTTTTCCGGTCCCCCCTCGTGTTTTTGGATGCACATGTTTTGTTCAGGATCGGTCTCCTACTCGTCATAAACTTGATGATAAAGCGATTCGTTGTATCTTTGTGGGCTATTGTCATCAATCTAAGGGGTATCGCTGTTATGATCCTATTAGGCGTCGTATGTATCACAGTCTAGATGTTACCTTTCTTGAGCATATTCCTTTTTTTCCTTTCAGTCCTTTGTCTGCCCCTCCAGTTGATGATACTCCCTTTGATTTCCCATTACCACAAGAGTCAGAGTCATTGATCACTATCCCTACAGGGTCATCCGTTTTTCCTCCCAAGGAGTCACTCATCCCTGTCAGTACAGAGTTACCAGTCTCTCTTCCTTTGCAGGTGTATGCTCGTTGTCCTCGCTCTCATCACCCTGCTGATATCCCCTCTACCTCAGGCGATGCAGGTAATACTTCTCAGTTTGTTGAGCATATTGATGCACCTGTTGTTAGTACTGATGAGATTACAGGTGCTGAGCCAGTTACTTTACCTGATAAGATATTATCAGTAGAGGATGGTGATTTAGGGCGTCGTTATCCAAGGCGTGATCGCCGTCCAGTTGATCGATATGGTTGGACCGCCAAGATTTTATATCCGATCTCTGCTTATGTTTCTTATGGTAATCTGTCTCCCACATTTCGAGCTTATACTATGGCCTTATCAGATACGCTGGTTCCTCGCTCTATTTCGGAAGCTATGCGGGAGCCCCAATGGGTTCTTGCCATGCAGACAGAGATGGACGCTCTTCAGCGTAATCATACATGGGATCTTGTCTCCTTACCTTCAGGGGTGAAGCCTGTTGGCTGTCGCTGGGTTTACACCCTGAAGTTTCTGGCAGATGGTACTATTGATCGTTACAAGGCTAGACTTGTGGCGAAGGGCTTTACTCAGGTACCAGGTCGTGACTTTGGTGCTACATTTGCCCCCGTGGCAAAATTGACTACTGTTCGGTTAATTATTTCTCTGGCTGCGGAGTACTCTTGGCCTCTTCATCAATTAGATGTGAAGAATGCGTTTCTTCACGGTGATCTGGACGAGATTATTTATATGGATGCACCACCGGGCTTTCGTGGTGAGGGGGAGTATGCTGGAAAGGTATGTCGACTGCGTAAGTCTCTTTATGGACTGAAACAGTCGCCACGAGCCTGGTTCTCTCGCTTCAGTGATGTAGTTCTACGATTGGGGTTCACCAGGTGTCATTCTGATCATACCTGCTTTATTCGACGGAATACTTCTAGACAGTGTGTCATCCTTCTGGTATATGTTGATGATATTATTATTACTGGTGATGATGTTTCTGGGACTGCGCAGGTCAAGATAGACCTTGGGAAGGCCTTCGATGTGAAGGATCTTGGATTTCTGCGATACTTTCTTGGGATTGAGGTTGCCCGTAGAAGCAGAGGTATTGTTCTTTCTCAGAGAAAGTATGTTTTGGATCTTCTTTCAGACACTGGGATGTTGGGATGCAAACCGGCATCATCACCTATGATTCCAAACCTGAAGCTTACTGCTGAAGGTGAGGAGTTGAAAGATCCGACAGTTTATCAAAGATTGGTAGGTAGACTTATCTACTTAGCCAATACTAGGCCGGACATTTCATTCGCAGTCAGTCGAGTTAGTCAGTTCATGCATAGGCCATGTCAGCCTCATCTTGATGCAGTTTATCATATTCTTCGGTACCTCAAGTCTTGTCCTGGACTTGGATTGTTTTATGCATCAGGATCTCAGATCGGTTCTCTAGCCTGTTATTCAGATTCAGATTATGGGGGAGCATGTGATGGTCGATCTACTACGGGTTTCTGTGCTTTTCGAGGGACTCATCTTATCTCTTGGAAGAGCAAGAAGCAGGCAGTTGTCTCCCGCTCGTCCGCAGAGGCAGAGTATCGGGCATTGGCACTTGGCACATGTGAGATTATCTGGCTACGATCGATTCTTGACGAGTTGGGTTTTTCAGTGACCTCTCCATCCACATTATATTGTGATAATCAATCTGCTATTCAGCTCGCTTCTGACTCTGTACTACATGAGAGAACGAAGCATATAGAGATCGATGTTCACTTTCTTCGGGAGAAGGTCACCAGTGGTCTTGTTACTCCATCGTTTGTGGGGACCAGTGATCAAGTTGCGGATGTTTTTACCAAACCTGTTACTCTGTCTATTCTTCGGGACTCCATTGTCAAGCTTGGCTTAGTTGACATTTTTGCGCCTAGCTTGAGGGAGAGTGTTGGAGTATAGATAGTAGTCTAGGTCTTTTTTACCCTTACTATGATTTTTATATTTTGCCTAAACTACAAGGATATTTAAGTCACTCTGTATTATTTTTGGCTATATATACGGGACTCTACTTTGAGTTTGAGTATCCCTTTCACATATTTCAAGTCTTTTTGCCAAAGCTCACTCTTCAGGAACCACGTCTTATCCTGTATCTATAGAGGATCCAATGGTCAACAGCTTCACCATTCTCTCAGGCAAAGCCAATGGCCTGTGAGATTTTAAAACACCATAACATTATTGTATGGGACTCATCAACTATTACCGTGACTCTAATTCGAAAAGCCCATTTCATTCTTTCCAAGAGTTATCATCAATACCAACACGCTCCACCACTTAGAGAGTTTATTATTTTTTTTCTCTCGTATATAAAATTCTCACACATGTAATGTCCACACGAAAGATTATTGTATAGGCATTTTGTAAATATAACATTATTGTATAGGCATTTTGTTTGAGCGAAAGATTTCAAAATAAATACAACAAAGTTTTATAAAATAGAATTGAGTATGGAAAATTGGCACCACTAAGTTGCATGTGGCTCCGCCACTGCTCATGAACACAATTTTTTAGACCTAGAAATCTGATTTTCTAGGTTCTCTATCAATGCAACAATGATAAAACTCACCCGTTCACATCATTAAATAATAAATTAGATTAAATTTTTAAGTTCCTCTATTGTTACTCTATGAGAAAACTAGAATGTTTTTAAGTAAAGTAATACTTCTTAAAATACAATAAGTTACCTCAGTTCGACCCGAGCTATACAACAAAATTTCCCTTAGTCATTGCCAGATGTGCTTGACGGCGCTCCATAAGACTCCCACTTGGCGATCTTTAATTAATTCCGGCTATTAAAAAGGTCTCAACTAGTTGGACAGCGTCCAGCACCAAAACAGTAGCAAAATCAAATGAGTAAAGAACTAAAAAATACTAGAAACATAAATAGTAAACGGTTGTAAATTTGTGCCTGCAAAAATGGCCTATACTTCGCTTTAACTCAAGTTTGTCTCAAGTATCAAAATTTAGTTGTAACTTGTGATTCCACAAGGAGTTTCATAGGATTAATTAAATTGATTCTCTATTAACATGGACTAATCCCTATTCCTTTAGCTGCCTTAGGTTCGATTAGGCTCTGACATTCATACCACAGTTGTAAAATGAAACGTAACAATGAAAGAAAATGAGTACAATTAATTCTCTTAGCAACAATAACAGTACAATTGAATTCAATAAGAATAATAACATCAACTATCATCAACAAATGAGGTGCAGGCGACTACACTCTAATAAAAGAATTTGGGTTCTGTCAAATTTCGAGTTTCTCAATTTTGGTCAAGTTAAAATCATCCATTATTAAATTCATTGGGTCCAACCACCTAACGGGATATCTCCATAACATTTATGGTTCCCTTATTTGTGGTCAAACAAAATAAATTTAAATTTTCACTGGTAGTTTTTTCCTTCTGGAAAAGGATGGCCAATTCTATCTATCAACCACGGTGAGAGAGGTGGAATGCTTTGCTCGTCCCTGAAAAAATTGTCAGGATCAACCAAGGTCTTCACATATACCAATCGGTTGAAGTTGTTTTGAAAATATTTAGCACCCCAAATACTTGCCTGCGCATAGCTTGTGTTCCCTTCATTATTGACTCCTATATCAAGATCCCTATAATTAATATATGCTTGTCTAGGATTCTTGGAAACATAGGGAGCCATATATTTATAAAGCATTCGAACCCAATTGATATGCTTTTCTGAAACCACTACCCCTTGTTCTCCCCAACCTACTTGGTATTCTATTTTATATATATTCCCAGCTCTATGGGGAAAAGGTGTTTCGGTATCTGCAATCTCACTCATTTTTCCTCCATAAGGAGTCAACACAAGAATAGGATCCCCACCCTTTACTTCGGAGAACCTTTCCCATATTCCTTCGAACGCACTTTCTGGAATGGGTTCCTTCACATAGTCTGACTTTATTTTGTAATTGCTTCTATATGGATATGCCCTGTTTAGTAAAGAATCCAATGAATCTACTTTGACACCATAGAAAAAGAGAACGGAGTCTATCCAGCTCACTTCAGAACAATCTTTCCTCACCAAACCCAATTCTGGGAATTCTTCCTTCATCAGAGAAAGTAATCCATCAACTCCACCAAGGAACAATGAAAAGAACGAAACTTCTAGTGTTTTCTTTCCATCTTCACCAGAATTCACATTCCTTGCCACGACTCTGATAAAAAGATTTTCATCAATCTTATCTGCAATGTATTGCCACCGATGTACAAGCTTTGTTGCATTTTGTTCCAACGTTCTGCTGACAGTGAAAATAGTTACAGTTTTTGGAACCGTAACTAAACTTAATTTCCATTCCAAGATAACACCAAAACTAGAGCCTCCACCTCCTCTAATAGCCCAGAAGAGGTCTTCTCCCATTGATTTTCTATCAAGAATTCTACCATTGACATCAATCAATCGAGCATCAGTTACCTGATCAACAGCAAGACCAAATTTACGCAGTAGAATACCGTATCCTCCCCCACTTATATGTCCGCCAGCACCCACGGAAGGACAAATACCCGCCGGAAAGGCAAGTGTGCTACTCTTATTTATGATGTTATAATAAAGTTCACCAAGAGTCACACCGGCTTGAATCCACGCCGTGTTGTCTTTAGTATTGACAGCGACTGATCGCATATTTTTCATATCAATGATGATGAATGGTACTTGGGAAACATAAGAAAGGCCCTCATAGTCATGTCCTCCACTTCGAACCCTTATCTGTATGCCATATTTTCGAGAACAATATATAGCTCTTTGGATATGAGACTCGTGCAATGGCGTGATTATGGCCAAAGGTCGCGGGGTGCTGGGTGAAGTGAATCTTAGGTTTTGAATGGAGAAATCCAAAACAGATGAAAAGGAAGAGTTGTTTGGAGTGTAAATAACCTGGGAGATTGAGGTGGATTTCTTAGATGGAAGGGAAAGACATTGAAGAAAGCTTTATTGGAATGAGCCGAAGCTGCCCATAAAAATGAGAAGAGAAAAACAAGACAAAGTGAAAGCAAAGAAGCTCTTGGGGTTGTCATCATCTTAATTTTTTGTTTTTGGGGTTTTGTGAGGAAAAACCTTAGGCAATGTCAGCTATTTATAGCTCTCTAAATCCAAGTTTTTTTCATTTTATTTTTCAAAGGTTGCATGGTTGAATATGAAGTTAGTCAATACCCTGTAGCTGACATTTTCCATAGTGATCTTTTTTGAGTTGGGCGAATGAGAAAATGTTGAATTGAAAATTTCAACACCGATTTAGGATAAGGGATTGTGTCGTTGTTTTTTTTGAATCTTCTTGCTACGTGAAGTGTATGCAAGTGGATTAGTTATTGACTTATCGCCATGGGCAAAATTTGAGTTGGGTTTTGACCTTATGGCTAGCTTCTTGCGAAGGCAACAATTGAAATGGTCAGCCAATACACTCGAAAACTAGTGTTTCGCCACTACTCTTTCTCAGCCAGCCTCGTCTCCGTCGATGTATTTTTATGTTTTACCTCTCATAAGTCAAAACTCTTTCTTAGCCCGACATGCACAAAATAATTCCCATAGTAGTTTTTAGCTTAGTTAATTAAAAAAAATGTGATGTAATTATTTTGTAAAAAGTTTCATTTGAAAAAAGTCTAATTTAAAGGAGATATTAAAATCCAAAAAAATGGACAAAATGGTTTCATTTCTTTTTTGAAGAATATTGTTTTTCTTTTAGGAGTTAAGCCTGCATTATTAGGGAGCTGTTAATCTCTATTGGCTTGAATGCTAACACAAATGGTGTAATTGTTTTGGTTGAATTTCATTTTTGAGCCTCAATTTTCAACTGCAATGACCCTCTACTACGGTGTATATACTTTTCTACTGGATCGACCCGTATGTTCTGTTCCCTTTACGTGGATGGTGCTTTCTTTCTGTGAGTGGCAACCACTTGTTTTTAACCTTGGTGCATAAGTGATGTGTTAAATGGTATGGATACTTGGGGCCAGAGATGTAAATTCAATAAGAAGGGCAACTAAACCTGGAAGACCTTTTGATATGGTACTAGACTTATAACGACTTATTTTATATAAACTAGCAATGTATTATGTGCGTTACATGTGAAAAATTTTTGTTGACAAAAATATTAATAAAAAATATTTGGTACATGTACACCTACATTGAATATCATCTCAAGTTTATCAAAATTATATTTGTATCGCTCGTACTATATTATAGAATTCAAAAAGTATTGTCTGTTTCTAGTGATTTGTTGTTTTAACTATAAAAAAAAGTTAAAAATAATTCATTTGATTAGGTTTTAACTTATAATTCATTGAATAAATTAAAAATAATTGTCAAAAGTCTAATCAATGCTTATTATAATTAGGAATTAGTTAGGTCAATAGTTATAATAGGGTTAATAGCACTTTAAGTCTCTAAAGTATGCATTTTATCAGTTTAGTCGTCAATTTTGTCGGTAAAATATTCAATTCTTGTTTAATTGGTGTCTAACCAGATCATTCAGTATGTTTTTTTTATAAAAGGGATCACATGTCATTCCGTCAGATAATATCTTGTACTAATTTAAAAAAAAAGGATCACGCGACCAGCACTTGATCACTTATGTTAAAAACTTAACAAATTGTCTATGTATGAATCATTTAAACACTAACTAAATATTTTAGGAACCATTTTGACAAAATTAATATAATGAGGACCAAATTGACAAAACATGCATATTTTAGGGATTAAAAGTGCTTTTAACCCTAAAATATAATATGCTACTCTATATTTTCAAAGAATATTAAAATTCTAAATTCATGTTTTACTTAAAAAAAACGCTATATATATATATATATATATATATATATATATATATATATATATATATATATATATAGTTGTATAAACTCATAATAAAACATAAAAAGCTTATAGTAATTGAAGAACTATGTTAATTTAACATGAATTACTTTTAAAAAAAAAACTACTTAAAAGATTTTTTTTAGAAGAAAAAAAAAAAACACATGTTAGTATAATGTTATTTTATATTTGAATTGAGTAATGTTAGATTGATGAAGCATTTGAAGATTTTTTGAAAGTTTTATTGAAAACTATAGTGATACATATATTTTTTAACGGTAACATAGTCAATAAAAAGGTTTCAAAGATTCTAATATTTATACATAATGAATAGAGAATTAAAATAAATGTTATGGATAATTTGGAGATTTAAACACATCGGTATACGATGATAATTTAGATATTCAAATACAGAAGAATAGTGTGGTATTTAAATTTTTTTTTAAGAGTAAAATAATGAAACAGTAACAGTTCATCAGATCTCAAGTTTACATAGTAGTAATAAATTAAATGAAGAAGTAAAACCAGTATTACCACGTTTTCATCCATCTAACCTTCCCATTACCAACATTGTATCTCAGGTATATAGTAAGACTTCGCATGAATACACACATTACGAATATCCTGCCCCACACACACACCCAATCCTCGCAAGAATATACAACTTTAGGAAGGACATATACCGACGTATCGGCAGTGACAAATCCAACACATGAATAGTATATTAGTCATCAGCCTCGATACTCGTGAGCGAATAGTAGTTTGGTGCTCGCAAGGCACCAACTCCACTATGAGTGGTAGGGAACCTTCAAACCCATTCGGAGTAAGAATCATATCTACCCACTCTATGATACCCCAGTCAATGGTCACCCATGTTCATCAAAATATCCACACAAGAGATACAATACAAAATCAATTTACCAAATTACAGGTAAACCAAGAACTATAATTCCACAAGTATTTTTCCAACAGAACAACTCAAGAAAATATGCAAGAGATCATCAAGAAATATAATTTTATTGTTCAAACAAAATGCTAGAGTTTTTAAATTAAGAACATTGGAATATCAAGGGTAAAATCGATATTTCTTGAAAACTAGGGTTTTAATATCAACAACAAGAGTTTTTACGACTATCGAATGATAACCTCATTCAAGACATAATACGATTTGCAAAAAAACCAAAAAATAATGATTTCATAATATATACATACGATTTAGAATCAAAACATACATATATATTAATCCTAGCCTCAATGAACAAGTTTAGAAAGAAATCACTACCTTGATTCCGTAGTTTGTGTGTAAACCTCGCCTGTTTGATCTGTTCCAACGTGAGAATTTCTTTTGTATCTTTTGTTTTCTCCTTCTTTCTTGCTCTCTAGGGATGCCTAGGGTTGAAAACTAATGAAATATGACTAAAGAGACGTATTTATGGTATTTATAGGATAAAAAATGGAGAAAACTCCTAAAACTGAGCAGGGCCATTTTTAGGGCAGCCCCCGGATGATACTTAGACATCCCAACGGTGAAAACTCACTGTTTTGGATGAAAAATACGATTTTAGGGAAGGGAGGGGCGTCCAGACGGTGCTTGGGGCGTTCGGATAGTGCCAACTTTCTGTTTAAACTTCCAAAGTAATTTTCACATGTTTAGAAGTTGATTAAGGAATATTTGTGATATACACTTTTGTAGCCCTTGAAGCTTAGTTTCTACTATCCAAAAATCATATCAATTAGAGTTCATATTAAAAAGTTATGTCTAAAATATTAAGGTAATGTCAACTTGCTTCTTATCCGAATTCTTTCTAAAATGTGTTTTAACTCCAAAATACTTTCTAACTTTTAATACACCTTATATTACCTCTTCCAAGGTTTCTCGACCATCCGGATTCAATGGAGGCATTTTTTTGACATGAAATTATTTAAAAACTTACCTAATCACCCTTCTCAAGTTTACACACCTTCGAAACTAAATTTGACCCGAAAGTCAATTCGTCCAAAACTCAAACTTCGTGATCAATCTTTTAACAATGATTCGATGTTACTAAAATTATTTTATTCATTCTAGGAGAAGTATTAATATGATATTATTCTTATTTAGTTCTAGTACGGGATCTTACAGTGAAGACTTAGAATTTCATGAAGTATCGGTTGTCTGAAATTGTACTACTGATAGTGTTTAACTCGAAAAAATCAAAGAAAAATTTAATGGGTAAGCTTAGGGTTTGTATAGCATGAAGGATCGGTGAGATTAGGATTTTTAAAAATACACGAAATCAAAAAGATGAAACATGAAAAGGAAAAAAACTTACCTACAGGTCTTCAAATGATTTGTGAAAGCTTCGGTGGTGGTCAACGATGAAAGCAGCGTAATAGAGAAAGGCAAGAAAAGGTAGAGAACAAGTCGCCAAAGAAGTCTTTTAGTTTTAGATAGGTTTTTGATATAGAATTTGAAATTGCCTCAATTTGCATTTAAAATAAGTCTTGTCTTAATTTTGTATAGGTTTGAGTCGAAGGTTGGAGAAGTTTTTTGAGCCATTTTCTCATACCATAACATAGGAGGAGTGTGGACAGAAAAATCCCACAATCACGTAGAAGTAATTGAATCCAAATTAACTGGACAGTAGAGTTGGCAAGAACGCGATATTCTGCCTCCGTGGTTAAGCGAGCTACAGTTGGTTATTTACGGGAACTCCACGAAATTAAATTGAACCCAAAATACAAGCAATATCCACTAGTGGATCGATGATCATCGGGGCAACCTGCCAATCAACATTCGAATTATGCGCTTGAGGTAGTAGAGGAAGAAGGATGAAGAAGACCATGACCTATTGTATGCTTGAGATAGAGTAATATACACTTCATCACAGTAACAATTCAGAAATAACAAGACCAACTACTAACTGGAAATCACAAATTAACATCACAGTGACAAGTAAAAAAAAAAAAAGTCGAACTGAACCAAACAAAAAAACTAACTATAATATTAAACTGAAATCAATAACTATAATATTAAACAAAAAACTAACCACAATATTACATAGAAATCAATAACCATAATATTAAACAAGCATCAACATAGATTTTGACAAACTAAACTCGAATTATGGCAAAAAACACAGAGTAACAATAGCCTAAATATAATCTAATGAAACACAAAATTAATTTAGTTGCACATTAACAACTATTTATACTATCAATATCAAACTAATAAAAAAACACAGATAATTAAAGAAAATCCAATCCAACTATAGGTTTCCAAATTTGGCATTAGGGCAAAATAAAAAACAAAGTAGGTTTTAGCAAATACGAAACAAATGAATACAACTATTACTGATTCCGCATACACCTATAATCCAAACCTCATGTACTATTCATCACATTTTTTTTCTTTTTTTCTTTTTTTTTTTTGGGAGGGGGGAGGGGGAAGGGGAAGAGGAATTTGAACCCTTGACCTCAACAAGACAAAGTGTTTACAAGACAAGGAGTACCTTATTCATCACATGTAATGCCCCGATTTCCTAAATGTGTTACTCTATGAATCAATCATAAGCATATCTCCAAATATAGAGCAATTGCTCTAATTACCTCAATAAAAATTATAATTATTAATTTGACCTCCAAAGAATAATAAAACTTGTAATTTAAATTTCATCTATGTCCGATTTCTCAAATATTATTATTATTATTATTATTTTTGGAATGGGGGGTCGGAGGAAGGGGACTTGAACTCTTGACCTCAAGAAGACAAATCTTTTACAAGACAAGGAGTACCATTGAATCAAAAGTCTATTGGTATTTTCTCAAATATTAACTTTGGTACTTTTCTTCCATATCATCTTAAAAAAATTGGAGAAGTATACAATATGACAAAAAATAATATTCTCGATGAAAAAAAAAATACAAATGATCAAATACCAAAGAACTTAATTGATAAGCAACATAAACAATAGAATCAAGAATCAAATTCAACGCATCACATAGTTCAATTGTCATTAAACATAACCTCATACTTGGTTCGTATTGGCTGAGGACATTACAAGGGACACTTGGATATATAAATCCATACACATATCAAAAAATATACCCTGGAGGATCATAATCATATTTCACAAACTATGCCCTAATTACACTTTGTACATGCACAAATCACTTCCAAAATATTTAACAAAAAATACAAGTCAGATCAATAAAATACATAGGATTTCATGTCAGTCAAAAATAACGAATATGAATATAAACTTCTAAATAAACAATATGAAACTCTTTGCAAAGATAATTGAAAGACATGAGCATATTTTTTCCTCAATTTAATAAAAATTATATCGAGATTTGTTCTTCTCTGATTTCTCAAATATCAACTCTGGTCATTTTCTTCCAAATATCTTGAAAAATATTAAAAGCAAGAAATTATGCAATATGTTAGGAAATAATATATTCAATGATAAAAAAAATACACATGATTAAATACTGAAGAACTCAATCAATAAGCAATCGTGGACAACAAAATCAAGAATCAAATTCGATATGTCACATAACTCAACTGCTATCAAACATAATCTCATATTTGGTTCATCTTGGTGACATAACATGTGATTCTTGGGTATATAAATCCATACTCATATTGAACAATCACACCCCATAGGGCTATAATCAAACCGAACAAACATACACCGCAGGGCCACAATCATATTTCACAAATTATGTCTCAAATATACTTCGTACATTTACCAATCACTACACAATATTTAGCCAAAAATACAGGTTAGATCACTAAAACATGTAGGATTTCATATCAATAAAAAAAACGAATAAGAATACAAACTTTGAGATAAATAATATGACACTCTTTGCAAAGAGATTTAAAGATAGAAGCATATTGTATACTACCTCATACCTGAAATTGCCAAGGGATACCGATGAGTTTGATCACTGCTGTATTAAGTACAACATGTACCAATTTCATAAAATTTTAGACTAAAATCACCAATTAATTTTGAACTCAAAACTTCGCCATTTTTTCCTTTTTTTTTTTTTTTTCTTATTTCTTCTTTCTCTGTCGTCTTCCTACCTTTCTTTCTTTCTTTCTTCTCCCTTGCTCTACATTTTTCCCACTGATCAATGGCTATTTTATAGCCAAAGTGCCTTAGCCTCCAAGCTTACTACTTCGTAGTAATTACTTAGGGTAATGCAATCATGGACACTTGTCAATGTCTTGTCCAAGGTTTTTTTTTTTACCTTAAAACACATCTGACCATTTCTTCTTATGCCCCCCTTTTTTTTGACAATTACCCATTTAAATATATATATATATATATATATATATATATATATATTAGTAATTACACATGCATGAAGACATTGCGTTATTTATAAAAAAAAATGAACAAAAAATTCTCTAAAGCAACAACACATATACAAATACATCAGAATAAAAAAAACTACTAATAGAACAAAATCAAATTTACAATTTTTAAATAATAAATAAAATCAATAAAATTGTTATTGTATTCGTCATCATTACCATAATCTAATTCAATAATAAAATATAATTATAAACTCAATCCACCCATGTAATAAATATTTCAAATAAAAAACTGCCCACAAATGCAACCATCTACATAATAAAAATAAGTTCACAAATGCTGTCAAAAAAATAAGTTTTGCCGTTTGAGATTTCACCAGCTTCCAAAAGAATGAATATAATATGTATTCATAAAAATATTATATTTAGATGTTTTTTCATTCTCTAAAAACATATAAATATTTTTTTCAATTCATCCACATTCAAATCATAAAAACATTGAGAAAACTTTTTTCCCTGAAAAATGTCGCTTCATAAGTTCTGATGTTCATTGTTCTTTTGTTGAGCCTCCCAGTTTTCTAACGTTCGTAAATAGATTGAGTCATTTTTTATATCCTCTAACAGATCCTCCAATTATATCATATCTAGGAAGCCATTCTTGAACTTCGTATGAATGAAGTCAATCGGGCACGAAGATGGAAGCGTGTTAACAACAACGTACAACATTATTGGATTATTCGGACCGAAACCTTTTTATCTCAGTTCTCTAAATAATGATTCTTTTTTTATATGGTCCATGACATCTGATTGTGGATCCAGTTTCTCTGTCTCAAACCATAATCACAGTAGACGAATATTGTGCTCCGCTTCCGCTAATAATTGTATAAACCGTACCGCACAGGTTGGTCGGTCGTGATTAAAAATTTTTTCCTTTGCAGAATCCTAAGTGGTGGGAAGGGTCTCTGCTATTTTTTGCACAATATAATATTCACTTATGTTTTTTCCTACATTTTGTAGCATACGACTTAATCTAATTTTTTTCAACCCAAACTCTGAGATTGAGGTTCAATCTTTAAAAGAATCATTTTCAAATTTATCTATTATGCTTGATACTGTCAAATGCATACTACGACGTACTTAGATAGGAGGGCGTTCCTTATTATCTGTATATAATATAAAAATTATAAATTAAATTGATAATAATAAAACTAGCAACAATTAACCAATATTACAACAATAAAATATTTTTTTACTATCACATGTGATCTAATATTGTAAGAATAAGAACAACAACACACCAATAACAATAAGAGAAATAGAATAATTAAAATTTCCATGTTATTATTCATTCCTGCAATATTATTCTTGATAATCATAAACATGCAACAATTAAACCAAGAAAATAGACAACAAATATATATCCGTGCATATGAATTAAATTCAAAGAATATTAAAATTGTGTGACTTATTCATAAACATTAATTGAATGGTTTAGCCTTATAGCTTATGATTGTATGTAGTATTAAACAATGAAATTAATGAATCAATCTTCTAGTAGTTCATTGAACTTTTTTTTGATCACTTTTCTTAATGTTCTAGTATCTATACATAAGCGAAACCTCAAGTTGGGAGAATGGAAAACAACATAGTTTTACAGGAAAAAAAAGAAAAACAAATCTTAGTGGAATATATAGAATTTATAAAAAAAAATACAGTTCATTGCAACAATGTAAGAATCGAGTTACCTTATTACGATAACCCCATTGGTGAAGTTGCGTTGTATTTTATTCTTTTCATTTCTTTAGCCAATTCATACCAATCCTACAAATATTGAATGATAATAATGTAAAGTTAACATGGTTATTTTAATTACGTGTATTCAATATGAAAAAATTTGTAACTAAATGGTACCATTTGTAAATAATTGAATAGGAAGTCTTATAACAAAACTTTAGGGAAAAGTATGTTTGATGTGCAATTCAATGCATCTTCAAGAAGAAGAACACTTATACGATCAGAAAATGTACATATGGACAGTGCCACATACAGGTATCCATGGCTAAACACTGGTATGCGCAAATCAACCTCAACGAATTTGATTTATTGATTGTCATAGCATATGTTAAGCGCACAAGAAATTGACGTCTTGTCGTTTGTAAAAGTAATTCCGAAGATGAAGGTGTAAGTGATATTCTTGGTATGAAAACTAAATTGCCCGATAATGGTCCATTCAAAATCTAAGCATCAATTACATGCGAGGCACATCTTACAACCATTAATTGCATGCCATTACAAATCCCATCTTTCGACGCCAAATTCCGCAACAACATTATTGGACAACCCAATTTTAACTCCAACTTAAACGGTGGTAGTTCTGAAGGATTTAGATACTCATTCAAAAAACGGTTCGTGATAGTATGATCGGGTTCCTTATCTTCCGAAATTTTGTCTGCAGCTAAATATGTAATAGTCTCACCAAGGGATATATTGAATGCTGTAGCATTTATAGAACTAACATCATCATTACGTGTAGAAAGAATTGTATGTTTAGTTAGATAATTCGGGGTCACTGTACCAACCACATTTAAACGCGGGTAAATTCTGAATATCCATTTCTTCTAAAATATGATAGTTGTGTACTGTTGATGGAAGTTCTATGATTTCTTCTGGATTGGTCCCAACCTAAAATTAAAATTGGGAAGTTAAATGAGTGAAGAGGTATAAATACTAATGAAAAACAATATCTATACAACTTTAAAATATCATAATACATGAAAAACATTTTTTTTTCACTTTTACCCTTCAACAAGACAACTATACCATGATTATCCTCCAAATTTAAAGCCACAAGGCACCTGATGTGTGTTGTCATTCTCATAATAACTCCCACCTGATGTGTCTGTTCTTATTCTCCACCTCGATGTTCTTATGTCGGTCAGCCTATCTTATTTATCCTCTCTATTTTTTGTCACTTCGACCTTTTTTGTCATTTTCTCCTTCTTGCTGAAAAACATATAGTAAGTCTTAGAGAACGCATTCAAAGCCACTCTCACCTCCGATCATAAGCTGCCCTTTAAAGTGTAATATTACCACTATAATTGTTTAGGGTTTTTCCCCCTTTTTAGTACTTGATATTTGATTTTCAATTGTTTTCCATTCAAAATCTGAGTTTTTCTAGCTTAGAGTTGTAGAGAGAGCTCCATTCATTATTGTTCTTGAATTTGTTGATGAAGAATTCAAAGTCCATCCCAGATCGGCACTATCGTCTCCAACGGTGACGCCTCCTCCCTCTAATATATATGGATATCGGTTCCTATTTGATTCAACTTCTGAGCCATATGCTTCAACCATTATTGATCCAGGTGTGAAGCTTAATAGGTCCAATCCTAAGACAAGCTCATCTCAGGAGGAAGCTGGTAATGGCCTTGCTCTTGCATCCTCACATCGAGTCTTTTTTATTTTACTGAGGATATGAGATTCATGTGTGTAGTAGTCATGAAGACCAAAGGATCATGGCTTTTGAGTAATATATACCTATCAATCACATGAAGTCATGAAGACCAGGGATCACCAAAAGGCATGGAGCAATGATAGCTTTCTAGAACATAAGATTGGATACATTCAAAAAGGTATTGGATAAATTGCAGTCGCAAGTTATAGCTTCGCTATTCCAATTGGCATGAAGACTCACTGGCCAAAACACAAAATCGCACAAACACACTTCACACACAGACGCACTTCACACACACCTAGGTCTTTTGATTTTTATTTTTAAATTTTTTTTCTTTGATTAATTGTTATGATTCGTGGTTAGTTTTGGGTGTGAATAAGTATGATAAAATATAATATGTTTTCGAAGAGAACTCTGTTAAATTTTTTCTATTGAAATTTTATTTGTTACAAATTATTTTGATATGAGATTCATGTGTATAGTCATAGCTACATTTAATATGTTGTTGGTAGTGGTGTTGCTGAGTAGATGACTGAATGTTGAAATAGCAGATCCTGATATAACAAAAGGTAATTTTTCAATTTTGTTAGTGTTGTTTTATTTGATATGCCTTTTAATCAGAATCGCTATATATCTTTCTCTTATTTCTGATTATTTTGACTATCTTTAATTTGTTGATTATTGTTCAAGCTTTCAACTATGTTGTGGGGATTTGAATTCATTTCAAAGCTGTAATTGCAATGCTCGTAGACAATGTGATCCAATCAAATTAAGAGCGTGGACGACTATTACCCTTGTGAAGAAAAAAGTGTTTCTAGAACTCTTTAGAGCTGTAACAATTTTGTGGCTTCACATATTTAGTTAATGTTTGATCAGATCATTGAAAATGACCTCACTCTTTGGTGTTAGGCTTACCTATTATGTCACGTTCAAACAATAGAAAGAGTAATTCTAATTGGATATATTATTGAACACCAATGTTCTAGATAGTGAGGATATTTACTGTTTATGCTCTTGTTAAGATCATTTTTAAAGTGACGAATTATAATATCAGAAGTTAACTTGGAATGTAAGTGGGGCTATTTAATTTGTACCCAACCCTTTGGATTTTAAACTTTGTTTAAATCACGGTTAAACTAATAGATGTTGCACTGATTCTGTAATTGTTTAAATTATTGTTCATATCTATGGTTATATCTCTTGTCCACATTGTTGTATTTTTTTGTATCTTTTAATGACTTCGTAATTGTCATCAGGGACAAGACATTGATCAGCGGTAATTATACATAAACATATTTGGCCAATGAAAATTATATGAAAACACAAAATGAAAATGAATAAAAATTTACATTACGAAAGAAACAGTGGTGACTTATTAAGTACTCTAAGAACCCATCAATGATGCAAGAAATTTTCTTAAACTAGCAAATCCTATAAAAGCAACCATTATAAAAAAAAATTATAGGCAAATTTGGCAAAATAAACATTATAAAAAAAAAAAAAAGAATTAAGTGTGTGTATTTATAAATTTATATACTGAGCAAAGACTAATTGAGATAATTATAGGCAAACTAATTTTAATTGGCTATTAGAAGGTAGAGTTGGTCTACTTATGTTCTGCACCTCAATGCCAATTGTTTTATAGTAACTATTTCTTATCTTCTTCATTCTTATGGATTTCACCATCAATGATAGCCTTAAAAACCCATAAAATTGTTGTGCAACAAGAAAAAAAAAACATGATTTTAATTTGATGTGACTTGATATATAATTTGAATATCTAAAATTTCTAACTAGCGATAATGAATCACTATCACTTACAAGGCCATTAACCATGACATACACTCAAGCGTTTCTCCTCTCTCTTCAACTTATATACTTGAGCCTTTTTGAAGATTTTACTGTATATGCGCCTGTAATAAAAAATATTATAACTTTGTGATTAAGAACGTCAATAAAATCTCATTCTAATACAGAACAACCAAAAGAAAAAGATACAATAATTCAATATCAAATAGATGTAGAAGCTTAATAATTTAAAATCTCGTTAATGTTTACATCATGTTCCATGCAATTTTACTATTAAAATATTTTGAAATCAATGCTAAAATCTTTGGAAATCTAATACCAAAATTATCCTGCTTTGCCTTGTCAAAATCTTTGCAACATACCCATCCTTTTATGTTCTTTTAAGCTTGTAAGTTCTTTCCAGAGGTATAAATCTGACAAAAGTAGATTATAATTCAAAAATGGCCTTCTCCTAGAGGTTGTGAATTATCATTTAGGTGCAACCACATATTACTAACTCATGTTATTCTGTACAGTAAGCATCGATCATTCGACACTTGCAACACCTAGTTTGTCAGTCATGGATGATTGGTCATGGATGTTGACAGATATCATCTTTTACTAGCTTTATTTCATTTTTCATGACTCTTCCAACAATGCTATAGATAAAAAAAAAGAAGGCAAGGGATGACTAGATTATTTTCTGATTATCCAGTAATTTTGCAATTTCATACATCTTAAAATGTTCCTAACTTTTGAGCGAAGAAATATGTGATAATTTTTATAAAAATTAGATAACATAATTCATATTCAAAACGGTTCATGTGCAACGCACATGTGCACCAACTAGTATTTCATAAAATTATTGATGAATAAATTATTACCTCTATTAAAAAGTTTGCAAATGCAGCATTTCTAAAATCCATGTGAGTAAGTGCATGTTTAAACCCAGAGTCAAAACATGTATATCCCTCCACAAAAATGATCGCCTTAACGATGCACCCACAAATTGCTCGCAGACTTCTCTCGGTATAACTGGCAAGATTTGTCAAAAGTCTTCGCAAGCACAACAATAATACCCCCAAACGGCTTTTTATTATCACAAATATCTTTAAGTGTGCGATCCACTACCTCAACACAATGTCTATGTTGCATAGGTACTTCATCCCATATTATTAGTTTTTTTTTTTTTTTGAACAACTCTGCATGCATCGATTGTTTGGTAAAGCCACAAGTCAAATTCTCAAGTACCTTTAAGGGAATACAAAATGTTGAATGTGCCGTGCGGCCTCCCATCAATAATAAAGACGCAATGCCAAAAAAAAGCAACTTTAACAACAATATGTCCGAGGCCAATTTCATTGCAATTGTGTTGTACAAAAATGTCTTCCCTATCCCGGTACCCCCACTCAAGAAGAAAGTAGTTCATATCTTGAAACATTGATAAAGTGATTTCAGCATAAGCAACATGTTGTGCATCATTAAGGCGATCAACATTACTTTGTACATTTGACTGTTACGCTTCATTTTGGAGTTTTTGATGTTCAAACAATAGTCTATTACCAACTATTGCATTCCAATTTCCAATTGGTTGCGGCATTGGTGGGAAGTCTATTAAGCTTGATTCATGGAGCAATTGATTCAGCAAATATAAACTATAATCTTCGATTTGATCCTGAGTTGTATTTGAAATACCAAACATTGTATGAATTTTGGATTTAAGATCATCACATATATGCACTAAAAATTGGTTCCATAATTCAAATGGATATAGCTGAGAGCATTCAGTTAGAATAATATCAAACAATCTCCTCAATTGGTGTCCCGTTTTCATAATTGAAGCCTCTTGAAGACATTGTATCCATTCAACATCATCTTCTAGAAGACCTCTTGCAACACATGCAAATTCGAAAGAATTGTACATAACGTTGTTTGTCAAATGATGTTGGTCATTTGACAACTTTTAGTAGCAAAAGTAGATAAAAACGCTCACTTGAATTTGAGCTAGCAAAGTACATTCTGCCAATTGCATACCCCCTTTGTCTAGGTGTCCATATTGTGGTTTTCTTGTTTTAAACGTATAACCGATTGAATCTCTTCATGTAAACGATTACTAAATATTCGTCAAGCAACCTCTAGAGATCCAATATACCTTGCATCAAGATATTGTTGAATTTCATTTTCTCCTCCCAACACCATCGTGGTGCGATCATGGCATTTATAAATGTACTTATGGATGTATTCCACACATCTTATTCCCGCACAAAATTCCACATTAATATGAAAGTTGAACATTCTTGAAAGATAAGAATTGTATGACACAACACCCCTATTATCAACTTCTTGGCCCCTAACAGTATAAACAAGACCATTATCACGATAACGATAAACAAGATATTCATCTTTGTCCATGCTTAAAAATGTTCGAGGGTACCTGTTAATACATACACCATTATTCATACATGATGCATGTGAATTTCGAACACCACATGATCCATGTACCATACAACTCTTGATCGTATCAAAAAGAAGAGGATCTTTGTCTACATCAGGAAATTCAGCACAAACTACCTTGTCTACCTGAGAACATGATTGAATTTTGCCTGGACCTTTATGGAACAGAAGTGCATGCAAGTGTGGTAGCCCTTGTTTTTTGGAATTTAATCGTGAAAACATGTGCTATCTTTTTACCAAATATGTTTTTCATCTCTATCATCTTCATCAAAAACCTCCCATTTAACTCAAAAATATGGGCAACTAAATTTGAACGATCAACAAGTTGTTGATGTTCTAACAGAGCTAAAGAAATTTCAGGCCAATTAGGATTTGCAGTCATAGTGAGAAAGATATTTGGGTGTTGGTTGTAACGTGTGATAGCCATCAAATCTTGATAGATTTCAAACATATGTCTTGCACTATCAGTGAATGAAGATGACAAAATCATTCATTGACCAATTTTATCGGGTGTTTGTTCATCTGCACAAACATCGGTCAGTCCCTGGTAAAGTTTTGCACAAAATTTTGCTTAATTAAGCTTATAATATGTCAATCGATTCTGTTCAGTATAGGCCCAAGCATCTACTACGAACTTTTGAAATAAATTTTCCCCTCTCAAAATTGTTGAATACTTAGTATCACGTTAAAATATGCGATAACTATAAAATTGCAACTAAGTCAATCGATTGGTTGAAGGTGCACAATGAGATTCATCCCATTGTCTCAATTCAGGTTCCCATCCAAGCTCACCATAAGGAAACAGTAACACATAATGTAGAGGTAAATATGCGGGGTGACATTCACTAATTTGCATCAGCCCATTATTCTCTCTCATATGTAAAACGATATCTCTCATTCCACTTGATTCAGTTCCATCACTCGGTAATATTGCCGCAATTTCATCTATTGTTGGGATTTTATACCAATGTCGATCTGTGGAAGAACTATAACGAAGATAAGCAAATAAATTTTGACCTGCCACGTCTGATTGACTTAAAATCTCAGAAGCCCGCTGATATTTTTTTGGAAATGGATTTACGTGCAACAAATAGTCTTGAATAATTTTCAAAACATCCTGTTGCAAGTGAGGATTTCTATAACTGTGAAAGTCTAAAGCTGACGTAGAGTCATAAATGTACAGTTGGGTGTACATCGCATCTTGACCTAGGTTGTGGCAGAAGTGATCCGGTCCGATGTCGTAATTCTCCATGGATAGTGAATGATATAGGACCCCTTCTAGTGACAAATCTCAAATCCAAGGTAGCACCAAGACTTGTAAAAGCATTTGTTGCATTATACTCATGTGTAAGTTGATGAAACGATTTTGATTGTTCATCATTGCCATCATACAACACCTTAAGTGCTGAAGGAGGTGTATTAAGTGGTGGTATCCTAATTTTTCTTTGCAAACAACATGTTCCAAACAAATGGTGTCTTGTACAGGAATGTGATAATTGTTCAGCCTTCCAATGTAAAGCTGAACAATGGGGACATGGTACATTCATAATTCCGAGTGAATGGCGACCTTCTACTCCGTGTGTTCGAGGGTCAAACCTAACCCAACGCTACATAAATTAAATTTAAATATATAAACGAAAAACTTGTGGTTATATTGATGCCTTCAATCAAGCTCATAAATAATAACATTAAGAAAGTTGTAATTTATAACCACCTAGAGGGAGCTTGCATCTTGCTGTATTCGTCTAAATTCGACATTTCTTGGAACATGGTTGTAACAAATGATGACCCTGTTTCATTTATTACAATTTGTTCTACTGTTTGCATAGGAATATACATGGAACAAATGGAGGGTGCTTCCATTTGTGTCGTGGTGTCTTCGCTGAGATTGCCTTCGCCTAAATTTTGTGGAGGCATTTCTCGAATCATAGTGACCACAGATGATGACCTTGTGAAATTTATTGCACAGTTTGTTCAGCTACAACCTTAGGAATTTCCATAGGCATGGATATGGATTGAACAAAAGATCATTTGTCTTTCGATCTCTCTAGTTAATCTAGATGACGGCAACTTGGTGTCAACCTAGGAAAAATCCTAGGTTGAATGCATGGATGTTCCGATCTCTCCCATTCTCGACGTGCACGTTGTGCCAACTGGTGTTTTGATATATAATAATTATCGTTGGGTGTCTAAAAAATAATTAAAAGAATCATTCTTGTGAACTTAAGCAACTAGATATAAATTTCTGAATTGTTGAATTCGACATTCATACCACTTGAGGTTCTGTATTTTCTTTTCCTTTGCCAGAAGAGCCTACTTTTTCTTTTCCTTAGAGCTAGTGGTCACCATGGCAGTTGCCTTTATTTTTTCCTTTCAACAAAACAATGTGAAGGTTAAAAACCACTATAGTTAAAAAGCATAATGCATATATCATTATATTTAAATTGGTTGTCACCATTTCAGATATGTGAAGGCGGTTAAGCTCACATCCATCACGAAGCACAATGCCTATGTTGCTTTTCCAAAGTAACTGGACCTAGAAATTCAAAAAAATGTAAAGCCAAATTGAGCGATATGAAATAAGAAGTAATAAATGAGTAATAAGAAAATCGACTTATTGCACGATCTAGGTCATTATCCATATGTAAAAAGATGGCTAAAAATTGTAATTAGTGAAGGATTATATATTATAAAAGGTTGTAAAAATCTATTAGAGAAAAATCTTACATTGGAAAATATAGTAATGTTGTTTATGGCACCAATGGATGGTGGTGTCGATTGCACTGAAGTGCCTTCAACAAAATTGCCTTCATAAAGATTATGTGGAGGATTTTCTCGAAGCATTGTTGGAAGAGATGATGACCCAAAGACATTTGTTTGAATGGCTTTTTCTACTAGAAACTCAGGAATTTGTGTAGGCATAGGAATTTGTGCAAGCATAGCAGTAGACTGACTTGGAAGACGTTCCGATCTCTCACGCTCCTAACATGTACGTTGTGCCATTTGACGTTTTCTTAAAACATTATCGTCAATTGCCTAAAAAATGAAATAGCAAAAAATATTGGTATGAATGAGTAAAATTTTCTTAACAATTACTTAGTATTGTGATTATTCGACCAATAATATCATTTGACATTCGGTATTTTCACTTTCTTTAGTAGAAGAGATTGATTTTCCTTTTTGTGTATAGCTAGCATTAACTATTGCATTTGACTTTTTTTTTCCTTTAAAAAACAATAAAAATGAGATCATAAGAATTTCAATCTATATACATAGTTACAGCTGCATTCAAAAATATCACAAGGAAGAACAGTGTTCACTTTCTTTGGCACAAAAATATGCAAGTTACCTTTTTTTTTTGCTGCAATATTTGGTTTTGAAATAGATACAACCCATTTGGGGTTTGTTATAGTTTTTGGGTTTATAATAGAGATTTTGATTTAAATTATTGATAAACTAAATAATGTTGTAATGTTTAAATTATTTATGAACTAAATAATGTTTAAGATATTTATGAAGTAAATAATGTTGTAGCAGTGCCAAGAAGTAAAAAGCATTAAAGCTGAACAATTACCATAACATTAAAGATTGATTAGAGTCCATTGTGGATTCCAGTTATATTTCAAGGATTCAGCAAGAATTTGTAGCAATGATATTCTAATTTTTAAATCAATCAATCCAACCTCACTAAAATAGATACAAATGTGCAAATATACTCCTAATTTATTATGTCCACATACAAAAAAAAGCATTGATATTGGACATTGAACTATTAAAAACGGATTTTAGTGATAATAGATAAATTTGATAGTAAACAAATCAATAACATAAACTATTCTTTAGTGATAGTAGATGAAACAATAGTAAAAATCATGAATATTAAACAAACTTGGACTATTAAATAAATCTGGAATATTATTCAGTGAAATAGAGTAGCAGTGAGAGAGAGAGAAAGGATACTAGCAACTGCAAACAAAATCTTGAGTCAAGAATCGAAATTATTCCAATGTCACATATGAAACACTATCTGCATCAATGTATCAGAGAAAATTGAATCAACAACCATAGAATTCACTCAAAGCCAAAACCAGAAATCGATAAGTATCTCAAACCCAAAACCAAAACTATCTATTCAACATATCTACATAATCAAGTTTAGAACAAAAAACTCAAAAATCCAGTTTCTAAATATGGGCATGATTGCGCACATATCAGTAACATCCCAAGTTCACCAAACTGAGAAAAAAAAATGTTTATCAACTAAATTTAAAAAAGAAAATTCCTTCAATAATATAAAACAATTGCCCAAAATTGGAAAACAATTACCCTTACAACCAACAATTGCCCAAGTGTCGAAACTCACGAACAAAAGTTAACCTTTTTGTTGGAAATTACACATTGAATACACAACCATAGGAGAATTAAACTAAACACCTATAATAAATCTGAAGCAAAAAAACAATGTGTCTAAAAAATGATGTCAACAATCGAAAGTGTTTCAATGGTTCATATCCAAGCAAGCAATTAAAAAAATTTAATGCTTCACATGAATCGATCATGTGTAATGACATACCTAATATAATATGCCAGTAAAAATGCTCGAAGTAAAGCAAATTAACAGTTTTTTAGTTCATTTTTATTTTCTTACATTGTCCAGAGAACTTTCATCACTCTCAAGACACTGTGTAACTAATAAAAATATTGACAACAAAAAAATATAGTTGGGTTCATGTGCTAAATGCTAATCCTCGAAACTATAAAATATAAACTAATCCTCTTTTTTATATGCTGGGGTAAAATAATCAAAATCTTAACTACCATATGACTCCACCGTTCCTATTTTTCAAAGCCATTAATACACCACCTCCAAACCAACTCAATTTTCTTCTTTTAGCTTTAATTTTCTCTAATTACATCAGCATCACCAACCCATGCCCACTCCAACGAACCATAGCATTGAGCCATTAAAGATAAGAAATATCAGTCCAACATCTTTTTTGGTGGTGACAATTTTTGTGCGGCCACAGACTTCATGAATAAAGGCAAATGTACTGCCACTGGAAATAATCTACTACAATATATTGTTGTCCTTATGGTGCAAGGAACCTTTGCACTCTATGGTTTTTGTCATAGTAAATCCAACTAACAAAAGAGAAAAAAAAGGAAAAGGAAAGGATAACTGCAATCCTTTGGATTCTAGTATGAGAGATTGGGTGACAGTGGATTACCAATTGTGAAATTCTTTAATGGCTCAATGATGTTTTGCCTTACTTTGCGGTGCATCCAACCTAGTAACTGCAATCATGACAGGCAAAAGATGAAGTTAGAAGGGTTGATTTGTGTTTATGCCAAATTCTGAAGGATTTTGACTCACCTTCATCTTGATTTTTAGGGGGGAAACTTTTTCGGTGTTTTCTGTTTAAAAATTTTATGTGTACATAAGAACTCATGTAAAATGAAGACTTCTCTGCACAATCATAAACAATTGAAGAGAAGAACACTTTGTGACAGTATCCCTCTATATTTAGATATATAATGAGTTACTTGCAGACATTTAAGTAAAAATAGTCTGGAAGTGCAAGGTGTGTACTATATGAGCATCCAAAATTTAACTTAAATTCAATCAACATAAGCATCAAATTTTCATCATAAATTTCAACCCTTTTGTTCAAATAAATCAAGCGGAAAAGCTCAAAAGTCAACTTAAAATATTATTCTCCATTACACCCAACTGGAAAGCATCACTTTTTATTCAAGTAGCAAAATAAATTGCAGCATTCAACTAAGGCTAGATTAAAGTCTTTCCCTAGACACAAAAAACATGGTTATCAAAATTCGAGGAGAAACACAACAACATGGAAAGAAAAACACCAAAAATGCATGTATAGGTACAAATTTTAAAAACACCACCGGGGTCCTTTATCAACCATTGACCACCCATCAATCCGCGGAAGTATTTATGATCGTCGCACAACCCGACATCACGTCAATAGCGTTCCCTTAACCGGGATCACAAAAAAAAACACGTAGTTTGGACAGGGTCTCCCTTGTACCAGACACTCCAAACGCATAATCTGTGTACATTTAATCACATAACCCATCCATAGCCCAATATACCACAATTTATACTCCATTGTTGTTCATTTACATCATTTGTATAAAAGGACACAAAGCCCTAAAGCATGACAAATCATTCTTAAAATTTCAGATTTTTGAAAAACTTACCGGTAGATTTGTCACCATCCTACCAGTAGGTTTTGCCTACTGGAAAAGTTCTACTGCAGAAAAAGTGACGTTCTACCGGTAGGTTTTGTTTACTGGACTACATCTACTGGTAAATTTGCTCAAATCTTACCGATAGGTTTTGCCCAGAATTGCCTACTTCATCTGTTTTTGATTTTTAATTACTTCCAATCCATTCCACAACCATCACATATGTGTCTAATGAAGTTCTTCCCATAAAACATGTTTCATACAAGTTCAACTACAAGCATTTCATATACTTTCATGTCAAATATTAGCTTTTCATAAAATTTTACAAAAACATGATTTAAAAGCCACATGTCGGATTTTCTTCATCCTTGAGGCTCCAAATGTGCACAGTCCCTCGATGTAAATCATGCACCTAAAATATTTTCCCATAAAGAGTGAGTCGTGCTCAATAGGATATCTCCTAAAGAGGCCACTCTCCAACCTATATGCATATGAAATATTTACATGCAATAATTCAACAATCCTCAACATCCACAACAAGGATATGCATTCAATGTTAGAATTCACAATGCTATGCCATGAATTGAGATGAGACTCATTCATGCACATCAACCCGAGCTCTTACTAGCTCCTATAATCCATGTTATGCCAATGCGTATGAATCCTTCATTTATGTGACACATCAAATAACATTTATAAATCCATGATCTTTCTTGGGGTGGGTATTTTGGACTTACACCAACGGTCACCTAAACCACACGGAATTCATGAACTTCCATCAAGGGTTCCACGTACACCTACACACTTTATAGACTAAACTAAGGGAGTGTGTATCCTAATCACCGGGCCTTGCACCTGAGGGATCTTCAAGCCCTTCTTGCTAATCCCGACCCAATTTTTCAAGGCAAACCATGCGACTCAGTCAGGTCTTCGACCCAACATTCCTGAGCTCATCCGTCATCCACCAAGAGTGGCATTTGACGACAACCATGCACCCACACCCACATAATGAGATGTCTTTGTGCATATACAATGTAATGTACCATTGTCATACTTATTAGCATGTTCAATATGTAATGGATGTCATATGATCAATTTCAACATAAATCAACATATCCTTTGCCAAATTATATCACAAGCATATAATTCTCATAATTCTTCACAATGTCTATATATCAATAAATACGTGTCAACATTTTACCTAGCAACAACACCCAAACATGTTATCATATAATCAAGCAATAAACACACTTAATTCTCAAGGCATAATGTAAAATACATAACATGCCCAAAATATCCCAATCTTTCTAGAAATCACAATCTAGTAATTTCTAATAACCAATTCAAGCTAGAATTGATTTTACCTAATTCTAATATCCATTTCATCGATCTTACAACAATAGGCAAGTGTTAAAAATCTCTAACAACCTACCCATTTCATATAATAATCCTAGGTTGAAAATAAACCTACTTAGGGAGAAAATCCTACCTCTTGAAGCGTAAAGAACAATTGTAGGGCGTTCCAAGAACCCGCTTCTAGCCTAAAGCCCTGGCTTCCAAAAATCTCGTTCCTTGAACTTTGATAAAACCTGCACTTTTTTGTTTATCCACGTAGCCCTCGTCGAGAGGAACAACTTTAATACTTGGCTCGAGTTGATTTGACGTCCGTAGAGTCTTAGATCGTAGAGAGAAGGTTGGATTTCTCTTTTTTCCCTCTCTTTCTCTCCAACATTGACGACCAACTGAACAATGGAGAGAAAATCTGATTTTCTCCCCTATTTATACCCTTAGGATGTCTGGCCCATAATGCGCAACACGGCCTCCCTTCCTGGGTCCGTTTTTATACCGAAATGATTGAATTTCGTCCCGATTCAAGTTTAAAATATTTTTATTTCAACTTGCTTTAAATATCTTAGCACACTTTGAGGGAAGACCCTTCAATAGAGTCTTAGTCAACAATGGAGTGGCAATCAACATTTTCCCCATAGCTAACATGAAGAAATTGGGAAGGAAAGAGGAAGACCTAGTCCACACCAATTGGACGGTAAGTGGATTCACAAGTGGAGTCAACAAGACGATAGGAGTTTCACTCGTTGAGTTAGCTATCGGTAATAAGACCAATGCCACACTGTTCTTCATGATAGATACAACGAAATCCTATAATGCTCTTTTGGATCAAGATTAGATCCATTTAAGCGAGTGCATCCCATTAACTTTTCAAAAATGGTTGGTCTTATGGAACCTTGATAACTTAGAAGTCATGGAGGTGAATCAGACTCTATTCTTGGATGATGTTCACATTATCGATGTTTGGCTCTACAAAGAAGGAATAGAGTCAATGAGGTTTCAGAGCTAGGACAAGTATGGGAAGACCAAGGAAGTCGTGTTTCAAGTCGACTTGAAGTCCATTGAGATTCATTAAGTAGAAGAAGAGGTCTTTCAGCCCACTAATGTTTAGAGGCTAAATGGAGCAAAAGAAACATAAAACTCATTTATTGATGGAGCTCATCGACAATAAATAGAGGAAGTAGATTATGAGGGCTTTGTGTTGCCAAGATACAAGCTTACCTAGCAGAAAAAAGGGCTACAACATTACAAACAGACAGCAGACATGAAAACACCATCAACATAGTGGAATGTGAGGAGGAAGAATCTTGACAGTTCACCTTCTGAAAGTTCATCGAACTAGACAAAATCCATGCTATTGTCCCCAAACTCGACGACTTGGTCAAGGTCTAGGATCTGTTGCTCGAAGTCAATCTTGGCTAGCCACGGGAACACCATTCGACTTTCTGTAGCAAACTGTTGGAGTCAAATTTCATGCGCGACTTATATGGCTACTAAGTGAATATCTGGATTACTTCATCTGGAGTATGAAGAAATGCTAGGGCTATATCCAGCCTTAGTAGAGCATCGGTTGCCAATCAGGGAAGGATACAGGCCGATCAAATAGACCCTGAGGTTAATGTCCCAAGAAGTAACCTTGCTAAAAGAGGAGATTAAACTCCTCTACAGATCAAGTGCATCCAAGTGGCATGATATGTGGAATGGGTGTCCATTCTCGTGCCAGTCAAGAAGAAGACTGGCAAGATTAGGGTTTGCTGCGACTACCGTGACATAAGTGTTGCACCCCCAAAGATGAATATGTCATGTTGCTAGCCAATCAACTCATAGATGCGGCAACCTTGAATGTGATCATGTCATTCATGGATGGCAACACAAGTTATCATCAAATATTTATCATAGAGGAGGATTGGCACAAAATTGTTTTCCAATGTCTTGAAGTCTATTAGGACGATCAAATGGAGGGTGATACCGTATGGACTAAAGCATATAGGGGTCACATACCATAAAGCCATGAACATCATCTTCCACGACATGATTAGTAAGATCATAAAGGTATACATTGATGACATCATAGTCAAGACTCAATACATAGATAAACACCTTAACGATCTGAGGTCAGTATTTGAGGGGATACGTGTTCATCAACTAAAGATTACTATGAAGTTGGTGCGAGCAGTTTTCCAGCATAGGTTAAGTCTAGTTGAATATAATAAAGCCATGGTGATCGAGCTTGAAGATTTGGACGAAATGTGGCTGGGTAGTTTGGATTGCATCAAGGTACAAAAGCTAAGAGCCACCAGGGAAAGGTCAAAAGCAAGACGTTCGGTATAAGCGACTTAGTTTAGGAAGTAAGGTTGCCTTTGGGACATAACGATTCAAGGACTAGCAAATGGTTGGCCAACTGGGAAGGACCATTTGAAGTCCTCGAAGTAAAAAAGGGTGCATTTACCAATTAAGATACCTGGATGGAAAATTCCACCATTGATCCATTAATGGGCCGTTCTTGAAGGCCTACAGACCAACGGTCTGGGAGGCCATAGAATGTGAGCGAGACCTTTAAAGCAAAAGGTCACGACCAGCAGCTTAGGGTATATAGACGACCAATAAGGAAATCATTCTACCATTTAACAGTTATAAAAATAAAACAACTAAAAATATGGAAAGGACAATGTAAATTTTATTCATAGAAGTTTGTACAATTTCAGTGAATATAATTTGCAAAATACATGTAAAATAAAGTATCGCATAAGAACTGCATAAGAGTAGCTTGCTTCTAGAGGCTTGTCATCTTGAGTTTGAAGATGACAACTTGCATGGTGGAGACAAAGAAAGGATCAGAAGTGAAGAAGAAAGCTTGGTTGCAAGAGGTAGAGAATAGACCTCTCACAAAAGCATCTCCTAGTTAGAGACTCCCCAAATGTGCAAACCTTCCTTAGTCTTGGCTACCTTTTTCCATAAGGATGAGGAAAGTCATCCTAAGGCCAACCTAAAGGTCAAAGGAATAAGACAGAACATGGCTACCAAATGCACTGGAAGCTAGATGTAGTATATTCTTCCAACTTCAATAAGTGTATGCTGTCAACTCATGCAGCCTTACCTTCAAGACAAGGATCTTCAAAATGACCAAAGGATGGAAGGGAAAAGAGGTATTCATCCGAAGGATGAACATAAAGTAATTTGGTAAAGCCAACTGTGGGCATGAACGCAAAAATATAGAGTAAAGGCTTTGGTTAAGACCGAAGGAGGAAAGAAGTTAAGGACTAAAAAAGTCATTATCTAGTTTTCTCTCTTCTAGGTCAAGAGGTTCAGAGGAACCACCAATGTTGCACAAGGAAGTATACATTCTCGAGGAAAGTTGGCTTGCTCCAAAAAGAATAAGTGTTTTATGGCATTTATAGGCCATAAAAGAGTTAAATGCTTTAATGGCCTTCCCTCGAAAATAGTCAACATTTATGAAAGTTTAATAAGGAGAATGAAGAGCCACTCTGAATGGCGGTCAAAGTGTCTGAATGCACACACACAGATCAAACGACAAAAACTTGATGCAAGTGGCAATTAATGCCATTTAGTTCGCAGTCATGTCAATCGCCACAGGGGAAATGAAAAGACATATATAAGTAAAGAAATAAAGGGAAAAAAGTCCATCTTAATTTTTTTCGTTTATCATTTCTCTTGGAACTATACAATATTAGAAAAATGAACTTCTAATTGGTGTAGTGAACTATTTACGGCTTGTAATTTGGCCGAAGTTGACTCGTCACAGACCGAGCTTGCATCCACAAAGTTCGTGGCATTCACTGCAATGGTCTTAAGCTTTTCGAAATGCTCCTGATAGGATGCAAACTCCTCCAGGAGCACTGCACATTGGGCCTCTAGCTTGGCAATTTGGCAGTCTATCTCGGCCAAGCTCTATGGAAGTGAGTCAAAATGGCTCGATGACTGGAGCAGGTTTGGATGTGCTGGTTCAAGTTTACTAACCGCTCTCATTGATCATGGATGATGGCGAGGCAATCTTGACGCTTTTAATACAGTGGCCCCGCTTCCTAAATGAGGGCCAAAAATTCATCAACTATGCGAACCAATGTTTGATAGTCTTCTTCAACAAGGAAAAAAGAAATGGCGAGGGCTCTGATCGAGTGAAGTCGCTCCTCAAGAAGGTTTACCTCATCCACCAGAAAAGTAGGGTGGCCAACAAGGACTATCATTACTATTTCACAATGTTCTTCAAACTCATGATTGTGGAAAAGAGATGGGACCAAAGGAGAGGCAAGCCTTTAAAGAAACTAGGATGGAAGGCAAGTCAGTGTCAAGTGAAGGAAGAGCAACCAAGGATGGAGCATCAGCCAGGGCAGTCTCAATGGCCTCAGGAGTGTTTTGGTCTACAAGGAAATCAAGAGTTTCTTGCATGGTCCACAACTTCAACATTATCGGCCACATTAGTGGCCATATCATCAAAAGAGGGCACTGGTGGGACTAAACTAGCTACGGCCATAGAATAGGTCGTAGAATTGCGAATGGTAGCTAGGTCTAGGTGCTCTAGATTTTCAAATATGGCATCTTGAGAGGGCCACATGCTGACTGAGATTATCGCAGAAAGAGGAGTGCCACACATTGACCAATAGATCACATAAGGAGAGTATCATCTTCAACGTCTTCTCCCTCATTAACTTGGGTGTGAGAAACAGATGAGGAGGAAGTTGCGAAAGAACATTGTTGCTTGTCCTTGTGGTGAGGACGTGTCAAATAAGGAGGAATAGTTGAAGAAGCTAGATCCGCAGAGATCATAAGATCAAGGTCAATTTTTTAAGGAGGAATGATAGTAGGTGAAGAAGTCCTGATTGGGCTAGCCTTAGGGGATGATTGAACTCACGATGGAAAGTTCACATGGTTAAGAATAGTGTCCATTTCACGATAAAATTTTTGAGAAACATATCATTTCCACCAAACCTTGGTAGTCTTCAAAAACATTAAATGAATTGGTGAAAGAGGTCATTCGAAAGGAGTGGCAAGCAAAAGAATAACGATGGCTGACTTCTCAAACATTCACATCAGTCACATTAGGTTGATTGATGTAGTCAACATTGAGCGTGCGAGGATAAGAAAGTTACTACACTAGGCTAAATTGGCGAGTGAACTGCTGAGACATGTAAACCGCTATGCCACAGTGAGCATTGGTGCCCTGAGTCAGCCCTAGGCTGTAATGTAAGTCTCGGAGGCTAAAGATAGAAAAATCAGGCATCTTCATAAGAAGTTGTGGCATCAGCTATGGCTTCCCCAGGCCTATGTAGGAACCATTCTGGACCTCGGTTCTGGGAAACTGCATCCAAACGGGCAGTGATTCGTTCAAGTTATATAAATAAGAAAAATAGTCAGTGAAAGATTTTTCTCTAGAAGGGGTCGTGGCAAATAGATGATCGTAAGAAAAAAAGAGGTGTTATTGGCAGGTGGGATGGAGAGCTCTGGAAAATAAGTATGAAGCCATAGCTAAAGTACCCAGTGGAGACCCGAACCTTTTTGCATCTTCGATGCCATTGTCTCCCACATCCCGCGAAAGTGGTAGGCGAGCATGACAAGAGATAGGTAGCTCCCGTGGCCAGATAGACGGCCAACGGAATATACTCCTTAGTTACTTTGTACGACGAAGTACATAAAAAGAACTAGTTAAGCCTGTAAAGCAAGAACAAAATATGTTCTTGATCTTACGCTAGAGAGCTATCTTGATCGCGAATGCCGTAATAAAAAGAGAACATGCAGTGATTGACTTGTTATGCACGTAAAGTGGAAATGTGTAATTTTCTTTCGTATGTGTAAGTAGAGCATTAGCCTTAGCCCCCGAATGAAGGAAGACCAATAAGAACGACATATCATAGACTCCATCATGCCAAAACGAAAGTGCAAGACATTATTTTCCATGGACCAAAATAAGAGAGCGACGCTGAGTAGCGGCTTGTCAATAGCCATCATGATAATGCTAAGCTCTGTGGCATCATAAATGCTAAGGCGATGCTACAAATTACCCTTGGTTGCCTTAACACGACCAACCCATGATATCCAATCAAGGGTGGGGGCCTTTCATGTATGGACAGGGATACCACTAAGCCAATTTTCCATTGAAGAGGCACATGGAAGTTGAATGACAAAGACATATGAGAGTCAGGGTAAATGCGCCAAACCTCTTCTAGAGGTATCTTTTTGAAGGCCAGCCCAAGGGCCATCTCTAGTGAAGAAGAATCAGAGAGTGGGTTAAAAGTATGAAGAGTGTATTGAGTAACTTACAGTAATGAAAGAGATGCTTCAAGAGCCACAGTACGAGGATCCTCCATTGAATAACACGAAGAGAAGGATAGAATAATGACAAAATAATAGGTCTAGGGATGGATTATGTAGGTGAGGGGAATGAGCCGAAATAATGATTTAAAGATAGCAAATCTAAAAATACGAAGGATAAAGCGAAAGACTACACATGGAACTTTAGTCGCAATTCCCGAGCTTCATGGCCGATGGTGGTACAATAGTTAAGTAGGGTAGATGTAGCGGCAAAATTTTAAATTCAAATAGCCGAAACAAAACCCTAAATATGGAGTATTCAGTCCCATCATTCCCGGGGGGGCACAATGTTTCACCAAAAATAACAAGATCAGAGAGTGACAAGTGGAAGAAATCCGATTGTCATCAATGAGTCTGTGAGAGTCCACGACTTATAGAACAATTAGAAGAGGAGGATTCTAAGAATCACAAGAGATGAGGAAACGTGATATCATGAGCTGTCAGTTGAAGATGGTTCAACGCACATCCACACATCTCGAGGGACAAGACCATGATCACAGTAATGGCCGGAAAAAATGAGTCAACGATTGAAGGACATATCTATAAATAGAAGACGTTAGGCCACTAAAAAAGGATCCCACGATCAAACACAAAAACTCTTCACAGAGCCAGCCAACCTTATACTTATTTCTTACTTCTGAGCAATTTTACTTTTATTGTAATCATCACTCTGGTGTTCTTTTACTGCTTTCATTTAATGTTAAGTTCAATACTCATTTCGTCTTCAGATTCAATTTACTTGCTACTTTTCAGTCGCGTTGTTCTCTTTATGGTGTAGTCCATTATACTTCTATTTCGAAAAATTATTTAAAGTCCTTGAACCATAAGGCATAGAAAAGAACACAAAGGTAGTCTTACGCCTCGTTACAACGTATGAACAGTCATGATTTTATAACCTCTTGCCGGTTCGAGTAGGTAAGGTTGTATGTGTTTAAATTTGAAGTCTAACCGGACTTTGACATGCCCGCAATCCGAAAATACGCCAAACAACGTCACAACTGTGATTTTAGTTTTTTTTTAAATAAAACCTCGTTATAACAAGGAAATTTTTATTAATAAAATAAAAATAACATCAAAAGAGGGGGACAAAGAACATAACCCCTTTATGTAATCTAATACAATTAATAATTGACCAATGAAAAATACATAAAGATTGCATTAAAAATAAAAAACATGAGACCAAAAAGAGTCCTTAAACCCTCTAAATTCTACCACCGCCTTTAGACTTCTCTACAACGAGATTTCATCCTTTGGTTGAAAATTCCTTGATAATCTTGCAAAAGATGTAACCTGCCATTTAAAGGAAAATCCTTCGAACTAAGATAAATATTTGGTTGTTTGTCAAAAATCCCTTTATTTGCCTAAAGTTCACTGTTGCATTAGCATTCCCAAAAACATGGGTTATTTGAGAGTCCAATCTGCTTAGGATATGAGAAATCCTCATCCAAATATACCACAACTTCTAATTAAACTCCACACCACCAGTTACCATCTTTACTAAAACCTTGGAGTCTGATACTATAAAAGCTTAAGTCCATGATATACACCAAAAATTCAGCCTCCTTATTAGTTGACTCTCCATAATAATTAGAGCTTGCAATAATTAACTATGATTTAAAATTCCAAAGAAAAAATGCACCACCAAATTCACTGCAATTTTAGTTGCCATTTTTTTTTTTCTGGAAGAGTTGCTTCTTTTCCAGTTGGTTTCTAAACCGTTGTTTTGTACCAGCTAATCCTAAGTCTAAGGGTATGATATTCATTCAAACTCGAAATGGACTGTTACACAAAATATCTTCTTCAATGAACTTCTATCCCAATAATTTCTATAATGTGTACATGCCCCCAAATTTCCCTATAAATTAAGTCCATAATCTTCAAGAAACTGAAACCCGTTTAAGTCCCCTTTTAAAGAATCAAAATGACATTTTTTTTTCATCTTCCTCTTTCACTTTGAACACAATGGTCATCACTGAAACAATAATCACTGAACAGTTACAACTTCTTTTGAAAGAAAAGACGTGATTTTTTTGTAACAAATTGAAAAGATTTTTGATGTTTAGTTTGGCTCACTAAAAGACAAAAAGTAATGAATTCTATGCTATGGCAAGATAATGGTGTGACTATAGTGACTATACAAAGCCATATCCCTACTCCACACTAATCTCCATGCTCATCCCATTGTGATTGTTATTCTCATTCTGGTGTTGTACTAGAGTAGTTTTTTTTTTTTATCAAACAAGAGTGAAATTTCATTCAAGTAGGAAAGTGATGATTACAATCAGTAGAAAGAAAAGCCTTGAACTCGTTGGGGGGACAACTAACCCAATTCGCAGCAAGGGAATCAGTCATCGTTGCTGCTGCCTCCCAATGAGCAGCCCTATTGAGGGCTCTTGGCTTATGTAAAAAACTAAGATGAAGATGATTGGCAAAAAGTTTGATATCCACCACTAGAGCACTGATTTCCCAAGGGTGGTCATCTTCAGTTGAGGAAAGTTTAATAACCTCCTGGCAATCACTCTCAATTCTAGAAAGCTTTAATTGTGTTGCACTCGCTAGTAGGCATGTTTCTCTCACTGCTATAGCTTCTGCTTGGAGGATTGAAGATGACATAACCTTTTTACCAATCCCCCATCCATTCCTTGCAATGAGCAGGGTAGCAAATGCATTTGGTGCCTCATGATTAAAAGTCGCATGATTCCTCCCTTTCCAGATTGCCCATGCAATTGTCGCGATATTCCCCATGACCTCCAAAGAATGGGAAGTATCACTGATAGTTTCCAAGATTGTGGAGACCCATTGCAGACCAATAGAGAAAGAATCCTCAACAAAATGAAAGCCAAAATCAGAGCCAAACCAAACCTTCTTTGTCCATTCGCAACCAAACAAAACATGTCCAGTGGTTTCGACATTAACCTTATAGATCTGACACCAAAGGGAGATACCACAATTTCTTCTGAACAAATTTTCACGGGAGGCCAAGACATTGTTGCAAACTTGCCACCAGAAATGCCTTATATTCGAAGGGTCTTCATATGCCAAATGACATGCCATAACATCGGCTGAAGAGAGAAGGAGGGTCCAGCATCCACAGTACTTGGAAAATTGAGACTAGTTGCCAGTGAGTACCCTGATTTAACAGTATAGACACCTTTGGAACTTGGTTGACATATCCTTCAATCGACCCCATTTGAGAGTGGGATGGACATTATTGCACTACATTCCTTTTCATTAAATAATTCCTTGAGGAGCATATAATCCCACACTTTGAAAGGCCTGACAATGAGATTACTGACAAGGTGGAGGTTGTATGAGTGGGATCTCGGGGAAGAAATGACAGCGTTAGGTAAAAGTGGAATCCACTTGTCATCCCAAATTCTAATCTCGTTTCCCTCCATAACCTGCCACAAAAGCCCTTTTTTAAGTAAATCTCTTCCCTTCAAAAGGCTTCTCCAGACCCAAGAAGGCCAAGATCCCATCTTTGCCTCCATGAAATCACACTCCGGGAAATAAATTGATTTTATGAACTTGGCCCAAAAAGAATTTGGATTTGTAAGGATTCTCCACCCTTGTTTAGCAAGAAGAGATTGGTTGAAGGAAGAGAAGTCCCTAAAACCCATTCCCCCTCTCATCTTCGGTTCGATAATATTCACCAATTTCTTCCAATTAATTCCTCTTTTCTCCCCTCCTTTACCCCACCAAAAGTTTCGTACATACTTGTCTACCTTATTATAAAAGCTTTTTGGGAAGTAGAGTACTGACATAGCATAGGAGGAAATTGTTTGTATCACAACTTTGATCAAAATTTCCTTGCCCCCTTATGTGATTAAGAGCCCTTTCCAGCCCTGCATCTTTTTCAAGACCCTCTCTAACATAAAACCAAATATCTCAGACTTTGATCTTCCCTAAAATGCAGGAAGCCCTAGATATTTAGCCTCAAGAGCCAAAGGTCGCATACCCAAAAGATTGCTGAGATGCTCCTTCTGTTCAGCTGTTGTGTTGGATGAGAAAAGAATGCTTGATTTCTCATAGTTCATGCATTGACCCGAAGCCACACAATAATCTCCAAGGAGTTTAAGAAAGTTCCTAATCCCTTGCTCCTTAGACTTAATAAAAAAAATAGGGAATCATCAACAAACAGGAGATGAGACACTTAAGGGATCCTTCTGTGAACTTTGACTCCCTGGAACCTGCGATCATCCACGCCTTTTTGGAGCAAAAAAGATAACACGCCAGCGGCCAAAATGAAAAGATAGGGAGAAAGTGGATCTACCTGTCGAATTCCCCTTTGGGGATGAACTGTTCCCCTTCTTTCTCCGTTCATCACTATTCGGAAGCTCACATTGCAAACACATTGATAGATTAGATGCACCCATCTTGGACAGAAGCCTAGTTTGAGCATTGTCGCTGCGAGAAAATCCTATTCAATCCTATCTTATGCCTTGCTGATATCCATTTTGATAGCTAGATCTGGGATATTACCTTTCTTCTTCAATTTCAAATAGCGAAGGACTTCATTTGCTACAACAATACTATCTTGAATCTGCCTTTTGGGGACGAAGGCAGCTTGTTGAGTAGAAATGATACAGTGCAGCATTCTTTCATTCTGTTTGCCATGACTTTGGAGATGATCTTGTACAGAAAATTGCACAACGCTATTGGTCTGAACTGTGCTATGGATTCCGGATTTGCTTCTTTGGGGATCAGGACAATATTAGTTCTATTCAGCTCCTTCAACATGAATCCCATCTCAAAAAAATTTCTAACAGCACAGCAAACATCTTTCCCAACAATATGCCAATAGGTCAGAAAGAAAACCCCCAAAAAGCCATCAGGGGGTTAACATTCCATTCCTTCCAAAACTCCTTCCAAATATCTTTGGCATGTGGTAGAAAATAGTCTTTGAAAATAGTATGTTATATGGGTGTTAATCTCTTCTTCATCCTTAAGCCATATTGTTTCTTCTATTTCAATCCTTAAAATCTTATTTCTTTGTCTCCTTTGAATTTTTGATTGATGGAAAATCCTCGTGTTATGATCTCCAGATTCCAGCCAGTTGATTCGGGACCTCTGCTTCCAAAATTTCTCTTCCCTTGCATTTACTTTGTCAATTTTGGCCGCAATGTCAGCCTCCATTTTGAGAGTATCCTTTGTGGTTTCCTTCATGTGGGCGTTAATTAATTTTAGATTGAGCTCAGACAATAAATTCCTATTGTTTTCGAATTTCTGTCTACTCCAACTGGCTAGATCCTTCCCACAACATTGTAATGTTTTCACCATCGCGTACATGGGCTAACCCACCAATATGTTTTCCCAGTTGTTCTTAATAATTCCTTCACATGTACAATCATCCATCCACATCGTTTCAAACTTGAAATAAAATGAGTTCTTCTTACTTTCTGGTACAATCTTGATAATAACTGGGCAATTGTCAGAGACCATTCTGGCCCTGTAAATAACCTGCATCTGGGGAAATATGAAACTCCGTTCTAAATTTACCAGAATCCTGTCAATTCTATCTTGCACATTCACCCTACCTAATCAATTATCAGTCCCATTTGAAAAGCTTGGTTGATTTGTAGCTCCCGCTCTGATGGTTGATCCTTTTTTCTTCTCTTTCTGGTTGCTTGGTCCTCGTTCAGTTCTTCCTCCTCTAAATTGATTATCCTTTTGAGTGACATGTTTTGGAAATTCCTCTGATTATCCTTCAATCACTTTTGTGGCGCCAAGGGTCAAAAGTTGGATCCATAGTGTGTCCCTCTTTTTAATCCAATCATTTTCTGGGCTGATTGTAAAGTTATGACTTGGGCTTTCTTCAAGCTCTATAACATAATAGGCCTCATTTCCTAAATTAAGCTTCTGTTGGGCCTTTTGGTCATCCTTCAAAAAAGGTTCTCTGCATAACCATTGATGGTTCAGCACGCTCTTTCCCTTTGCATTCTTATGGTTCACTGGGGCTTCTAGGATAAACAAATCCAGATCAACATCTTTACAAGGAGATTTTTGTCGTTTCTCATCTCCCGATGAGCAGTCGATTTGTCGTATCTATGAGGTCTCTTGACCACATGACTAGTGGGGGATTGTTTGTTCTGATTCCCACACAAGGAGGGAACATTCCTTTTCCTGCTTGTTCATTGCGAATCTAGTTGTGACACCCCAAAATTCGAGGGTCCATTAATTACCCATCAACCCACAGAATACCCGTGAATATCAAGTAATTCGATATCATGTCATTATGCCCCATTTACCGGGGTCCAGAATTTAAAAAAAAAATTGGACAGAGTCTCCTTTGTATGAAGAACTCTACCCAAAACACAACCTGTGCAATTATACAATCACATGACCCATCCGAGGTCCAATATACAATACTGATTACACCAGGTCTATTTAAAAGTAAATATTGACCACACCGGGTCCATTTATCTATACTCATACAAAAACATGCACCGTTATATTAAAACAGTCCATATAAACTCAGTTATAATTCTTTTACACATTACATGCCCAAAACATAGTTTTACATAAACCAAGGTCAAAGGCCACAATCCAGCCTCTCTTCACCCTTGAGAATCCAAGTGAGGGACGTCCCCTGGTGTGTATCCAGCACCTGAAATATTTTTCCGTATAGGGTGAGCCCCGCCCAATAGAGTAATTCTTACAGAGGTTACTCCCCACCTAAGTGCACATGCAATGCTCACATACAACATTTCATATTCACATCAACATCCCAAGTAAGAATATGCATTCAATGTTAGAATTTATAGAAATAAAAAAAATGTTAGAATTTATCATGTTATGCCATGAAATGAGATAAGACTCACTCATGAACATCAACCAGAGCCCTTCCCAGCTCCTCAACACATGCTAGTGCCAATGTGTATGGAATTGTCATTTATGTTGCAAATCAATGACTTTTACCAATCTAGGGTCTTTGTATGGGGTGGATGTTCATGGGCTTACACCAAGGGTCTCCAACCTACTCGGAATTTATGGACTTTCACCAAGGGCTCCGCGTACACCCACACACTTTATGGTCCAAGCCAAGAGAGTGCGTATCCCAATTACCGGGTCTTGCACCCGAGGGATCTTTTAGTCCCTTCTTGTTAACCCCAACCCTAATTACCATGCAATCCGTGCGAATCGGCCAGGTCTTCGACCATGCTTAATCGAGTCCACTCGTCATCCACCAAGTATGGTGTTGGCGACAACCATGCACACACCCATATGATGCAATGTTACCGTGCATATGTAATATGATGTCTCATTGTACCATGATAACATATTCATTATGTTATGAAAGACATATGAACAATATCAACACATTTCATAGATTTCATGGCAAAATTATATCATAAGCATATAATTCCCATAATTTTCCACAATGTCAATGTATAATGTCAATATAGCACAAGCATGTATATACATTGACGATTTTCATAAAAAAATTTCAAGCATGTTATTACAATTTTTATGCCAATAACACACTTAATCACAAAGGCACAATTTCAGCCTAAAAACAGTTCATAGAATGGCCTAAAACAGTTCATAAAATGGCCTAAAAATAGTCCGTAAAATGGCCACTAAAACAGTCCAAAAACAGTCCATTTGGAGAGTATACATGCAGCCCCATTTCAGCCACTAAAACAGTACAAAAATAGTCCAAAAATAGTCCATTTGGATAGCCTACATGCAGCCCCATTTCAGCCACTAAAACAGCTCCAAATGAGAGGAATAAAAACAAAGTAGGAAAGACCCTACCTCTTGTAGCGTGAAGGAAATGATAGAACTTCCAAAAACTTCAACAATAGCCTAAGAACTTGATTTCTCCAAAATCTTTTCTTTGGTTCTTCGGTGAAATCCACTTTTCTTGGTACGTAAACGTAGCCCTCGTCGCGGTGATCGACTTTAACTTTTGGTTCGAGTTGATCCGAACGACGGAACTTCTTGGATCGAAAGAAGAAGCTTGAAGATCAAAGCTCTCTCTTTTCTCTCTATGGCTGGCCAAACAAGACTGAAAAATGGTGAGAAAATATTTGATTTTTTAGATATTTTCCCCTATTTATACCCCCTTAATGTGCGGTCCAAATTGCACCACATATTTCTGACTTTCGGATACGTTTTTCATCCCGAAACGATTCATTATACCCCGATTAATTTTAAATTAATTTTATTTGAACTTTAACTTAATTTCAAGGAATTTTTATAAAATTTATTTTTGGAGACCTTTAAAATGTCATTTGCCACGCAGTTGCTTTGAACGGCGTGTAAAAATTTGACTATCTCGGAATTCGACGAAATTTGACAAGGTGACTAGGTTTTGCGATATGAACCCAACGACAAACTCCATTTTCTCATTCGAGGTCTAGAACATGAGTATTTTAAATACGCATTATAGTGACAAATTATCATTTTGTCCTTTCTTTATTTCTTTTTTTGAAAAAGTCCAAATTTATCCGGGTTTTACACTAGTTTCTTTCACCATGTGTCCTTAATGGTACACAAAGGAAATTGGATCCTAATGAACCAACTTCTTCTCTAGCCCAAGACCAACTATTATCCTTTCAACGTTGTATATCTTTATTTCCTTTTGCTCTATAGGGTTCTGTTCTGTAAAATCCGGTAAATTTAAACTTTTGAAAATAAGGGTAAAACGGTAATTTTGTCGCTATAGTACGGGTCGAAAACCTGAAATTTTTTGGAACTCGGATGACGAAATAGATTTCACCGTTGGATTCGTTTTGCGAAATTTAGTCACTTTGTCAAATTTCATCAAATTTCGAGATAGTTGGATTTTTTGCGTTTTTCGAGGTAGTTGAGTCTCAGGTGACCAAAAAAAATGGGATTTTGGCAAAAATTTTAAAAGTTGGGAAATAATTTGAGGCAAGTTAAAATAAAAATATTTTGAACTTAAATGGGGACGAAATTTAATCGTTTCGGGATGAAAACGGATCCGAAAAAAGGAGGTTGTGTGGCGCATTCTAGGCCAAGCATTCTAAAAGTATAAATAGGGTGAAATATTTGAAAAATCAGATGTTTCCTACCCATTTGCTGGCTGGTTTCAGATGTTGGAGGAGAGAAGAGAGAAAGAGAGTTTTCAAGTTTTCTTCCGTCGATTCTCAGAGTTCCGTCGGTCGAAATTCGTCGGGCCAAGAATTAAAGTTGATTTACGCAACGAGGGCTACGCGTTGGTACCAAAAACAACAATTTTCACTAAAGATTCAAAGGTAAATTTTTGAAAAATCAAGAACTTGAGGCTTGTTTTGGTATTTTTGAAGTCTCCAAACTTCAAAGAGGTAGGGGTTTTCCTACCTTGGTTCATTTCCTACCTATAGTGTATGTGAAATGTGTAGGTTATTAAAGAGTATATATATATATCACTCACCTATGCATGTGAAATAAATAAAATGAGAATGAAAAAGGGTGTAGAAATGGGTTAGGTCAATTTCTAGTTGTATGTGATATGTGGGAATCACTTGTGAAATCCTTTGAAAATTGAATGTGTTAGTAGTATGAGCTATGTATAACATGTGTGTTGTGAATTGTGATTAAATAGCAAATATTATTTTATGCCTTGAGGAAGTAGGTGTGGAATGAGTTTGATTCAAGTCCTACTTTGTTTTGCTATGTGGAAGTTCTTGTGTAATTTCTTGGATGGAAGTTATATGTACTTTAATATGTAGTAATGTGAGTGTGTTTAACTCATACATCAGTCTATGTGTGTGTGTTCTTGCTTGTTGGAAACCTAAAGTGAGGGAGATTAAAAGAGAAGGAAGAAAAAAAACCAAATTTTAGCTCACATTTGATATGTGGAAGCTATTAGTGTAAACTCTTGAAAAATTGGGTTTACATGGATTGTTTTGTGTATTTTAAAATTTTCCTACCATAGTTTGTTGGATGAAAAAATGGTGGGCATATGGAACTATGTAATTCACTTGCCTATGGTTATGGAGTTGGTGTAGAAAGGATATAATCAATTTCTAGTTTGAAATTAATGGTTTAGTTAAAAAGGGGTATTGAGGATGGGTGACATGAATTGAGATAAATTATCTTGTTGAATGTACCATTAGTGTATGTTAAGTGTGGGAAAAGGGTGCCTAAATGTGCTAAATAAATCTTGTAAGAAAGGATTTGCAATGGATATAGAAATTGGGTGAAGAAAAGCTGGTACACTTTTCTGCTCCAGACCAGTTGTCGTAGAATCGTCATAAATTTTGATCCAACTTTTGGATTGAGCTGAAATTTTGACACAATACATAAGACATCTATATCTACACCTTTTGTGTTTTGAACGTTTCCAGATTCTGAGTGGATCATGGTAAAAATGGAGAAAAACAGAGGTACTTCCACTAGAGGGAGCTAGTGCTGGTGCCTTTGTTACCAAACACCAATACCTCTTTGATATCTTAACTTCTAAGCCTCCAAATTCTCATGTAATGTGACTATACCTTCACCACACATCCAAGATAGTTGCAAGGTCCTAAAATACTTGATTTATGCTATAAATACTTGCAACATCCAAATATCAACATTATTCATAATTTCGGCTCACTCTAAGTACTTACATGCAAAAGTTGAGTTAAAATGCATTTAATGAGGCCTTCAAATATGAAATATTTTGCACTCATCACTATGTGTTCTTTGGTTTTAAATGAGATATATTGGGGTATATTGGACCTCGATAGGATTAAATTAGTAAAGGAACACAGGTTACACGTGCAAGTTAAAATCCTGGACAAAGGGATAATAATGATGTGATGTCGGTTAGTGCGACATTCATGGATCTTTTCGTGGATTGACGGAGGGGTTAACGGTAGAAGTCACTTATTATGATTTCTTAAGTTATACAATGAATGTGAGTGAATTATGTGATAACATAATTGGTGTCATGAAGGTGTTTAATAAAATGCCTTGAGTTATTGAAGTTGGTGTTTGATGAAATAACATGCTTGAAAAATGTGGTAAAACGAAATTACATGCTTATGATGTGATTTACAATTGTAATGTTATGTTGATGTATGTTTAACGGTATGTTAACATTATGATGATTATAGAATTTATATGTTTGTATATAAATTGATCATGGGATATGTTGAAATTGTTTATATGGCATTCATTACATATTGAACATGGCAGTAGTTTGAAATGATGCATTACATTGCATATGCACGGGGTAAACACATCCATAACCATGAGCATGGGTGTGTGGTTGCATAGTTGGTCAATCATCATCCTTGGTGGTTGGTGGTGGGCTCGGGAAAGTAGGATGGAACATCCTATTGTGTCGCACGGTTACATGCATAAGAAAACTTGTGTCGGGTATAGCAAGTAGGGCTAGACACTCTCTCGAGTGAAAAAACCTGGCCACTTAGTTCATACACTTACCGGCGGTGAAATTCTAGAAAAGTGTAACGGTGTACGGAGCCGGAGGTGCGATTCCTAAATCCGATACCCAATAAAAGCACATGATTTTAATATATAAATTATTCATTTGATGGGAAACATCCAATAATGAATTGATTTTATGACATATGGTTGATTTCAAAATGATCTTTGGATGTATTTCATCAAAGACGTTTGTTTTACACATATGCGTCGCATTGTGTTGTGGGGGTCGGTGTGGGCTCGGGATAGCATGCATAAGTGAGTTTCATCTCATTACTTGGCATGGCATCATGAGATTCTATCTTGAATAACATATTCTTATTTGGAATGGAAGAAGTTGTTTGTGGCATGTGCGCATTGCATACGTATTTTAGGTGGAGAGTAGCCTCTGTAGGAGTTTTTCTACTAAGTGTTGACTCACCCTATACGGGAAACATTTCAGGTGCAGGGTGCGTATCGGCGGAGGACTCTCATTCGGGGCCTCAAGGGTGAAGAGGGGCCGACATGTGGCCTTTAACCATTACTGTTTTGTAAACTTTTGTTCAAACTATGTATTGACATGTAATATTTGTAAAGGAATTATAATTTTGAACTTGTATTAACTATGTTTAATGCATAAACTCATGAGGTGAAAGTATGGATAATTGGAACCGGTGTGGTCAATGTTTTCTTATAAATGGACCTGTTGTGGTCAACATTTGTATATGGGACCTTGAATGGGTCATGTGATGGTACGGTGCACAGGTTGTGTTTTGGGTAGAGTTTCCCTGTACAAAGGAGACTCTGCCCGATTTTGTTAAATTATAAATCCCGGTAAATGGGACACAACGGTGTGGTATTGAGTTATACGATATCCTCAGGCATTTCGTGGGTTAATGGGCGATCAACGGGACCCTCGGTTTTTGGGCGTCACATGTTCTCCATTTTTCTTTGAAGAAACATGTTGATTGAATACTTTGGGCTCTAAGCTCTGGGCCAAATCTTGCCTTCACATTCAGTTTCCTTTCCGAGCATTGATTCTGGGTATGGCCAATCCTACCACATTGGTAGCAAAAATTAGACAACCTCTCGTATCGAAAGCTTATCCATAGGTCATCTTAGTCTTCTCGGATAAGAAAGAATCCTTGTTTTAATGGTTCAGTTAAATCAATCACACATTTAACACGAAGGAACTTCGTTGTAGCAACAACTCCTCTTCAGATTCTTCAAGCTGAGATGGCTCCCCAATGATCATCCCAATACACCATGATGTGTTCCTTGTCATCATATCTAGGGAACCCCAGATCTGAACCCAAAATTCTATTTTCTGAAAATCATAGTCTCTCACCAAGCTTTGTGGGGAACATTTGTTTAGCACCATCAATGCCCCCATGACAGACCAAGGGCCTTTAAAATAGATCATCTCCCTGTCCTTTTCACTCTTAAACATGAACATATAAGTGTTTTTTTTCCCAAAAAGTAATAGAGAATCCTATCATTTTCCCAAAAAGTAATAATAATAGATCATCTCCCTGGCCTTTAACATTTGTTTCGCTGTTTTCCGCGCCCCTTGGAGCACTGTAGACACCCCCTGCTTATTGAGGGGTGTTTCAGTTAGGATTTTGCCCACCATGCATGATTGCTGAACTTTTTTTGAGTTTGAGGGGTTCGTAAAGAGTGAATAACAAGGGATATTTGGTGGTTGATAATTTGTTTCATCCTCTCTCGATATATTGACTGTAAAGTAGAATCAGGGGCTTGGGTGGGTTAGAGTTAAAGGTTAAGAAAATCGATATAAAGAAGGGAAAAGAGGGACGAATAGAACTCGGTTGAAGGACTATTGGCTATTTAAAAGAAAAGATAAAAGGATTCTGCAGAGAAGGGATCAGAAGGTTTCTTGGTAGGGAAAGAGGGCTTGGGTTTAAGCTATGGAGACTACAAAAAACTAGTGGTATTGTTAAGGATACGGGTATGGGTTTCTAGAAATGGGGAAATGCAAAGGGTTATCCTATTGGACTAGGAAAAGGGAGTGTCATTGAATGGATAAACATGGAGTTTCTCCTAGTCAACCATGTGAAATAAACTGAGTAAATTGTTTTGAGGGCGAGCCAATAAAACGAGGTAACAGCATTCAAGGGAAGGAAGATTAAGATGGAAGGAAACACAAGGTTACCATGAATCAAGACTCCAACCGCTATTTCAAAAGCCTAGGACACTATATTCCTTCTTTAGGGCCAGAAATGGAAGATCAATCGCTTGGAAAAGCTGAAACGAATTCAGGAAGAAACCCTAGAGAGGGTGGGAAGTTGCCACTAAGGGGAAGGTATTCTGTAAATTTATAATAGTTAAAAAGTTGTACTAGAATGGTTAGCTCCCGTAAACATTGGTAGATGTCGCTCATGACATCTTGGGGTGGAGGTGGTGGTTGGTTTCCAACTGGTTGAGCTAGTCATCCACGTCCTCTCCTATTGTCCATTCTGCACATCGAACACAACGTAGTTTCCTTTACACAATACACACCAACTCACACTTAACTCATAAACACATAAATCCTACACGATTCAAGCCTAGACTTTCCTACGTCTTGTACCTTGTCTTCCAGACCTAATCTCTAAACTCTGATATCAAATCTGTACTACCCCAAAATTCACAATAGAGACATTAACTATCTACAGACCATCCAACCCTTGAGAGTATTCTAAGTAATCATTAAATAATAAAATCATCCATCTCAAATCAATCCTCGCAGGACCAAAACACTTTCAACAATTTGAAGGTAAAACATGTGTGTGGAGTTAAATCATGCATTTTTTCAAGAATTTAAGCATAACGTGCCTAAAAAAATTCACTCCCTTCATTGAAAACTCACATTTATTAATTTCTCATATAGCTTATGCTCCTGTAATATTTACAGCACTAACCTGATGTATTGTGCATGATCCTCTTGTGTCTTTGAGTAGATCAAAATATCGTCAGTGAAGACGATAACAAATTGATCCAAGTAAAGTATGAACACGAGATATATTATGTTCATAAAAGCTGTAGGACCGTTAGTCAACCCAAAATGCATCATTGTACACTCAAAGTGACCATACCTAGTGCAAAAGACAGTCTTGGGAATATTCTCCTCCTTTATTCTCAATTGATGCTAACCAGTGCGAATATCAATCTTAGATTAGTACTTGGAACCCATCAACTGTTCAAACAAGTCAACAATCTGAGTTAGAGGATATCTATTCTTTACTGTCACCCGATTCAACTTCATATAGTCTGTACATAACCTGAGCGTCGCATTATGTTTCTTCACAAAGAGGACTGGTGCTCCCAAAAGTGAAGTGTTGCACCCCCAACCTAGAGGTAATGATTTATCTACCTCAGTAGAGTGGACCCCACTCCCCTTCTATCCTAACCCTGTTATCCTGTGCATGTACATAATAATAATTCACATATAATCACTAACCAGGTGCAACAAACAAAAATAAAACTCATGCATACAAACATAGTATCTATCTAAACTATCCACCCTTGTTCATAACTTCAGCTTTCAAAATCCTAAATATATAAAGGTCTCATACATACATTATATGATACAAACAAGATCCAAACTTCGAAATCTCCCCTCATTTGTTTAGACTCAGCAATGGACATTCCTCTTCCACAGATCACCTGAAAATATAAACTATAACGGGGTGATCTCAACATGTTCAGTGAATGTACACATTCATATTGGAGTATACATCACACGTTAATTAGAACGGTATTATAATAAACATTATCTTAATATAGGAGACATACTTCACAAGTAGTCATCTCATGGTAAGTCAATCAAATTTATCTACCACATAAGTTATATCTGCCACACAAGCTATAAATCTACCTTTAAGGCCATGTAAAATATATCACGGTAAAATCACAAACCAATGATAAACACAATCATATACAAATAGTACATAAACATACCCTTTTCTATTTCAAACCACATGAAATAATACACTTACCTCAACCAAGTTAACAACCCAGTAATGCCTTGTTCAACCTGTAAGTGGAGCCAAAACAGATGGAATCGCCTGCGCACCTAGTACACATTATGCCAATGTATTTTTTCTTTAAAAAACATTCATGAAATAATTAAATGCATGACTATGCTTTCATGCTTGTTACTTCATATGATTTACGATAGATTAGAATGCATTAAAAATGAATCATTAAGGAAATGGATGACGTACTCTTTTGTCATATAGTGCAAACTAAATATGATTTTTTAAGTTACCAAATTTTCCTTCAATGTTTCAAACCATAACTACCAAAGATTTAGGGGTCGTTTGGTAACATTTTTGTCTTTGCGTCTTCAAAAAACCAAAAACAGAGACAACTTTTTGTCTCTGTTTTGTGGTAAACACTGAAACAAAAAACATGTTTGGTAGTCATTTTTGTCTATCAAATTATGAGAATAAAAACAGAAAACATGTTTGGTAACTACCTCAAGTTTTATCCTAAATATGCTTTAATACCTCATTTTTTGTTTTCAAACAAATCAATACTTTATTTCATGAAAAATGATTTACAACCATGAATTAAAGACCTTCAACAAAGCACCAATCTTGCATAGCCAAATTTCCAAAAAAAATTAGTCATGAAATTTGCGTCCCTATACACATGCCCAAGCTGATATTGCAAGAACACCTAAATGAGGAACCCAACTCGCCCAAAAGACCTTAACATGCACCTTACCACAATCAATCCCCAAATCAGACAACCTAAATAAAATACAAATAGACGTTATATTACATCAAAATACAAATCCAAACATTCCTTAAACCAAAACATCCATTAATTCATCAAAGAACATCTAAAGAAAGATAGTTATATTACATAAGTCAGTAATCACATTCATACATCATAGTGTCCAACATACAACCTCTAAGTTCAGACATTAATAAGTCATATCACTTAACTAAAATTCTAATAATTAATACAAATACCACAAACAATAATGCACAAATAAAAATCAAATTACATCCACAACAAGCAAGCATGAAAATAGTAATCGATTTCTTCTCTCTCCATCTTGACTGGGCTTGATTAATCACATGCTGTTCATTTGTAATTGTGTTATACTCATCAACTCATATGAAACAATTATCATGCTCACACCATCGTGGACAACAATAAAAAGCTCGTCCATTGTTTCATTTGGTCATTGCAACCAAAATATTCATGTTCCTGGATCCACACAAACATGGAGGGCCAATATGTGCCATTATAACACACCTAATTACATTAACATCAACAAGTAAAAATTAGTCATATAAACATTAAATTCAATATAATAATGCAAGTATCAACAAATTTTTGCCATCATAATAAATAATAACATTAGGACATGTATCAGTGGTGAGTTGATACCCACAATTGATTAGCAATTGTATCTCTGACATGAGCCACTTCACGCAGCTGACTCGGACTTATGTCTAATTCTATTGGGACATGTGAACTTGATACAGCAACAGTTCTTTCATTATCAACAAATTATCTTCTTTCCCAGTTGTCAAATAACTGATCTTGACGAGAATGCATTCTTATGAAGTTATGTATTGTACAACATGCTATGGGAATGTATTTCTGTGTGGTTAAGGGATATGGAGGCATTAGCATCATCAGACTAAATGATGGTTATGCTATTTGCCCTGCTGTGTGGATTAAATGTTGTTATACGTTTGTTATGATGTTGACACTGCTAGGAGGAGAGGACGCTTTGGTGTGAGGATTCTGTTCTAGTATTTGTTGCTGACTATGAGCTGGTGCATTTTTTGGGGTGGAGTTGCTAGATGCTCATTATTACAGCTCTTGAAGTGCAATAGTTTTACAGAGAATATGTTTTTTTGTTGTCTGGATTGCTTTTGCAACAAGATCAGTTTGGGCTACCTATCTGAGGTGCTTTAATTCTGATTTTCTGTTGGGATGGTTTCTGAGTATGGCTGCTGGGGATTTTTTACTGGATGGTTGTTCTGGTTTTCTGCTTTGATTCTGATTTGAGCTATGGGATTCATAATATAAGGATATGGATCTCTTTCAGCAATTGGAGGAATAACAGATCTATTTTGCAACTTTGTGCTACAACAGATGGATTTGCAGCTGAGAGGTGATTATAGTTACTGTGGCCACTTTGGTTTGAGCTCCACACAAAGATTTCATGGTGGTGAGACAAGAATGGGCTGCCGTTCGAATTCAGGCCATGATTATTAAGGAGAAAGTGAATGTGAAAACAAAGTTGTTTGCATCGTGTTGAAAACAGAACTAAGTATGCCAGATTTGCAATAATTCTGCAACAGCTTACTGTGAGGTAAGCATCTGCAGTGGTGAAAATCTCAAGTTATTAATCATCAAAATTCTTGGAAATTGTCTAGCCATGGATTAAGCAAGCTAAGGTAAAGAAAGATGTTCAATTGACATAAATGTTACATGGTTAATGTATTTATGATTGGAAATAATCAAACCAATGAAGCTCTTACCTGCTATTGATAGGATGCTTGGTGTGATAGTCGAGGATCAGTGAAAAAGAAGTGAGGGCAAAGCTACAAATAAAACAAGGAGCTATGAAGAAGGAGAGAGCAATTGCATACTCCCTCTCTCAACAGGTAATGAATTCGAAACTACTACAAAATGTTAAAAGTTTTCTTATTTTGATTCTAATTATCTTGCTTCCAGCATTTGAGGAGAAACGCAAGCCCAAATTCAAGAACAAACAAGGAGTTGGTCTCCAACAAGACAGATACAAAACACCTCAGGGTGGAGATGCCTAGATGGTTGGGTGGCCACCAAGCCTTGGGAAAGTAGATTGATGGAAGAATTCCATACTGACCCATCAAAATTCCATACTCCAAGTACTAAGAAATAAGGAGATTATACTGAATATGATTCAACAATAAAAGCTAAGAGTAACATTTCTACGGGGATATCATCTAAACCCCTCATAGCCTGTCAAATTACTCATTCATCTTCTGAACCATGCTCTGAATTTATGTTCGATGACAGCACCACATCAAACTCATCCACATCCACTTCTGAAACCCCAGGATCTATCAAGACTCCAATAGAGGGCCATTTTACTAAACCGAGCAACATGTATACTACAGAGTCCATCAAGGCTAAGCAAAAGAGCTTACAATTATTCACAACATGATATGCGGCGACAAAAATCTTTGTGTGGAGCTCGAACTAAAGTGGCCACAGCAAAGGATTTTTGAATCTAATGAATGGTTTGCAAAGAAAAGGACATCAAATTATCTAATTTTGCTTGGCATTAGCTTTCATATTCTGAATAAAATAACACCCATTGAAAAACAGAAGCAAAATCACTCAAACGAAAGATTTCCCCAACGTTCACAAAACAAATGCAAAACCACTCAAACAATTTAAACATATTTTCTAAGATAGCAAAAGCATAAAAAAAATACGATTAAAGCACAAAATCGTATAGATCTATGTAGATAAAAAATACAATAAAAAAAAAGGATTATGGTATGTAATGTACAGATCTATGCATATATATACAGATCTATGTATATATATACATATACGTATACAAATAAAGGGGTTACATTACCTTCTTCATCTTCGGCTGTGAGTCTTCTTTGTCTATCGATTGTGAGTCTTGCTTCGTCTTCATTGATCTGTGAGTGGAAGAGAGAGAGAGTTGCTGAGAGAGCTTCGGAGAAGAGAGACGTACTGAGAAAGAGTCGTTGCTTACCTTAACAGAAGAGAGAGAGAGTGGCTGAGACAAAAGAGAGTTGCAAAAGGAATGATCTGTGCGAAGAGCAAGAGAGGCTGAGACAAAAAGATCCCATATTTATACTCTTTTATATTAAGTGGGATTTTGTGGCTAACAAAACTCGAACTTGAGATCTCATTTAAATAAAAAACGCGTGCTTTCTGTTTCGTGCGTTTACTGGAACAAAATTTTTTTGTCTTTGTCCCCAATAAAACGAAAACAAAACAAAATCAAAAACAGTAAACAAACATATATTTGTTTTCATTTTTGACAAAATTTGAAAACAAAAACACAAAACTCAAGACAAAAACAGTTACCAAACATAACCTTAGTTACTATATTCATGCATTTTGTATTGCGTAAGTTTTGAATTTCAATTTCACTCCTTCACTTTCTAAGTGACGACTCCAAATTACTTAATTTTGGTTCTAGATCTAAGAAGGACTATCTTGTTTTTGCATATGTTGTTTCAATTTCAAAAATTTCGGAGATCTATATTTCAAACAAAATTAAAGTAGTAGAATTTTTTAGAAAATTAGACTCGAATTTCAATGTTTTGTGCTCAATTTTTTAGTTTTAAAATTTTCAAATAATCATATTTCATATCAAATCAAAATATTTAAATATTTCAGAGATTCAGACATACATTTATATATTCTTGGGTCGTAGTTAATTTAATTCATTTTTTCATTTCAATTGATATATATATATATATATATATATATATATAGATATATTCGATCGTTATCACTTAGAGTTTTTTGCATTCAATAGTATTTCGAATGATCTCTAAAAAAAAAAATTAAGTCAATAGCCCTTTAATAAAAAAAAAAAAACCATAGAATACGCCTTTGTCACGATCGAGGTTCAGAGTTTCTATTCCCGCATGGTAAGCAACTAATCCTTGGATACTAAATTCGATAGTCAACTTTCTCCATGAACTAAATTCGTTGGTCATACTGTTTCAGATTTCTATAGTACATAAATATCTTATAAATCGTATTTAGCATAATAATAATCGATTCATTTATTTGACAAGTTTAATAGTTTCATTGATTTATCATCCAAATTCGTTAAAATTAAACATAATTCTATTAATTTTATATTAAATTTATAAATTGTGTACAAAAATATCTAACCTTGGTCACATAGATTAGGGTAATTCTACAATACTCCCCAAAAAATTATGTATTGAATCGAAAGTTATTACGTTATAAATTCAAATTACACTTTTTAAAAATAAAGTTATAACTATTTGAAATAATTTATAATTGATCATAAAATTTTTGATCTATCATGAATATCCTCTAACCGGTTGCAACTTTGCTTTTAAAAGTTTTAATGTTTAAGATTGATTATAACATTTTAAGATCGAATATCTATATAACAAAACATCTAGTAGTTTGAAAGTTTATCTTCTATATATTTTATCTCCAAAAAATATTATATCATTAATTTTATATCATGTTCAATTATTTAATATTTGATTAATTTATAGTTTAACATAATTTTTTATTCCTTACATTGTTCATACATGATAATGTATACATGTTGAAAGAAAATTTGTTGGGTTATGTATTTTAAAAAAAATTTGACAGTATTTTTAAAAAATAATAGGTAAAATTTTTTTTTAAATGATATAATCAAAGAAATGAAAAAATAAAAAATTATTATTTTGTATAATGAGATTAACTTTTTAAACGCTTGAAACTTATATTTGATTGTGTCTTCAAATACGAGTTATGGTTAGTAAATTTATAATTTAATTTATATTTTAAAAAAGAATAAATTATTATTATTATAAAATTTATAAATTTTTGTACAGTGGCAACGAGCTGCCTTGATGTGATAGTGATGGGTTGTATATCTCAATCTCAGTATCAACTGCATGTTCTGGATACGTAACCCACTTCCAAAGGGTAGCAGCCGACGATAAAGTAATGTGATACAACTAGGCAGCATTAACAACAACAGCTACCAAATCTGCAAATCCTTAATGAGAGTATGAGCTGGTTGACCGCACAAGTTGTTTTTATAGCAATAATGATATGTGTACCGTTTTGTCTGCACAACCAAACATGATAGGATTTCAATCTTTAATGAATCATATTAAAGTGTGAAAAAATGTGATATAAAAAAATGGTGTTTGTAGCATTATTGTTTTTATAAGTCTTGCAATTAATTCTATTTTTATAATATCAAAAATTATTTTTTAATAAAAAATATAAAAATTAAATTTTTCTAGACTAATTATATATTTTTTAGGATAAGTTATAGTTTTTAGAGGCTTTTTGTTTCATGAAGAAAGGTAGATAAAAAAGTGGGATTGAAAAAAAATAATGTGAAGCCCCATAAAACCCATATTTGGATTGTTCATAAGTTTGAAGGATTAAATAATTGAGTTTTTTCCGGCCCAAAGTAAAACAGTAAAAATAGCTTCATGCATATGGGTTTAAACTTTAAAACAATGAAAATAGTCGTATTGCCACAGTGATTAGTTGTTAAGTTCGAGCAAATAGCCGGTGAAAAAAGGTCTGGGTTGTAAGAGGCATCCAAAACACAAAAAATAATCCTTTCTTAAGACGAAAAATACAAAACATACTCAATAAAGATGACATCAGCACTAATGAAGTACTCACCATGGGTGAGATTATAACAAGGTACCCCTCCCATGCTTCGTTGTGAATTAGATCTAAATGAAGAAAAATATCCTTGAATTGACCAAAAATTGAGCTCCACCAAGGATATTCAAGTCAAAATACAATGTCACTATTGCAATAAAAGATCTTTGATTTAGGGTAAATTCTATAACTGGTCCTTGAACATTGCCTTCAATTTTAATTTAATTCATAAAGTTTCATTTGTTTAAATTTTGTCCATCAAATATCAATTTCGTCTTTGTGAAGTTATTTTGTCAATTTTTACCGTTAGATCAATCAAAAATTAGTCTAATCTAATTCATTTTAGGGACCAACTATAAAATTTAACCTTTGATTTATATCACATTGTGGGACGTGTCTTTTTTCTATTACTATCCAATAATTTTCAAACATATGATAGAATAATATTTCTATCCAACCCTATCCCATTAACTTAATTGGATGGTTTTGGACTTAAGCCAATCTAATCTAAAAATAGTAAAAGTCACCAATCGACTAGATGTTTGGAATTGGTCTCAATATTTTAGGATCAATACTAACAATTACGTGCATCTCATAATATTATGAATCCCAAATACTCCAAAAGTTGATAGTTTTTTGAATATATATTTTTTTATTGTAACTTAGATCTTAAAAAATTATATTTTGAACTCAAAAAATAATAAATTTCAATACTGAAATTTAATTTCATGTGTTTTTAATGTGAAAAGTGTGTATGAAAAACAACTAAACTTTCAAACGTGTAGGATAAAAATGAAATGAGCTTGGGAAATGATGTAATTTGAGAGAAAAACTCATTGGGAATTTTATGGTACCGTCGATGGTACTGGTACCAAAAATTGTAATTTTTTAAGATTAAATTATAATTTTTTTGAGGTATAAATTAAAACTTTGAATGACATAATTAATCATGAAATTTTTGGATCGATACCTATTTTTTCATGATCGATCATGAGTGTCTATTATTGATCATTACCTTTCTTGAACAATTGTAACCGACGATACAAATACCAAAAAAAATTTTCGGTAACATAGAATTTCCCAAAACTCACGCATCTGATGGGCTTTTGTATGTACACATATCTGGTTCTACTCTTACATCGTTCAAAAGAAGATTATGATTGATCACAGACAAACATGATTGATTATAAAAATTTTGGTATTGATTCCAACTTTCTGTAATCGATCATACATTTTAAAACTATAATTTATACTTCAAAAAAATTATAATTTATACCTAAAAAAATTATAATTTTGAATATAATACGGTCGACGGTACAATAGCCTTTCTCAATAAAATAAAATTAACGACAACCCTCATTAATTGTACATTAGAAGGCCATTTTGCCTCGGTCTTGAGAATTGAGTACCAGACAACATGCTTTTATTTACTCGGTCAACTGCCTCTTTTTCTTGACCCGAGCGACGATTCAATTTCTATTTTTAGTTGTTGTAAAGAGCGCATTTTTCCTTTCTCAAACATATTTAGGGGTGCCAACTCTTTCACACAAATTTAACATAAATTTGACCGGACGATTATAAAATTAATATGATTATTAATATACGTAATGAATAATTTAAATTAATATTTAATATTTAATATTTAAAATACACTAAATAAATTTTTTTTGAATCTTATATGTCATTTGGTATGGAGGATGGAAAGTAAGAAAGATGAAAAATAAGAGGGATATATTTTCTATCATTCAAAAATAGAAAGTATGAAAAATACATTTTCCTTCTTTTATGTCTGGTTATATGAATGGAAAATAAAAATGATTATTATTATTTTTTTTTTGCTGGTTAAGATTAGGAGTGACAATCGAATCAAGTAGTGTTGTGCCAGATTCATGTTGAGTCATTACGATTTTATGTCGAATATCAGTCAAACTTAACTTAATTCATTTAACTAATTGTATCGTATCGAGTTGCGAGTTGACTTGTTTATTTTCATATCGAGTTCGAGTCGTGTCATCGTGTTGAGTCGAAAATTTTCACTCTAAGTTAAGATGAAAAAAATATTTTTTTTTAATTTAAAATTTTTATTTTAAAATATGTATACATATTTTACCATTATATTTTTATATGAAATTAATGTATACATAATATATGTATATATAAAAAAATATACAGACAAATAAGATACATCTCAACACAAATAATTAATTTTTCATATACTTTTCTTCCAATTTTGGAGGGATTGATTTTGGTGAGTTGGAAAGAGAGTTAATTCATCTACTTTTTCATCCTTACTACTTTCTTTTCTCACCAAATATGATGTTTTAGCTATCTTTCTAACTTTTCATTCTTCCAACTTTCTATCCTCTCACTTTTTCATTGTATCAAACGAAACATTAACAAGAAAACACGACACGATGGACACCCAAATATTATTTACAAACTACCCAACAATTTTAAGTAATGTTGTCGGCAACTTTATTAATGTTAATTAAAAGAACCAAGCCAATTAGTTAAGACGAAATTCGAATACCTATTCTCATCTTTACACCAAATCCACATGGGATGGTGTAAATTATTGTCTGAAAAATAATATTATATATCCCAAATCTATTTTTCAAATTTTTATTATAAATAAATAAGAATGGTAATATTAGTGAATCTCATTTAAAAAATAAATTAATTATATCCATTAATTCAACCATTTTTTGATTGTTCGGGATTCAAATTTATAATTTACAGTAATATCTGAAACTAGAGTACATGACTTTCGTTTATAATATCCTTCCAACTTTCTATTCTCTCACTTTTTCATTGTACCAAATGAAACATTAACAAGAAAACACGACATGATGGACACCCAAATATTATTTACAAACTACCCAACAATTTTAAGTAATGTTGTCGGCAACTTTATTAATGTTAATTAAAATAACCAAGCCAATTAGTTAAGACGAAATTCGAATACCTACTCTCATCTTTACACCAAATCCACATGGGATGGTGCAAATTATTGTCTGAAAAATAATATTATATATCCCAAATCTATTTTTCAAATTTTTATTATAAATAAATAAGAATGGTAATATTAGTGAATCTTATTTAAAAAATAAATTAATTATATCCATTAATTCAACCATTCTTTGATTGTTCGGGATTCAAATTTATAATTTACAGTAATATCTGAAACTAGAGTACATGACTTTCATTTATAATATAATCTCAGATAGGTGTACAAATTTCGTGTTTATAATTTGGTTTTAAAGAGTTTAGTCGTAAATAATTTTATATTCATCCTTTGATTCCCCAAGCTTGAACCTATGGTGGTGCATTGTTTGGGACAGCGAGCACTTGTTCTCCCGTACTTAAAAACACAAATGAACAAAATAAAATATTTTAAAACAAAATTGGAAAAGATGAAAAATAGTCAAATGTGTTATTGATGTAGGTCCATTACCCAACCACCCTATCATTACTGTCTTTGGCTACCTAAACCACTTTCATAACTCTCATAAATAATGGGAAAAACAAATGTATTTAACACAATGAAAATCTTAATCTAATGATGAAAGTATGACTAGAATAAAGACATCAAGATTGTCATCCCATCGTGAGCAGGTGAGGGATACGGATTACATTTCCAAAGCTCTAATATTTATTTTTTCAATAATACTGCACTGATTAAATTTTGAGATTAAATTTAAAGTACAAATGACATGATAGTTAAAAACTTTAAAATTTGCGTCTTAATAAAAACTTCAAATAATATATTGTCATGTCATTTGAGCTCCAAATTTAATTTTAAAATTTGATCAACGTAACATTACTATTATTTTTTAGCTGATAATTTGAAATACAAATTTAATTATAATCAAAATTACAACATCGATGTCTTCATTTCCATCATCTAAAAGAGGCCTTATCTATCACCTTTGGGGCTTAGCATCTTTTACTTAGATTTAAGTAAAAATTTGAATATAAAGTTTGGTATTTCGATGACAAACTCAATATTTTTAGAAAATTTCTCTTCATTCTTTTTTTTTTCTTTTTTTCCTTCAAAAGAAGAAAAAAAGAATATTTTGCATGAATTTCACTTATTTATTGTGGGACTCGAATCTGTAGGCTCATCTAGAAGCCTAATTTGGCTATGTTTTGAGAGTGGGTTTCAGTACAACAAAAAAATTATTCTATTATGATATAAATGTGGTTGTAATGTAATGGAAAACCATACTGATTTCAATTTCATCTTAGGGATAGTGATTAGTAGTTTGTGAAGCTGAGGTGGGTGTGTTTCTTTATGGGTTGAAAATTGAAATTTTCAATTCAACCTAATCTTATTCATGCAACAGTACAGAGAAGGGCACCAACTATTGAAAATGTCAGCTATTATGTCTATACAACTTGATCATTGACTAACTCAAATAATTGAACCAACTAAATATAAAATAAAATAAAATAAAAAATCTGCCTTTAGTGTTCTATAAATAGAAGACGTCCTCTATGGGGCTTTAACACAGAACGAATATAATGATAACCCCAATAACTTTTTGCTTTCACTTCATTTAGTTTTTCTCTTCTCAGTTTTATGGGCATCTTCTGCTCATAACAATGAAGCTTTTCTTCAATGTCTTTCTCATCCATCTCAAAATACCTCAATCTCTCAACTTATTTACACACCAGAGAACTCTTCATATCTATCTGTCTTAGATTTCTCCATACAAAATCTAAGATTCACTTCACCTAGCACCCCACGTCCTTTGGCCATAATCACGCCGTTGAATGAGACCCATATTCAAAGAGCTATTTTTTGTTCTCGAAAATATGGCATACAAATAAGAGTTCGAAGTGGAGGACATGACTATGAGGGACTTTCTTATATTTCTCCATTGCCATTCATCATCATTGATATGATTAACATGCGATCAGTCTCTGTCAATACTACAGACAATACAGCATGGCTTCAAGCTGGTGCAACTCTCGGTGAACTTTATTACAATATTGTAAATAAGAGTAGCACACTTGCCTTTCCCGCAGGTATTTGCCCTTCTGTTGGTTCTGGCGGACATATCAGTGGGGGAGGCTATGGAATTCTACTTCGTAAATTTGGGATTGCTGTTGATCACGTAATTGATGCTCGATTAGTTGATGTCAATGGAAAAATCCTTAATAGAAAGTCAATGGGGGAAGACCTCTTTTGGGCCATAAGAGGAGGTGGAGGTGCTAGTTTCGGTGTTATCTTGGACTTTAAAATTAGTTTAGTTACCGTTCCAGAAAATGTAACTGTTTTTACAGTAAGCAAAACCTTGGTACAAAATGCCACAAAACTGGTCCAGCGATGGCAATACATTGCACACAAGGTTGATGAAAACCTTTTCATCAGGGTTATCGCAAGAACTGTGAACTCAAGTGAAGATGGAAATAAGACACTACAAGTTTCATTTCTTGGGTCATTTCTGGGTGGAGTTGATGGATTACTTGCGGTGATGCAAAAAGAGTTTCCAGAATTGGGATTGGTGAGAGAAGACTGTACTGAAATGAGTTGGATTGGATCAGTTCTCTTTTACTATGGCGTACAGCTAGAATCATTGAATGATTTGTTGAACAGGACTTATTCTTATAGAAGCAACTATAAAATAAAGTCAGATTATGTAAAAGAACCCATTTCTGAAAGTGTGTTCGAAGGAATATGGAAAAGATTTCTTGAAGAAGATGTCGGTGTTCCTCTATTGGTGTTGACTCCATATGGTGGAAAAATGAGTGAGATTGCAGCCTCTGAAACACCTTTTCCCCACAGAGCCGGGAACATATACAAAGTTGAATACCAAGTAGAGTGGGGAGAACAAGGGTTAGCAGTGTCGACAAGGCATATCAATTGGGTCCGAAGACTCTATACATATATGGCTCCTTATGTTTCCAAGAACCCAAGAGAAGCATATATCAATTATAGAGATCTGGATATTGGAGCCAATAATGAAGGGGACACAAGCTATGCGCAAGCAAGTATTTGGGGTAAGAAATATTTCTTGAACAATTTCAATCGATTAGTATATGTGAAGACTTTGGTGGACCCTGGCAATTTCTTCAGTGACAGACAAAGCATTCCTCCTCTGACGCCATGGTTGATCGAGAGAATTGGTCATCCAAACCCAGAAGGAAAAGATTATGAGTGAAATATCTATTTTCCATTGTTTGGCCATCAATAAGGGAACCATGGATAATATGGGGATCCTCTCAATAGATTCTAATAAAGCTCAACTATATCCTTTATAAAATTTATTGAGTCTTATTGAAATCCAGTAGGACCCAGTGAAATTTGTGGACGATTGAGCTTGCATAAAATTGACAAATTTTATTTCTGTGAACCCAAGTTCTTTTTTTTTTTTTTTTTTTTATTGAATTTAGTTATCCTATTAAGTTTTTAAAGAATAAATTGTGCTCCGTTTCTTTTATTGTTCATTTTCGCATAAAAATTTTCATGTAAAAGTTCAGATCCAAAAACTAAACTAAACTCGTAAACTTGCAATTGCTTTTCGACATACAATTGTAAACATGGATGTTTGAGACTTGTCCTGAAACTAGTTAGAAACGATTAGAATCCTTGGGATCATATTTTTTGGATCTGAATATTTAATAGTTATTGATTCGAATTGTTTATACATATTTATCTAGTATTACAGTTAATGAGTTGGATTTTTAACTTATAAATGCATAACGGTTAAAATTGATTTAATTTTTATCTACTTTTGTCTAATAGTGTAAAATTCATCCCCATATTTGTGTTTTTTTCTCATAAACATCATTTTTTGGGGTGAAAAGCACTTTGCACCTTGAAATATTTTAAATTTTTTATTTTACATCTTCAAAAATTAATTTTTTCACATTGCACTCTTGATATATCAAAAGTGTTGCAATGTTGTCCTTTTGTTAGCTTCTCGTTAGATTTTTCTTCAGTGTCAATGAGTTGATTTTTAACGGAAAAAATAATAGAAGCTAAATAAAGGACCAAATAACCCTATTAATCCACACTTGCATCTATCTTCTTTTTCTCTCTCTCTCTCTCTCTCTCTCTCTTACCTCTATCTTATTTTCTCTCTTTTCACTTTAATTTTATATTACATAATTTAAAAAAATAAAAGTAAAAATATATTATTGTTTTAAATATAAATGTAGCACGATTAATATTAGATTTTTGGTATTATAAAGTGTTTTTAGATATTTGAAGGTCTCTTTTATTAGTTTTAATAGGAATTTTATTTAATAATAATAGAAAAAAAGAAAGAAAAGAAAAAAGTATATTTTGTACTTTATTTTATGGGTCTTTTGGAAGTCAGTACACCAAATTAGACATAATTACAAAAAACAAAATATTTTTTAAAAAAGTACACAACTGAGATATAAAGACGTAAATATCCATTTTGTAAAATTTTCTTTCCTAAAAATTGTAATAAAACATTTATCTTAAGTGCTGAAATATAGGGTCATTTAATTCGAAATCTCTAATGCATCTTGATTCATGCGTATTTTTTTTTTGAAAGTGTTTTTGTTTTCAAATTATATTTATACATTAAATATCTTCTAGTTTTATGATAGAACTTTAATATTCTGTTTATTTTAGGATATATCACTTTGTTTGAATTTTAAAATTTGTTAATTATTTTTTATATAATTTGAAATATACATTAAGCAATAGTGTAACAATACACTATAACAAAAACAATGTAACAATACACTGTAACAAAAATAATATTCAATAGTTTTGTGATGTATTAACAAATTTAAAACAGAGATAAACTGTTTTAAATGAAATTATATAAAAATATACTTTTGACAAAAATGTAATAATACAATATTTTGTGTAAATGTCTTGTTACACTGTTATGGAGTTCGGATATTCACATAATTTGAAAACAAAACCACTTTCCCAAAAAAAAAAAATGCTTGAATCAAGGGATGACATAAAAATACGGAATATTAAAGTTTTTCCATAAAATAAGGAGATGTTTAATGCACCACTTTCCAAAAACATATACACATGAATCAAAGAAGGATATAAAGGTCAAAAGAAAATATAGAAATTTCAAATAATGTACTTGAAAACATATAAATATCAAAATTAAGTATTTTTTTACCCTACATTTGTTTTTTTAATTTTTTTACAATTAACTTCAATTTGGTATACCCCCTTCCAATTTCCCTTTATTCTATTTGTGTATCCTTTATCCCTAAAAAATAAGGGATATAATGAAATTTTTTGATTGATCCTTCCCAATGGAATGATTGACATATGGGGCTAGGGTTATTGATAGTATAAAAATACATGACAAAATTAACTAATTATTTGATGAAATTGAATTGAAATTATAATGTAATTTGCTAAGATTTCCAGTCCACTATAAGTTTTTCGAATCAAATCGGACTTTAAAAATAAGCCTAGCAAAATATCGAAATAGATTCAGATCGGGGTTTGCAATTCCATTTGAATTCATTAGGTTGGACCACACAAACTTTTGCTAGCATAAATTTACAAAGGAGTAAATTATATTTTATCCCCTTAAACTATTATTTTTATTTTATTTTGGACTGTCAGTTATAAAATTTCTCATATTTCACTCTACAGTATTAATTTTATTTTATATCACTATAATAGATAATGACAAACTTGAACTACTTTATTTTATCTCTTTTGCACCAAATAGTTGTTAGGAAGAAAAAGAAGATAGGACAGAGAAAAAAGTTTTGAGCTTAGGAGAGACAAAGCCCATGGATGAGTATTTTTCTTTATTTTTGACCTCCACATGTGCAATAGGTAGTTGATTATTGACAGTTCAGACCATTGACATGCTCATTTATCATCAAAAAATTGACAACCGTTATCTATTAGAGTGATATGAAATAAAATTGATACTTTAAGATATAATATGAGAAATTTTATAGTTGAAGGTACAAAATAAAATAAAGATAATTGATGATGCACAAAATAGACTTATGCACAATCAATAATCAAGTGAATGATACAGATGAATTAATGAAACAATTAATAAAGCAATCAATGATAAAAATGTAAATATTAGGTCCACACACAGATGTATAATAGTTCGGTCAAGAGGACCTACTCGATTTCAGAAATGACAATGGTGGTTGGAGAACCTTTATTAATGAAGTAAGGTGAAAAAGAGAGCTCTGGGAGAGGTATGACAGTTAGGCGAGAGAAATAGCTATGTGAGGGTGTGTAAAGAGGTGCCCCTCTCATGTGATGCCCCCTCTTCTTCCTCGGTTGCTGTTTCTTCACACCCTAGAGCTAGTCCTAGTACGATCATGGGGATTGAGGCTCCAACGCAGTCTCTTTTGAGGACAGATGCTCCACCTCGCTGCTCTGCTTCTAGCAGTGGTTCGGTGTCCATGTTGCATGTGTGAATCTGGATAAGGAGCGACTTTGGGGGTTTGTGACCACCACGAAGATCCAAGAGGTTGGTTGTCAAAGTCCAAAGGGCATCATTAACACTGCGATATAGGGCTTTGCTTTGGTATGTCCTTTACTCATCTTTGATCTTGTATATGACTTCTTTCTTTCATGTTCTGCCTTTTGAATGCCTGTAGGTGGCTGCTAGTTTTCCCTGTTTGTTTTCAAGTACGATGAAGCTTAGAGAGACACTTAGTGGTCAGGTAGCGAAGAGGTAGACACGAAGGGCTGCTGAGGAGCAGTTGGGGCTCGAGAGGCAGGTGCGAGAGGCTGTCGAGGAGTAGTTAAGGCTAGCACGTGAGAGAGCTGCCCCACTAGAGACCGACCTTCTGGCATCCCGTGAAAGGGCTGCCTAGCTAGAGGCTGACAAAGAGGTTGTCTTTGTGAGAGCAGAGATAGAGCTACAAGCGTCTTGTGAGAGGGCTGCTGGAGTAGAGGCCGAGCTACGGGTAGCTCGGGAGAGGGCTGTCGTAGTGGAGGCTGGCCTTCGAGCAGCTCTTGAGAGAGCTACTAGGACAGAGGCTTACTCGGTTGAGATAGAGAAGAAGAGAGATGCTGTTGAGAGGGCCATGGCAGACATCTTTATCACTGGCTATGAGGAGCTTAAGGGGAAGGTCTTAATAGTTTTTCCTACCTGTGAATTTTTTGGCTTCGTCCCCAATGAGGCTCCAGGGAATGATGACGAGGATAAGAGCTTTGATGGGAGCGAATCGGGGAGCAGTGAGTGATGTCAGGAGTATGGTATTTTTATGTACGTGTTTTTGTTACTAGGTATGTTCTATCTTTTATAAATACTTTATGAACTTCTATGGAATGAGATATGTCTTTTGAAAAAGGCAAAGTCTTGCAAAATTTTATTTCATAATCTGAAGTAAATAATAATGAAAATTGACCAAAACAACAAGAGATAATCAAAATAGTGACTACTGACTTGTACACCCATTGTCTTGCCCCCAGCTATTAGTAAATATTTCTTTAGGTGCTCTGCGTTTCATGGATGGGTCAGAACTTTTCCCTCGGAGTTTTGAATTCTATAGGTGCCTTGTCTTACAACTTTTGTAACTGTGTAGGGTCCTAACTTACCTTATCGAGAGTCCTTGGTAGATAGATGACCTTTTTGAGGATCAATTCTCTGGGCAAGAAAGAGCAACGCTTCACCCTCGAGTTGTAGTACTTGGTCATGCGACGCTTGTCCTTTGCATTAGTAAGCATGACTATCGCCCTCCCCTACTCTACCAAGTTGAGGTTAATGCAGAGGTCTTCTTTATTAGTGGTAGGGTCATGATGTTGGACCCTAAGAGAGTGTACCCCAATCTCAACCACGACCGCCTTTGTCTCATAGGCTAGGGAAAAGGGGTCTCACCTGTGGGGCTCTTGGTGTCGTCCGGTAAGCCCATAGTACTCTTGAGAGCTCATTCACCCATCGTCCATTCGCATTCTCCAATCTAGTTTTTTGGTTGCGGAGGATGGTTTTGATAGTGACCTTCGCTTGTTCGTTCGCTTGTGAATGGTTTGGGCTAAAGTGGGGCTGCTTGATTTGTAGGTCAGCGTAGAAGCTGTTAAGAAGTTTATTGTCAAACTGTTTGTCATTATCACTTATTATGACATGAGGTACTCCAAAACGGTATACTATGCTCCTCTAGATGAAGTTTTTCACCTTCTGGTATGTTATCCTAGCTAAGGCCTTCGCTTCTACCTATTTAGTGAAGTAGTCGATGACTATCACTACAAACTTGAACTGGCCCCCGACTCATGGGTAGAGGACCTAGAATGTCGATCCCTCATATGAAAAAGGGCTATGGGCTCAAGATGGTGGTGAGCTCTTCCGGTGGCTATCTGGCATAGTTACAAAATGCTAACACTTGTCATGGTTTTTCATGAACTCACGGGCATCTCTAATCATCTAGGCTAGTAATAGCCTTACCTTATTTCCTTGTGAGCTAGTACACGCCCTCTTGAGTGATTTTCACATATCCCATCATGGATTTTCTCATGGCATAATTGGCTTCCTCAAGATTAAGACAGCAGAGTAGTGGTAGTGAACAACTCTTCTTATAGAGGGTGTTTTGTAAGATGACATACTTGTACGCTCTCATTCACAACTTTTTGGCTTCCACTGGGTTGTTTGGGAGAACGTCTTCCTGTAGGTAGGCTTGGATGGGCGTTATCCAATTGGCTTACGAGGATGTATAATTAACATCATCCTCCTCTACCTTGAGCGTGCTTGGCTCAAACTAGTGGCCTGTCATTACTAGGCCCATGAGTATGTTGGCAGATGCGAACTTGGCGAGGGCGTCTGCCATAACGTTCTCCTCTCTAGGCACGTGGTAGACCTGGAAGTGGTTGAATTTTTTTCAATAAAGCTTGGACCACTAACAGGTATTCTTGCATTTTTTCCTCCTTCACTTCAAAGTCTCCCTTTACCTAATTGACTATTAGCTGTGAGTCGTTGTAAGCTGTCAGATAGAGGGCTTCCATCTCATTGCGAGCTTCAGCCATGATATGAGGGCCCCATACTTAGCTTGGTTGTTTGATGTCGCAAAGTGGAGGGAGATAGCGTACTTGACTAGTGCCGTGGGGGCTGATCAGTATGAGTCCTGTGCCACCACCCTCACTAGTAGAAGACCCATCAACATATAGTTTCCAGCAAGGTATAGTAGACTGAGGTATGGGCAGTGAGGGCGTTGAGCACTATGGTGGAGCAGGTATAAGGGAGGTGGAAGCTTCTAGCCTCGGGGTCTTGTCTTCAAAGGCCTGAGGGACTGTCTCCAGGACATCAGGTTTTTTGGGGATAATGACTGGGCTTGCTTCATGATGACTAGAGGCACTATGTACTGAGCATATGAGTGCAGGGACGCATTGTGCTTCTTCCTGGGGTTCCTGTTGTGGAGTCGGCTTGGCCACGAAGTCTGCCACTGCTTGCGCTTTTATGGTTACCCTCGGCTGGTACTGTACATCGAACTCACTCAACTTGACAACCTCTTTGAGTAGTCGCCCGAACACGTCAGGTTTTCCTAGAATTCTCTTGAGTGTCTGATCTGTAATAACCATAATGATATGAATCTGAAAGTAATGATGTAGGCACCTAGCGGCGGTGACAAGTGTGAGAGCAAACTTTTCAAGCTCTGAGTATCTTACATCCGCTCCTCAGTATGCCATGCTTACATAGTACATGGACTTTTGGACGCCTCTATCCTCCCTAACAAGGACGGAGCTCACGGTAGACGACGAGAAGGAGAGTTAGAGATACAAGATCTCTCCTGGTACAACATTGGAGAGCAAAGGGGTGTAACGAGATAGGCTTTTAACTTCTTGAAGGCCTCTTCTACATCTGGTTCCTACTGGAAAGATTTGCGAAGGATTTTGGAGAAAGGCAGATACTTGTATGCTCACTTTAAGACAAACCTGTTGAGAGCTGCTATCCTCCCATTAAGGCGCTAGACAAGAATTTTCCTAAACTAACGCTAAAGGTGTACTTCTCAGGATTCAGGCTCATCCTGTAGGCTCTCATTACATCAAATGTCTCCTGAAGGTGTGTCACATGGTCTTCCGCGACCATACTCTTCACTAACATATCGTCCACATAGACTTCCATGGACTTCCCGATCAGAGTCTTGAACATTTTGTTCATGAGGAGCTGATATGTGGCTTTGACGTTCTTGAGTTCAAATGGCATCACCCTGTAGCAGTAGGTGCCCTTCGGGGTGATGAAGGAGGTTTTCTCCTGATCTACAAGGAACATGCTAATATGGATGTACCTAGAGTAAGCATCCAGAAAACTCAGGAGCTCATGTCTAGCAGTGATATCAATAAGAAGATCGATGCATGGGAGAGGATAGCTGTCTTTAGAACAAGCTTTATTGAGCTCTGTGAAGTCTATGTAGAGGCCTCACTTCTCGTTGGCCTCCGTAACCATCACTACGTGTGACAACCAGTCTGGGTAGGCTACCTCCCTCATTGACCCATTTTTTAGTAGCTTTTTCACTTCATATTCCATGGCTTAGCATCACTCAGCACTTATATTCCTCAACTTTTGGCAAACGGGTTTGTACCTGGGATCAACATTCAGCCGGTGGGATGCCACATTGGGGTTGATGCCTTCCAGGTCTTATAAGACCAAACAAAGACATATATGTTACGCCTAAGGAAGCCTACCAGGTCGGATGCTTTCTCTTGGGAAAGTAAGGAGCCAGACTCTCCTCTTTGGAAGGCTCTCATCCACCCCTATTGGCCGAATTTCTTCAGCTAGTTCTCCACTTTGCAAGGTGTTGTCATCCCTCAGGTCAAGTACTTCGACTTGGAGAGTCTCCTGTAGCCTTCTAGCCCTCATAGAGGCCATGTAGCATCCCTGGGCTGAGATCTGGTCTCCTCTGATCTTTCCAATCCCACTGGTGGTTGGGAAATTGAGGAGCAGGTGGTAGGTGGACGCCACTGCCCTTAAGCTGTTGAGGGCAGGGTGTCCAAAAATAATATTGTAGGCAGAGGGACAGTCGAGTACAATGAATTTCACCATGGTGGAACTTTTTGGTGTTATCCATGCAGTGACTGGCAGGGTGATGGAACTCAAGGGATAACTTTCTCCCTTGAGAAGCCGACAAGAGGAGTCTTGATGGGTTACAATCTCTCCCGGCCAAAATGGAGGCTATTAAAGGTTGGCACAAACAAAAAATCGGTTGAGCTGCCACTATCGACCAGAATTCTCTTAACCTGGTAGTTGGCTACCATCATGGTTAAGACTAGAGGATCATTATAAGGGACTTGGATTCCCTTGAGGTGTCTTTTTGAGAAGGTGATGACCTCTTCTTTCCAGTGTCAGGGTGTCTTCGTCGAGTGAGAGTCATGCGACCATGTCTGTCTGGCTTTCTTAGAGGATTTGGGGTCACTTCCTCCTCCTAACCCTCTGAAGATCATCTGGATCTCTCCAAAGGGTTTTTGGCTCTCTCGATCCTCCAAATTCTGGCAGGGTGGTGAGGCTGATGAGTAGGTTTTATACCTACGAATTGAGTATTTTCAGCTTGATAAAATTGTAATTTTTCAATAATTTTATGTTCTTTTTTATTTATTTTGTGTGTTTTGATGTTATTTCATAGGAATGATAGTTTGGAAGGAATCATGATCATTTGGGAGGAAACAAGGTCAATTTAGAGCATAAAGGTTGGATTTTTGGAAAAGGAAGCTAAAGAGCATTTTAGGCCTGAAAGGGAGGCGCACCCCAGCGCCAATTTGGGCACCCCAGCACCCACATACTATCCAATTGGTGCCCCTGCACTGATTTTGGCATAGCTGCGCTTGTGTTGCACCATGACGCGAATTTTGACTTATTTTTGACCCAAAATTGGACTCTAAAGCTACATATATGCTAGGGTTTGTGCGGGGATCAAATATACTGACTTTTGGGGGCTGAAAACATCTAGAAAAGCCAAGGAATTAGAAGAAAATTAAAGACAAAAATCGAAGGAATCGACACGAAGAAGATTGGTCTTGAAGATTGAACCTAAGTTTTCATTCTTTTCTGTTACTTTTATTTCTTGATTTCCCAAGATGTTGTTTATTTTTAGAATGATGTTTTTCAATTATGTTATGAACTAAATTTTTATTAATATTGCAATGGAACCTATGTCTAGTTAAATTAATCTACTCTTGTTTCTAGTTTTTATTGATCTTATATGAGTTTTTTGTCATATTTTGTGATTGATGTATGATTGTGTGGCCAACAATTAGTTTGATAACCTAGATAAAATTGGGAGATGAATTCTAGGTTTAGATCTGAATATGATGACATTCGTCTGATTAATTCTTCTTAGGATTGAATAGCTGAGTTTGTGTATAGGATATGAATATACCTATATGTCGTGTGTAACTTTTATGAGAGTTTCAACTTAATGAATCTATTCCAACTTATTTTGCATAGGAATATAGTAATTTAATTGAGATAGATAATTTTATCTAAATATCGGAAGATGTTTGATAAATAATTTTGAGTTCTCAGTTAGCAACTTATTTTGATCAATTAACAGGAAAGAGAGTTAGAAAGATTTATACGAAGCATTAGGAGAAATTATAATCTTATGTTCTTTTACCAGGTAAATTCAACCCTTGATTATGAAGTTTAGGTTTAGTTTTAAATTAGTAAATTCATAGTTCAATTCCAGTTGTTTAAATAAAATTGAATTGATATAAAGTTAGTACTTGGAATTTGTTAGCAATAAATCTTTGTGGGAATCATACTCTACTTATCACTTTATTACTTGTTGATCGTGTATACTTGCACGTAAATTGTCAATATCAAATTCGGACAATAGGGGGCAGCCCTCGGCTAGCAATGTACTATCTCACTTGACCATGTTGTATGAGTTCTTTGATCTGTGAATTGAGCTCATAACAGTTGTTAGTATCATGGCCATGGTCACGATGGAAACAAAAATACTTGCTTGGATTTCTGCGATTTGGGGTTATCCTGTATCTAGAATAGGATATGCTCCACCGAGGCATTGAGTGACGTGAAGGGCTGCAATTCTATCTAGGGTATGGGACTGAGGCGGTCTTTGACAGAGACTATCTCTGCCCTCTTTCTCTTGTTCTCTGCGTCTTGCTTGTCCTTGTGGGTGTCCTTCCTTTTCTCTCCTTCTCGGGAAGACACACCTCGTCGGGCTTTGGTGACGTCCTTAGCATTCATGTACAACTCAGGCATGCCGGAGGGCAGTTTCTTTAAGACAAAGAACATAAAACTAGAGGAGTGCAGACCTGCAATGAAGGCGCCCATGGTTACCTTATCATCTGGCTCCTCGATCTGGAGAGCCTCCTCGTTAAAACGAGTAAAGTAGCTCCTAAGCCTTGCATCCCAGTCTTGCTTGATGGTGAGCAGGTGGGTAACCAACTTCTGATGTTGGTATCCCCCAATGAAGTGGGAGACAAAAGATTTGTTCAGCTTAGTGAAGGAGTGGATATAAGAGGGTTTGATCTTCGTGAACCATTGTTGAGTCGACCCCTTCAGGGTGGTGGGGAAGGCTCTACACATGATCACATTAGGCACGTTGTGGAGTTGCATGAGAGATTTATATGTGTTAAGATGATCTAGAGGTCCCTAGTACCATCGAAGATCTCGATGGTAGGTATCTTGAACTTCAAGGGTAGAGGGTAATTGACAACATCTATAACAAATGGGATATCAGTGCGCCTTACCAAGTAATCCATCGTTTTCGGCGCCTGTGCTTTGATGACATTGAGGGTATCGCCAAGTTGGTTTTGCACCTCCTTGATCTTCTCATCCCATTGGTTAGGGACATCCTCCTTTTGGTTATTGTAGTGGCTTTCATGATCAACATACTGGTTATGTGAGCATTGCGCAAAATGGTCTGGATTTCAAGCTCTGAAAAAAGTTCATGGGGATGTAGTTCAATGAAATATTAACATTGGTAATGCGGGCTACACAATACAAGCAAATCCTACGAGTGGAGTTGGACCGAAGAAACGCTTCCAATGGTATGTAATGTATGGATCCAAACATAGAAATTCTCATGGTTGAGCTAGACTAGGAGTTGGAGGTAAACAGGGCAAAAATTATGGTCAGACAACCACATATGTCTAAAGCCTTAACCAAGCCCTCAGAGAATTAGGCATAGGCTACGACAAGTGCTGATAAAGGAGCCGATGAAGGTAAAAGCCAAAAATATGAGTTTGAAATCTCAAAGACTATTAAGATCTTTGACCATTTGCTAATTGATGGCATTATCAAGCTGTTATTTGGTCATAAGACTGCATCGATCGCAGAGGTGAATAGCAAGATCTACTGCAAATGACACAATCTATTGAGTCATTCTATTACTAACTATGTGGTGTTTCAAAATGCCATTCAGGATGGCTTAACCAAAGGCTATTTAATCTTTGGAGTCAAGGGGAAGCCGGAGATGGGGGTTGATAAAGTACCATTTTTTAGAAGATAGCCACCATTAACATGGTGGAAATGGGATAGTCAAAGACCTCATGAAAAAAAAGGTAGACTTGAGCGATGACAGATTGACTAGCTATGAAAAGTCAAGGGAGGGAAGGAACTCCCCAGGAACAGTCGTCAGAGGAGGACTTTGGTGATAAGTTGGATATTCTGCTAGGATTCCAGTAGTAGCTTGACATAATCAAGAACGGTTTATTCCCTAGATGCAAAGCTTATTATGAGATCGTTCCAAATGGGGAGGAATGAAAAAAATCACTCTAAAGGCTGCTAAAGAGGTGGCAATATAGGGGCACCCATTGAGAGTGGCCAGGTGAACGGCTATTGCCCAGATGAGATTATGAAGATTGGCCTGAAAAGTTTATATAGCCAAGGTATAAAGAGCATTGTAGGGATTTATCAAAATTACCGAGACGATGGCAAGGGCCGAGATATGCAGAGTTTACCACAAGATTGCACTTGATCAACCCACTTGGACTGAGGGCTATTAGGACTGACCTAGGATGATAAAACCAACAGAATCCCTAGAGGGCCATTGGTACGTGGACCAATATCCAAAGTTTCCACCGTCCGATCAGCCATATCTACTGCTAGAACTTAGAAGCATAGGAAGTAGCACATTCAAGTAGACCTACGCAAGTAGAAAGAATTCCAAGAGTTGGACGCTCGGGAAGGGAGATAAACATTTTAGCGATTTAACCTTGGGATAGGGAGATTAAGTCCCGATTCGGTCCTTCACTGCCTCCACATCGTCCAATGCCCCAAGATGTCGACATCTGAGAAAAAGGGAAGAAGAAGGTTGAGTCTGAGTCCTAACATGAGGAGGATCAAGAAATGAATAGTGAGGAAGGTGGTAGAACATTTGAAGGCCAGACTCAACATTCCTCTAGATACTTGCAAGAGCAATAAGAAAGAGGACTCTACCGACGAAGATGACAATAATGGAGATGATTCCATCCAATTTGGCACTCTGGGGCATTAGTATCTGTCAATGCCTTTGGGTCTTAGAAAATAAGAAAAAGGTGATTACTAAGATGAAAAAGGAGGAAAAGGCTTCATTAAATTGACTAGCAGAAGAGCATCGTCAAGCATAAATTAATGTGCTTAAGTCATTTTTTCGATGAATGTGAACAATTCATCTCTTTTTTTACAAATTGTGATAGGATGCGAATGATATTTTGAATATAGTGACATGTGAATAACTTATACATTTGATCCTGTGTGGAACAAAGGCACATCATCGTCTTCATCTGACGAACCCCTTTTGTCTGGGTTCTTTCTTTTTTTTTTTCTACCTTATATCTCGCTTGAGCTTGGCCTTGTTATTCATCCTGCACACTAGCAAAGAACTTGGAAGGACTCAAGGATATTCCTGTTAGGACTACAAGTAGAGTCTTTAGAGGGAGATGTCAAAAATATTGTGGCATCGGGGTCGACGTTCTAGGACGAGAAAGGACTGTCTGAAGTCCAAATGCAGCACTCTCTTGGGACAGGCTTGACACGAGTCGAAGGCAAACAGGCTAATGTCCATCAACAACCAAAGAGGGTGGTCGTTCAAAAAAACAACACATTCCATGACGCATCACTTGAAGCCACTTTATATTGGGGCACACTTGGAGTAAAAACCCTTCAATAGGTTCTAGGTCGACAACATAGCGATTGTCAATATTCTACCTATAGCTAACATAAAGAAGCTAGGGGGAAGAGGAAGACTTGGTCCACACTGAATTGAAGATGAGCAGATTCACAGGAGGATTCAACAAGACAGTGGGAGTTTTATGTGTCAAATTAGCCATCAATAGAAAGGTTAACATCACACCTATGTTAGTGATTCATACGATGATCTCCTACAATGCCCTTTTGTGTTGATATTGAATCCAATTGAGTGAGTATGTCCCATTAACTCTTCATCAATAGCTGGTGCTATAGAACCTCGATGATTTGGAGGTAGTGGAAGCTAATTAAACTCCATTTTTGCTTGATGTTCATACAACCGACGCTTGGCTCTATGATGAAGGAGTAGGGCAAATGAAGTTCCAAGGCCACAATAAGTATGGAAGGCCTAGGGAAATCATGTTCTAGGCCAACTTGACATCCACCGAGATCCATCAGGTGGAAGAAGAGGTCCTTCGGCCGACTAATGTGTAGAGGACGAATGACAGGGAAAGGCAAAGGGCTCACTTGTTGATGGATTTTAACGGCAATAAACAAATGAAATAGTCTGTAAGGGTTTGTATCACCAGGATAAGAGCCTACATGGTAGACAGAAGGGCCGTAGCACTACAAGTGCCCAATAAGATATAAAGACATCATTAACATGGTGGAATGCGGAAGGAAGACTCCTAATAATTCACCTCCCAAGAATTCATCGATTTAGACAAAATCGATGTTGCCCCTGCCAAACTTGACGACTTGATCAAGTTTCAGGATCCAATGCTAAAAGTCAATCTTGGCAAGCCAGGGGAGCATCGTCCAATTTTTGTTAGCAAACTATAGGAGCCGAGTTTCAAGAACGGGTCATACAACTACTGAGGAAATATTGAGATGCTTCGCCTGGAGTTTTGAAGAGATGCCAATGTTAGATCTGACTTTAATAGTGCATTGATTACCAATCAGGGAGGAATCAAACAAGCCCCAAGGTTGATGTCCCAATAAATATTGCTTGCTCCTTAGAGTGGTATTAAATTAACAAGGAATTCCCAAACGTAGGAAGGGGTATCATGTTTGTAACTCAATCGATTACCGAGCTCATCTCCTCAGGAAAAATGGTTGCCTCAAAGGAAAATAAACAAAAGAAAATCAAAACTCTAAATTTTGAGAGATTGGGTTATAGAATTTAGCAACTAAAGAATAATAATTAAAAGAAAGACCAATAAATTGGTAGAGTTCATCTCACCATGATCAGGTATTGTGACTCAATTTGTGTAACACATTTGAGATTGTACTCAAATGCACTCAAATGAAAATTATTTATTAAACACCCAATTATAAATAACAAATGTGTATTCAAATCAATTGATTTGATTTTGAAAGAATTAAATCCACTTCGATTGCAGTGATTCCAAGAATTACCTGTACTAAGTTTTATTTGTCCATGGGTAAATAGAAAGATATAAATATCGACAGTGTTTTCAACCTTAATCAATCAATTAACCCAAATAACTTAATCATTGAAAAACCCTAGTTTGAGTCAAAATCCCCAATTCACGGATGAGACTCCCTCATCCAATCAAATTGGAGTAGACTACTTAACCATGACGGAATTGAAAATGAAAACAAGGAAGGCATAATCATAATTTATAGCAAAGAAAACTTGAATTGAAAATTGCAATAGTCGAAATTGCAAGAATAGTAAATACCTTGAATTGAATAGTGGTAATATAATCGTTCACAAGAAGAATAAAAAATAAATGCATTGTAGGAATGAAATACATTTATTTTAAACAAAGCTTCAAGTGTAAAACAATGGAGAAAACTTTAAAGAAGAAGAAGAATAAGTCTAAAACCCTAGGAAGAAGAGAAAGAGTGCTTGGTGAAGAAATTGGGGAACTGAATGATCAAATGGAGATCCCCTCTCAAGCGGCTAGCCCAAGGTTTTTATAGTGGATTTTTTGTTGAAAATCCTCTTTTCCATCCTCCAATCATGGCCTTTAAATTGATTCACATTCCTTAGGAGTCTTCTTTGCCGAAATACAGTAACCTATATGTAGGAAGCATAAAATGACCTACTAGTATAATTGTTCAATGTTTTGCATGAACTGGTTGACCTTCTCTTCTATTGGTAGAACACCTTTCTATTTTAGACCTACCAGTAGAATAATACTCATCTACTGGTAGACCAACTTTCTATTTTACTTCTATCGGTAGGAATGCACTCCTACTAGTAGAACCAACTTCTGCCTTCAATTGTACTGATAGAAAGGGTCTTTTCTTTAATTATGCTCACATTGGCCTTGGCTAGACTTGTGAACATTCTAGCTCATTCCCAAATTCCTCCATGACATGAAATGATGTTCAAAACCATGCTTTTACATGCATTCACCTGCAAACACCAAATTCATCCCTAAAATACAAAACTAAACTAAAACAAAAGACTTAAGTAACTAAAACAGTTAAGATGGATCATATAGGACCTATAATATGCAATATTATGCTCTTATCAATAAATTTGTTGTTAAAGGAGGAGATTTGGCGTCTCCTACAGACAAAATGCATCCAAGTGGCATGGTACATAAAATGGATGTTCAACGTTGTACCGGTTAAGAAAAAGACCGACAAGATCATGGTTTGTTGCGACTACTATAACCTCAACGTTGCAACTCCCAAGTATGAATATATCATGCCACTCATTGATCAACTTATGGATGTGGTGACCATTAATGTGATCAGGCCATTCATGTACGACAACACAAGGTACCATTAGATCTTCATTTCAAAGGAGGATTGTCACAAAATGAATTTCTGATATCCAGGATTGATTGAGGCATTCGAATGGAGGGTTATGTCGTTTGGACAAAAGAATGCAAGGGCCACATACCAGAGAGCCATGGACAACAAATTCCAAGACATGATCAGTAAGATCATAGAGGTGTGCATTGACGACATCATAGTTAAGACTCAATACATAGAGAGGTTGTTCCTTGCAAGGATGCGTGTCCATCAGCTGAAAATGAACCCACTAAAGTGTGCATTCGAAGTCACAACAAGGAACTTTCTAGCATATAGGAAGGGAATTGAAGTAGACAAAAAAAAGGTGAATATCATAGAGACCATGCCTCTGAATAAAACGAAGGAGCTTCAATACCTGATCATTCAAGTTAATATTCTTCAACGATTCATCAACAACTACGTAGGGAAGGTACAAATTTTCTCACTATTTTTGAAGTTAAAGAATGTAGAAAACTTCAGATGGGAAATGCAGAATCAGGAAGCCTTCCACCAGATCAAGGAGTATTTGGAAAATCCACTAGTCCTCATGCCACCTATTAAGAGTTGGCCATTATTATTGTACTTATCGGCTACGCACGAATCCATTAGATGTTTTGCTAGCTCAAAATAATAATACAATCAAAGAACATGCCGTTTATTATTTCAATAAAATTTTGACTCCAGTCGAGCAGCATTATAAGCCAATCGAGAAGGTTTGTTTAGCAGTGTACTTTGCATCATAAAAGTTAAGAATTTATATGATTTTAGCTGTAGTGTATATTTTTGCACAAATTGATTTTATTAAGTACATGTAAATTAGGCCAATTATGAGCGGTTGAATCAGCAAATGGTTTTGGCCTTGGTGGAATTCTCACTTCAATAACTAGTCACAGGGCGTGCTGAAAGGCCAAGCATTGGATGATTTCTTAGTAGACTATCCTTGTGTAGAAGTAGAGTAAGAGACAAAGGAATCGTTTGTTTTCCTAAGAGTACACGTGGTGTTGTTAACGCCATAAAAACTAAGGTTCGACGGATCACAGACACGAGAGCCCATAGGGGCCGAGGTGGTCATAGAATTGCCCTAAGTCCGTGAAACCCGACTATCATTCAAATGCATTAACAACTAGGATGAGTACGAGGAATTGGTTCTCGGGCTTAAGTTTGTGTTGAGTATGGGGGCATTAACAGTCGAGGTGATCAGCGACTACAAATTAGTTATTAACCAAATTATGGGCAACTTTTAGTGCAAAAGTTAGGATGTATGCCCATTCCACTCCATTGCAATGTCTTTGTTGGCTAACTTCAACGAGGTGATATTGTAAGAGGTCCCAAAGGAGTTAACGGTTGTGTTAAGAACTTGGCCTCACTAGGATCGGGTCTGAGGATTCCTCGGGGTATGGACAAGTAGCTAATTGGAGTTCAAAGGAAGGTCTTTCCATCCATAAAAGGCAAAAGAATGGACTTAGAGGAGTTAGTGATGGAATTGGAAGAGGAAGATTGAAGGTTTGACATCATGCAAGTCCTAAGACATCCAAATAGGGATGTAAAACAGGTTTTTAGGAGACAGGCTGTTAATTATATAGTCATGGATGGGGAACTGCATAATAAAGGGATGCATGATGACTTATTGTTAAGATGCATCGGTAGAGAATAGGCCATTCTGGTAATGACTGAGAGCCACAAAGATATATGTGGCGTACATCAAGCTAGCATCAAGATATGATGACTAATTAGAAGCTATGGCTATTATTGGCCAAAAATCTTGAAGGATTGCATTGATTATGTAAGAGGTTGTCAAGCATGCTAGCGACATGGCCCTATCTAGAGGACGTTAGTAATGCAAATGCAGGCTGTAATAAAGCCATATGATTGTTTAGAGTATGGGACATGGATTTAATAGGGAAGATCTTTACCCCATCCACAAGACAACATTCTTTTATCATTTTGGGTACCAATTATTATACAAAGTGGGTAGGGGTCATTCTAATGAGATCAATCAATCAGAAAGACATTATTCAAATGATAAAGGAAAATATAGTGCATCGATTTGAGCTTCTACAAAACATAGTGGCCGATCAAGGAGTAATCTTTGTAGGAAGTGAAGTTTATGAATTTGCAGAGGAGTATGGCTTGAACATGATCCACTTAACCTCATACTATGCGCAAGGGAATGGCCAAGCAGATGTGCCAACAAAGTAATGAAAGGAATCATCACAAATATGGTGGAAGATAACCTAAGGGGCTAGCATAATAAACTACCAGAAGCACTATGGGCGTAAAAAACATCCAAATGATCCAACACTAGAGTTACACCATTCAATTTGACATACAAACACGTCATAGTCTTGCCTAGGGAGATTCCCGTAAAGTCATTTCATGTGGCATTTCAGCATAAGTTAAGTCCAGCTGAATACAATGAAGTCATGATGATCAAGCTTGAAGATTTAGAGAAAGTGCGGTTGGGTGCTTTGGATTGCATCAAGGTGGAAAAGCTAAGAACCACCAGTGTGTACAATAGAAGGGCCAAAAATAAGATGTTCAGAATAGGAAACTTGGTTTGGAAATGAGGTTTCCTTTAGGGCTTAATGATCAAAGGATTGGCAAGTTTTTTTACTAACTAGAAAGGACTATTTGAAATCCTCGAGGTCAAGAAGGGTGGCGTTTATCACCTAAGAGATTTGGATGGATAGCATCATAATCGATCCATCAACAACAAATTCTTAAAGGCCTACAGACCGATGGTTTGGGATGTCATAGAACACGAGCAAGACCTTTAAAATGGGAGGTCACGTCCTGTGGCCTAGGTCAAGTTGACGACCAATATGGAAGTTGTCCTAGTTTGAAAGTAGCTTGTTTTTGGAAGCTTATTGTCCTAGTTTGAAGATGACAACTTGCACCCCGGAGACAAAGAAAGGATCAAAAGTGGAGGAGAAAGCTTGGGTGCACGAAGATGAATATGAATCCTAAACATGAGCTTCTCCTAATTAGAAAAATTTCCAAAATTAAAAACCTTAGTCTCCAATTCCCCATTCCAAAGGGGTGCTAAGGAAAGTCATTCTAGGCTCAACCTAAAGATTAGAAGAGTATGGTTGTCAAATGCACTGGAAATAAAATATAGTATTTTCTTCCAGCTTCAACAAGTTCATGCTATCTACTCATGCTGCCTTACACAAAAAATAAGGATCTACGAAATGACCCAAGGATAGAGGTGAAAAGAGGTAGTCATCCAAAGGAAGAACATGAAGTAAGTTGGTAAATTCAACTGCGGACATGAAGGCGAAAATACAAAGCAACGACTTTGGTTAGGTCAGTCTCTTCCCACAAATTATTTCCTAAAGGGTAACAAGAATGTAGGCATACTAACTAACAAAGTCATATTCCAATTTTCTCTCTTCTGGGTCAGGAGGTTTGGAGAAAACAACGGTGTTGCATAAGCAGGGGACATCTTGAAAAAGTTTGGTTTGCTCTAAAATGTGTAAGTGCTTCATGGGTATTTATAGGCCATAAGGAACTTTAATATTTTAATGGCCTCACCTTGGAAGCTACCAACATTTATGGCATTTTCATACGAGGAGAATAAAACGTCACTTTGAAAGGCAGTCAAAGTACCTGAATGCATGCACGAGGATCGAACGACAAAAACATGATGTAAATGGCAATTAGTGCTAGTTAGTTTGCAGTCATGTCAATCGTCATGTGGGAAATGAAAACATAGATATAAGTAAAGAGGTAAAGGGAAAAAAGTCCATCTTTATTTATTATTTATCATTTCTCTAGGAATTGCAGAAGATTGTAAAAATGAGCTTCTAGTTGCTATAGTGAATTATTAACGCCCTACAACTCGGTGAAGCTAACTTGGCAAAGGTTGAGCCTTTATCCACATAGGATGCGTCATATACCACAGTAGCCTTGATTTCTTCCAAATGCTCGATAGGATGCAAATTCCTCTTGGAACGCTGCATGCTGAGCCTCTAACTTGGCAATCTGACGGTCTATCTCTACCAGCTACTAAAGAAGTGAGCTAAAACAGCTAGAATGACGCAAGAAAGTTTGGATGTGTTGGTTCAAGTTGACTAGATTCTCTCTTTGATCACAAACAGCGGTATGGGTATCTTGGTTCTTCTGATATAGCGACCCTACTTTTTGAAGGATGGACAAAATTTTATTAGCTAAACGTACCAACACTTGGTGGTCCTTTTTAACAATGAAAGGAGTAGCAATTCATATACCAGAACAACAAGGTGGCCAGTAATAACTAGCATTGTTGTCTCGTAGTGATCTTTGAACTCGCGATTCAAAATTAGCCCTGGATGTGGAAAAGAAAAAGGTTCAAAAAAAGGCAAGCCTATAGAAAAACTAGGACAGAAGACATGTCCACTTTAAGTGGAGTAGTAACAATCAAGAATGGAGCAGCGACTTGAGTTGGGACGGCGACTTGGATTATCTCAGTGGCTAGAGGAGTACCATGACCTGCTGGGGAGTCAAGAGGTTCTTGCCTATGGGCTAGACCCTCTTAATTTTCAAGGTCACAACCTTAACATCACTGCCCACATCAGTGACCATATTGTTGAAAGAAGGCGTCGACAAAACTAAGTCAGTTGCGGCCATGGAAGAGGCCGTAGAGGTAGGGATGTTTGCTAGCTTGAGGAGCTCGAGGTTTTTAAAGATTGCATCTTGAAAAGGCTCTGTGCTAAAAAAATATAGACATGGATGAAGGAGTGTCATTATGTTGGTGAACACAATGCACAAGGGGGCATCATCTTCAAAGTCTTGTCCCTTGTTAACCTGAGCATGAGAGACAGATGTAGAAGAAGTTGTGGAAGAATGCCATTGTTTGTCCTTCCAGCGAGGCCTTGTTGGAGAAGAGAGAATGGTTGAGGAAGCTAAATTTGCAAAGATCACGGGATCAAGGGCAACATCCAGGGGAAGAGCAGTGGTAGATAGGGAAGTCCTGATTGAGCTGACCCTAGGAGATGGTTGAACCCATAATGGGAAACATACATGGTTGAGAACAGAGACCGTGTGGTTTCCACCAAGCCTTAGAAATTTTCAAGACATCGAATGACTTGGTGAAATAGGTTATTCAAATAGAGCAACGGGCAGAAGAGTAGTAACGACTGACTTCTCAGACATTTACATAGGCCAAACTAGGCCGATTGGTGAGGTCAGTGTTGAGGGTACAAATGAAGGGATAAGGAATCTACTACACTAAGCCAAATTGGCCGGTGGACTGTTAAGGCATGTAAACTTCGACATCGTAGTGAGATTGGCGCCATAAGTCAACCCTAGGCCTTAATGCAAGTCTTGGGGGTTGAGAAAGGAAAACCATACATCTTTGTGGTGAGAAGCAGTGTCAGTAGGGGTGCCTAGGCTTATAAAGGAACCATTATGGGCCAACGACATCCAAATGGGTTGTGAATTGTTTAACTTATACAAGTAGGAAAAGTAGTCTGCAAAAGACTGTACTTTGGAGAGGTTGTGGCAAATAGGCAACCGTCAAAGAATGAAGCATTGTCGGTAGGCGGGATGAAAAGCTCTGGTAAATAGGCGTGAAGCCACAGTTGAAGCACTGAAAGAGGACCCAAACCCTTATGTATCTTTGAAGCCACTTTTTCCCACATCTCACGATAGAGTTGGGTAAGCATTACAAGAGCAAGATCATATGAAGCTCCCGTAGCCAGATTGACAACCAATGGAATGTACTCCGTAATAACTTTGTAACATGAGGTGTAGAAGAAGAACTAGTTGAGCTAATAAAGCATAAACAAAAATGTGTTGTTGGTCTGGAAGATCCACTAATGAGAGCACAATATTGCATATTATAAGCCTCATAATCATTTATCGCAGTTATGCTTGTCACTTAATTCCTTTATGTTAGTTAAGTTTTATATTTTATAGTGATTTTGGGTGTTTGCAGTTGAATTGGTGCAAAAGCATGAAATTACATGTGTTTCGATGCCAAAGAAGATTTGGAGCATGAGCTAAGAGGTCCCAGAATGTAGCCAAGGCCATTGCAAGCAAAATTGAGGAAAAGACCATTTCTTTCGCTAGGTCTTATATGGGTATAACTGAAGCCAAAAAGAGGTTCTACTAGTAAGTTATCACTCCTACTGGTAGGTGCAATCTAGAGAGTTTTCCTACTGGTAGGTGAGTATTGTTCTATTAGTAGGTTGAAGACAGAAGGGCATCCTATAAGTGGAAGAGAAAAGCAACCAGTAGGAGGAAAACAGTGAACAGTCTTACCGACAGGTTGTTTTCTGCTTCCTACCGATAGATTCATGTAAATCTGCTGTGAGGACAAATTTGAAAAGACAATCCGCTGGGTTATTTTAAAGGCCTTGATTGGTGGATTAAAAAATAAAAAATCAGCACAAGACTCCCTATAAATATCCAAGTTTAGCAAAAGAGAGAGATCCCATTCCATCGATTAGTTTCACTATTCTTCTTCTTCTCACTCCTAGGGTTTTTAGTTTTCTTCTTCTTTTTAGTTTTTTTTTTTTTTGCATTGTATACTTTACAAGCTCTCTTTATATTCAAATCTTTAATTCATGCACAACAATTACGTTGGCTTACTTTCTGCGAACGATTTCTTTCCATTGCTTTTTCAATATGAGGTATTTACATTACTTGCAATTTCTATTCTTGCAATTGTAATTCTTGTATTTTTACTTTAATTTACAATGATGCTTTCTTCAATCGCTTTCAATTTAATTTCTGTCACGCGTGAGTAGTTGTTCATCGGTTTGATCAAATAAAGAAATCTTATCCATAAATTGGGAATTTTGACTCAAAACAATAGCTAGTCTACTGTCGAGTTATTTGGGTCAATTGAATAGTTTAATTGGGAGGATTTTCAATGGTATATCTTCTTACTTATTCATCGACAACTAAGACTTGGCACGGGTAATTCTTGTAATCATTGCAATCGAATTAATTCTGCTAATCGATTCAATTGATCCGGGTACAAATTTGTTAATTAAATTGGGTGTTTAATGAATATACCCCTTGGGTGAAGCCTGACCGTATGCTCAAGTGAGTTATCAAATTTAAGTCAAAATATCTAATCACGGTGGAGTGATCTCTACCGATCAACCGACTATTTCATTTAATTGTTATTTCTTTAATTTATTCAGTTTTCCAAGTCTTAAAATCATGAATTTTTATTTCTTTTTGTTTTATCACCCCTTAAGCCAATTGTTTTCCCTGAGGTGACGACCTTGGTAATCGACTGAGTTACAAATGATACCTTTTTCCTGCACTTAAGAATTCTTGTTAATTGAATACAACTCTGAGAAACATGTAGCCATCATAGCTACGATAGGCAGCAATGAAAAGAGAATATGCAGTAATCGTCTTGTTCTGCTTGTCGGTTGGAAAGATATAGCTTGCTTCGATATGAGTGAGCAGAGTATTAGTCTCTGTCCCGAATGGAGGAAGGCTAAGAAGAGTGGACATGTCATAAACCATGGGGCCCATCATGCCAAGATGAAAGTGAAAGGCATTGTTCGCCATGAACCAAAATAGGAGAACAGTAATTTGTTGATAAGCATCATGATAATGTTAAGCTCTATAGTGTCATAAATGCCAAGGTGACATCATAGAGTACTCTTGGAAGCCTTTACATGGGCAACTCATGATATCCGATCAGGGGAAGGGGTCTTCCATGCATGAATAGGATTATCGCTAAGCCAGCTCCCCCATTGAAGGGGCTCTTAGAAGTTAACACATAGAGACATATGAGAGTCGGGGTAGATGTGTCGAACTTCGTCTGGAGGAATCCCTTTGAAAGTAGGCCCAAGGGCCATTTCTGAAGAAGAAGAATCAAAGAACTATTAAAAGTACGAAGAGTAAAGTTAGTAGCTTGCCCTTGCAAAAGAGCCACTTTAAGAGAAACAGTGTGAGAAGACTCCATTGAAGAAGAAGAAGAAGAATTCAGAACAATAAAAACAACAAGTATGAGGACGGATTACAATGGCATAAATGGCATAAAGAACGAGAAATTACAATGATTAAAAGATATGGGCAAATCGCGTGTCAACTGTTTCTTATAGATTTGAAAAGATGAAGGATAGATCGAGGTATTACACATGGAAGATTGGCTGCACTCCTTGACCTTCACGGCCAATGGTGGGATAACAATTAAGTAGGGCAAGTGTAGATGGAAAATCTTAGATTCAAAAGATCCAAAACAATGCCCCGAATATGAAGTGTTCAACCTCATTGTTTTGGGGGAGCAATGTTTACACCCAATTTCATAGTGTGGATGTGGAAAACCCCTAAGGTCACTAACGAAATACCGCATTTAGAAGCCCATTTACTCCGCAATTTAGACCTCCATATCAAGGAATTTGAAGAGGTAGTTGACACATTCCTAGAATAGAATATGCATGAGGAAGTGGCGAGAATTAAATTATTCCCACTCTCATTAAATGAAAAGGAAAAATCTTGGCTCAACTCTTTAAAGCCTTGAACTATAGCTAATTAGGCTGATTTACAAAAATAATTTCTCAAAATTTTTTCCTAGTTTATATAAAAACTGTTTTGAAAAAACAAGTTTAATTTTTTTTTTGGAAAAATCTAATGAACAATTCTATGACTACTAGGAGAGATTCAAAGATCTCTTAAATACTGTACCACATCATGGCTTTTAACTATGGCAGTTGGTGAGTTTCTTTTATGAAGGAATCACACCAACTCATTGCTAATTCATCCACATGATGCGTAACGGCAAACTCTGAGTACAGAACCCGAAAAGGCATTAGACTATTTTGATAGTTTAACAAAGGATACCCAATCTTGGGATATTTTTGATCCCACTGATTGATCAAAACACGCTTTGAGGGTGTAAGATGAATTGTTTGCCAAGATTGCTCATCTGTCAAAGAAGGTTGAACACTTTGAGGCCAAGAAGGTGATTGAGATGAAAAGTGTGCCTTAGGAGGATCCTTGCTCCTTATGTAAATCGGTTGAGAGTTCTGTGAAGGATTGCCCTACTTTACTAGTTTACAAAGAGGTATTCCACAAGCAGGTGAATGCCTTTAATTAGACTAGGAAAAAAAATTCTCCCTACTCCAATACATATAATCAAGGTTGGCGTAGCCACCCAAACTTTAGTTGGAAAAATGACATTGCTACTCAACCCTCTACCTCTATGCCATATGCCCCTCCTAGTTCAGTCTATTACTGGTCCTGTTCAGTCTTCTACCAATCAGTCTTTGCACCCACCATCACAAGGGTTTGTTTAGAACCTAAATCCACATGGTTTTGCCAGCCTCCACACAAGAGAAACATCAAGGATGTTCTCTACCAATTCATTCAAAGTCAGACCACTATTAACAATCAGAACAACTAAGCTTTGAATGGTATCCAGTCTCAAATGACCAAGTTCACCAGTAGTATGGGGGGTGATACAGTAAGAAAAGGAAAAATTTCCTATGCAACTCCAAGAAAATCCCAAGGGTTAACATAGGATTGAGATTCTAAATGTCGCACTTAGTGAGGGGCAACTTAAGTCGATAACCACTCTTCGGAGTGGTAAAGAAGTGGACAAAACTATCCCACCCAATTACTCTAAGCCTATAGAAAAAGAGACCTAGGGTAATACCAAGGATAGATACTCGATTGAGTTGCCCGTGGTTGTTGGGTCTGAAGGGGTTGCATGTCCTATTCCTGCTCCCTATCCTCACCGATTGAAAATGCCTGCAAAAAAATCTAATCAAGCTGAAATCCTTGATCTATTAAGCATGTCAAAATCAATATTCCTCTTCTTGATGCAATCCAACAAGTGCCTTCTTATGCCAAGTTTTTAAAAAGTTTGTGCACTATCAAGAGGAAATTGCATGTCCAAAAAAAGGCATATTTGATGGAGCAAGTCAGTACCATTCTCTGAACTAACACCCCACCTAAGTACAATGATCTTGGCTGCCCCACCATTGCAATTATCATTGGGGATTTTCGGATCGGACAAGCACTGTTAAACTTAGGTGCAAGTGTGAATCTACTACCTTACTCGGTTTACAAGTAGTTAGGTTTTAGAGTATTAAAACCTACTTCAATTGGTAGACCGAAGTGTAAAAGTACCTAAGGGGATGGTAGAAGATGTATCAGTTAAGGCAGATATGCTTTTTTTCTTGTTGATTTTATAATACTAGACACTGCATCGACGGCTAACCCAGCGACACAGATTCCCATCATTTTATGATGCCCATTCCTTGCAACATCCAATGCACTAATTAATTGCAGGAGTGATGTGATGAAATGCTCTTTTGGGAATACACTTCTGAATTCAATATTTTCCATTTAACATAGAAACTGGGTGGTAAAGGAGTGTTTTGTTATATAAACCTGGTAGATGAGTGTGTGGAGGAGAAGTTTGAAACTTATATATATTTTGATCCTTTTCGATTATGCTTGATCAATTCTAAATGTGAGGTTAACAAATCTGAGGCTATCTTTTATACTAATTTTGTAAACAACTCACATGAGTTACATGTTGTGGAGAGGAATTCCCAACAAGAACTGTTCTTTGGAGAAGGCAAATCCCGAAGAAGTTGGGTATTTGCAAGTGAAGCCCGGTTGAACTATTTGAATATATTGTTTCTTTTTGTATACTAGATTTGTTAGTTAACTTCTTATTTTTGGTTTAATTAATTTTTTATTTTCTCTATGCTAATTTGTTCTTTTATTGTTTTGTAGTTAATTTAGTTAGGTGTTGTGCTCAGGTGTTTTCTTTCCCTCACTCTTTTAATATTACTCATTACATTATCATTGTTGAATTGAGGACAATGCAAATTTTAAGTTGAGGGGTGAGGTTACATCATTATGTTGCTCCTATTTATTTATTTATTTTATTCATTTCAGTTTCTAGCAGTTAGTTGTACATAGTGAAAAATTTTGAAAAAAAATGTCTCTTTGGATGATACTTGTTTCTTAAGAACTATGAGGTTTATATATATTGTGTGATACCCAAATTCGTTACATATTGTACTTTGGAGACTTGTAGTCTATGCTCGAATATCATGGTCATGTTTGTAGTTAAAAACCCAAACTTTGTTCACAATGAGCACGCAATGTCTGTTGAGATTTATGAGGCTAGGTTCATGCTTTGAAAAAGCTTGACATCCATAGTAGAGATGCATGTAGACTGTTGTGTGGTGGTTAGAAGCATAAGAGTATTTAGTTGGTTATATCTTGAACAAGAGTAACACTTTTTCATACTTTCTACAAATGATTTTAGGTCATCTTTGAATTTTATTTGTGTCTTAAGCCTATTCTTTCATTGCATTATCTCTAGTATCCGTGATTGAGCCATGATGGTTTCTTTACCTCAATTAATAGATGAGCCAAGAATATAAGCATATATCCTACCTTGGTTATCCCTAAATTTGTTATTTAATATAAGTGAGGAATTGTGGAAAAAGAAATAAAGAAGGAAAAAAGAAATGATGAAAAATGAAAGAACATAAAAATTCTGGAAAAGAAAAGAAAAGTGGAAAAGAAAGAAATAAAAATTAATGAATGAAAAAGCCAAAGGCTAGTTAAAAAAGAATAAGCGATGAGTTTTCATGTTGTATACAAAGAAGGGTTTAGTGAATGAGAACATGGAAATTGTCTAATGGATAACCCATTTTTGAATCCCTAAGTTCTTAATTTCTTAAACCCTCACCTAAGGTCCCATTATAACCGTAGAAGTCCTATTTGATTCAGAAGGTATGGTTGTGTGTGTAAGCTTTACCAACTACATTACTTGTAGGGCTTTTAATATTCCTTTTATGAGATTATACCAAGGTTGTTCATTGAAATTAGGCACTTCAATTTTTGAGAAATATGTGAGTAAACATTGTCTTAGTTACACAAATTCGATCCTCACAGAAACATAAGAAGATATTAGTCATTGATAATCAGAGAATTTATTTTCTTAGTGTGGATGACTTGGTGATTTTTGACTTTGAAACTTGCTTTGGATAGCTAATACGGATATGAAGCTGGTTTGATGAATCTTTTAAGTTGCAAGATCATATCACACATGCACGGGTTTTGAGTATTAACATGATGGTGAATATTCTTGCATAGCCTCGAAGCCTTTAGAGCACTTGTGTGCTAATTAGTTTGAGGAGACATGATTTGTCTTTGATCTCTCAGTAATTGAGAAATAATTAGTTGGAAATTAGACAAAGTGAATTTTGTAGGTATTTTCTCTTAAAACCTTCATAAGACAACATTCGTCCACTAGGGGTAACCTAGGAGTTTAAAGGCTTAGTTCATAGGCATTCATGTTACCTATAAAAATGGTTTTGTATTTCTAAATTTTGTATTTGATTTTAATATCTATTAGATTGTTTATTATGCTCTAAATTCCTTAGCATTGTATTTGTTGTGTTCTATTATAAATTGTATTGCATATACTTGAGAATCTGTGGTGCATTGGATAGGATTATGACTCTAATTTGGGTATATTTTGAGTTTTAAGATTTAGGGTCAATTAGTGTTGTTTTTGACTAATTTGGAAGAAAAAAAAAGAAATTTTTTGAAATTCTGAGTCAGCTACTAATAGGTCAAAAAGTGCTTCCTACTAGTACATTCCTATTTGGCCCAAAAATTATACAAGGGTTCTATCGGGAGGAAAAAATTTCAATACTTCCAAATCTTGAGACCCATCCCTCTCAACTCTCTCTCTCTCTGCCTATCAAAATCTCCTAAGGAGACTCCCTAAACCTTCCAATCCCTCAATCACTCTTTAAATCAGCCTTTGACCTTTAGTTTTGGAAATGGCACCACGGAAGTTTTCGTCTTCAATCCCTCTCTTCGATGAAGCTTTCGAGTTTACACTCTTCATGGTGATGGTCCCTTTGATTTTGCTGGGAATGACCAGGACTTTGGGTGGCCAGAAGAAATCGTAGGCTAGGGGGTGCTAGGGGGTTCGGATGCTCCTACTCCTTCCACTTGAGCTTCTGCAAAAGAGAAAGCAAAAATAAATGTGGTTCAATCAAGATCCAAGGAGGAAGATGAGGAACCTTCGGTGTTAAAGAAAGCAAAGAAACCTGGGCACAAGGAGACCATAGAAAAGAGGGTGTACTTTCTCAGCGGATGGTGGATACCAATAGTTTAGGTAAGAATCTGATAGTTAGAGTACTCATTGATCGAGGACTTAATTTCTTCTTTAAGCCTATTGAAGGCTATATTTTAGCTCTATGCTGTGAGTTTTATTTGGGGTTGAGCTTGGTTGATGGCAATTTATTATTAATGAGGACTAAGGTCCATGGGAAGTTGATTGATGATACCCCGGCCTTTATAGTTGAATATCTAAGCTATACGAAGCCGAAGCCCAATGAGATTGATTATCCCCATGTTACTTTTGCTACCAATGACGCCTCAGAGTGTGTGGTGGAGATGTATGAGCATCTTGTGAACTTCAATGGAAATTTGTGCATGGTCATTTGGATGGGGATTATAGGTTGTTGAATAAGATTCTCCACTATAATGTGTACTCTAAGGGTTTAGAGAAGCAATCAGGGATGCAGAAGATTGTGTTGTGCTATAAGTTCATGTGATGATTTGGGGTGTGTTAAGAGACTAGTGCACCACACACAGGCCGAAGGGGAACATTCACTTTGGCAATATGATTACCCAACTTTGTTTGAAGGCTGGTGTGAAGAGATTGGCATATGACATTATGAGTCCTCCATAGTTTGGGCCCATAAGCAGTGTAGGGGAGAGGAAGAGCTCGATTATGCTGAGGGCTAGTGGTTTGAAAGGCAAGAGTACAACCACTCCTTCAACTATGACTAAAGCTACAATTGAGATTGCCCTGACCTCTCATGCCACTATGAATCAAAGTATGGTCAAGTTGGAGGAGCGAATTGGTGGTATAGAGAGTGGAGGGAGGACTATTGGGAGAGCTCTAGAGAGGGTTGAGTCCAAGTTGGACATGTGTGTGGGGATGCCGAGGAGGTTGTTTGCGCTTGCTTTTCCTAGAGAGGTGATTCTAGAGGGGATGACAACACCTACTTCTACCCCCACTCCTAGATCACATTCCACTCCTATTTTTATTACACCTCTCAGTATGGCTATGGAGGACACTATTGAGGAGGAGGGAGAGAATGAAAGTGATGAAGAGGGGGATGCATTTGACTAATAGACCCATGACTTGATCCGAAATGTGTACACCCAAGTGAAGACGGTCAAGTTGTAGTAATAATTCGGTTAAGTCTAGAGTCAAATCCACAGGGAATTACGACTGGTGTTTTGAAGTAAGTAATAATAGAGACCAAGTAACCGAAAAATTTGAGAGTTTGGAGTGGTGGGGTTTCTTGAATAGAATAGAATATTTTTTTCAAGAGTTTTTTAGACAAAATATAAGATTCTCAAAATGTAACAGCCACCCTTTAGTTCGAGGATCAGGACATGTAATTGACTATCTTGTTTGTTATGTTTGTGCTTTATAACTCAATTTACTCCCGTGTCAACAACAAGTTAATCGGAAGATAAAGATATACTGTGAGAATTAAGCACATGATTCCGATGTCTTTCTAGAATTTTACAAGAATTGTCTGTGTCGAGACTTAACCCGTCTACAACCAAGCAAGTGTTTCTACAAGGCATCCAACCATAACATTAATAGTCCATCCTTTGAATAAGCGTAATAATAATGGATATTGAAAAATTGTCATGAGGAGCTAGCTGGGGTGCTTGCCTTGAACCAACGGGTCTTTTTATGCAAGAGTCATCTGTATCATAGATGGAGCCCTTGGTTATACAAAGTACTTTAACTTTGCTAGATGCATTCAATCATCCAATGAGCAAGTGGAATATAAAGCATTAAAGCATATAGAAGTAGCACAAACATAACTTCCGGATAATCTTTACATATTCATCACCTCTTACTAAAGAGTGGATGAGGAACTACTCACTCTTCATGGCCTTGGCAAAACTAGAAAAGTGAGTGATACTCATCCCTCCAAGTAGAGGAGCTACTAAGTAAAGCAAACTAAACAAAGAGCTTATCTTCAATGAAGAATAAGTGAATCACTTTCCACCCTTCACGGCTTTGGTAAAGCTCTAGAAAAGTGGAAGAGTTTCACTCTTCTAAGAAAGAAGGATGCTCAAGCAATGAAAGTGAAATACATGAACAATAAAAGTAGAAGAAAGCTAGTTATTTTTGGAGGGTTTCCACCACAACCAAAAGATGAACTATCTCTCTTGATACTTTGTAAATAAAAACAAGTACAACTACAATGGGAGTCTAAGCCTCCATCATGGTTGTCACAACATGAATGTAAAGACTTAGCATAAATAAATAAAAGACTTCAACTACAAGGGGAGTCTAAGCCTCCATCATGGTTGATATAAATGCAAAATGAAAACATAAACATGAAATGTTCAAGAACTAGATTACTAAACACTCTTACTTTACAAGAACAAGGATTGCTCCCCCTTTTCTCTGCAAGAGGAAGAATGTCCTTTAAGCTCCCAACATGGGAGTATTTATAGGCAAGGAAGGGGAAGGGGTAGGAGATAAGAGAGGATGAGTGAATAGTATTTGCTGCCCATGGGAATTAACTACTCTATAGGCAGTCTGCAGGGGGACGTTCGAACGTGATCTGGCGTTCGAACGTTAAGTCTGTCTTTTCTTTAAGGACGTTCAAACGTGAGATGTTGTTCGAACGTTGTCTGTGTCTTTTCTTTGTGGGCATTTGAATGCCAGATGGGGTCTGATTCCTTCCACTCAAGTGACTTGTGGTCTCTGTGATGGTCACTTCCATACGTCTTGAACAACTTTGACCTTACATTCAGCAACTTGGTCCTCAGTCAGTCAAGACAACGTTCAAACGTGGAGTGGCGTTTGAACGTTGTACTCTAAGTACTTATGTTCTGTGGTTCTTCTTTCTTTACTGCACCATGCCAGGTTCCAGTGGTGTAGTCTTCTCAGGATTCTAGAGGACGTTCTAACGTGAGTTGGCGTTCGAACGTGGTACTCAAGTACCCCAACATTTTCCCTTTGTTGGCTGCAACATCCCATCTCTTAGAAGCTGGTCTTGGCAGGATTTCAGAGGACATTCGAACATGGGTCAACGTTCGAACGTTCTTGCTTTGTCCCATCCTTTTGCAATTTTGTTCCCTATTGTGCTGGTGTTACATTCAAGTGTAATTTTTGTTGTTCTTAAGCCTTTGTTCACTTTAGGACCTACAATGCCATTACTTAAAGTCCATCAAAGTACAATTAGTCCAAAAAGGCATAGTAAAAAATGTTAACTTTATGCATGAATCACACCCCTGAACCTAAATATTGCTAGTTTCTAGTAATACAATAACAATGAAAGGTAAATCTATTCCTAATGCCTTTTTCATAGGTTATCTGGTTGCATTTAACTTATGCAACAAGCCGTTGAACTGCTAAGTTTACCCTAGTGGACGGGTGTTTTCTCGTGAGAGTTTTCAATGAAACTACCTACAAACTTCAGTCGAACAAATTTGTGTGTAAGATTACCAACTAATAATGAATTAACATCATGGTCGTTGGGACACTCAACCCTCAATTGTGACTTATCCCTTACAAATCGTTTTCCAGTGGTACTTACTCTATGCAAAAGTTAGCACCTTTTTTATTAGCATTTGAAATTCTCTGAGTAGTAGGATGGTCATTCTAGAAACAAGAATTGGTATATAACAATCATTCCCCTTTCTCCACCTTCCATGGATAGCTTTGATTACACAAGCCTCTCTAGGAACATTCTTAGCAAAGCAAATCGCTCCGATTATAATGACATATCTCTCAAAAGTGGCATGTGATCAGAAGATGGCCAGTCGAAAAATCTCATGCATCATTAGTATAAGAGTGAAGTTTTGAGGAAAACAGACTTAACCTTGGCATAATCTCATGGAAGAATATTGATACAAATAGAGAAATTCTAGTTAACACACCCCACTTGTAGTAGATAATACACATATGCATCATACTTGAGATCACCTAGGGCTTTTCGCAGGTTGTAATGGGGCCAGAGGTCAGTGGCTATTGAAATAACGTCAACGGTGATCAAAGGCTATCTTTTTATGCAATATTGCACACCTCTTTCTAGTTTTCTCGATATTTTGCCTGGGAATGAGATTTCTTTCTTTCATTTTTCCCATTTTTCACTTTCTTGGCAATTCCCTGTCTCATAGTGTCTTTTCTCTTTTGGCTGTTTCCACTGATTTTCCTTTTATTGAACCGTAGCCACCATTGTCTTTACTATTTTTCTTGCCTTTCTGTTATCATATTGATTTGCAAGAGGGTGCAAGAAATTAGATAACAAGGTCTGGTAAATGTATGCTTTTGTGGCTTTGGTCATTACACGGGCGAAAAAGAATTCATTCATTTAAGGCTCAAGCATGGCTGACTAGGGATATATTTTTGTAAAAGAATTAGCTAAGGCTCAAAGTCGATCCAGAAATGGGCTAAGATCCTTTCTGAAGTATGTGTATATGCATATATGTATGCAAAAGTTCCCTGTGGGTTTTGAAAATAGATCACTTTAGTTGCATCAATCAAAGCAAGTTTAATGAGATTATTGAAAAAGATCAGAAGTGAAAAAGCTTACTTTGAGTAATTGTTGATATTCTCTCAAAAAGCACCGTAAAGCTCAAGACTTGCCATGGTTTTCTTTGTCATCTCCGCTGATTATGTCGAGTATTTTGAGGAATGTTAGTTATATAGCGATTCTATTTTTGAGTCTGATCACTGTATACCCCAAGAATAACACATATTGATGTACATTTGACAATTTAAGCATAGAGATAATATTGATGTTCCAAAAAAATGTGCTTTTATGTCTTGGTTGCTAAGTTGAGATGTCAAACCGATCATGTGCTTAGTCATTTTCACAAGCAATCTTAACATCCACATCTGTTTCGTTATTAAGAAGAATTAGAGTGCTAATCCTATACAAATAAAAGTGATAAACTGAACCATTCATTCCATAAAGGATAATTGTCTACAATAATGTCAATGATGCAATTCATCTATTCAAAACATAACTTCAACTATCCACAATCAACACAGAAAAGAAATAAACAGCCTCCATAAGTACAAGTATCCACAATAATCACAAATAAACATCCACAAGAATTATCAAGAAGAAAACCCCTCCACAACAGTATAGAAATTTTCCAGAAACTACTCAAAGAAGAAATAACAAACAACCACTAATCAAGAACAGAAATCAACTACCCCCGTCAAGAACAGAAATAAAAATCTCAATCTCCCTCTCCTCCAAATCTACCACTAGCTCCACTAGCATCACTAGCACCACTAGCATCACCAGCACCACTAGCACCACCCCTCAAAAGCCTCAGGATCTCATCCTACTTAGCTTCAATGCTAAGCATGATGTCCCATAGAGAACATCGGTGGCCATGCTGGGACCTGCTTGATCTGGCTGCTCTATTTTTTTCTCTATATCTCTCTCTTCTTCAGCATCCAACTCCTCCTGCACCTTATCGATTCCTTGAGGAGGGGTATCTCTTGCCTAGCTGCAAGGGCGCCACTATGCCCTAGGCTTCTCTTGAATGATCCTTTGTTCAGCGGCCCCATTGGCTTTTGAATTTTCATTTTCGACCTTACCCTTACCTCATTGTTGGTGCATATTTCAGTCACAAGTGTGCCAAATGGGAGTGCACCCCTCTTTGCATCACACCTCTTCTTCATTTCATTCAAAATCAAAGAGGGGAGGTAGATCCTATGCCCTCGCCCTAGTGCATAGAGCAAGAGTGTCATCTCAGGCAAAATCTCATTTTTTCTTCCTATGGGGGCTAGGTTCGGCACCGCAATCGAATTAAGAATTTTGTACTTGTTGGTGAACTCTCCTTGTTTAAAAAATTTCCTCCCTACCCATGAAAAATCAGTCAGCCCCGTCAACTCCTTTCCAACCACATTCTTCTTTGGTGGGTACGTTGGGTTTTGTACCCGAGGCATCTCTTTCCTTACCTCCAATGTACACGCCTCATCTACATCTATGTGGGTGCCTCGTACATATGTTCGGATTGCGCTGTTGATGATCTTGGCGTTGGAGTCGAACTCCCTCACCATGTTAACAACGGTGTCTCCGCCATTCCTTAAGTGCCACACCCATTCCCTCTAATTAACCCTAATTAGTTTGTAAATAAAATAATTATGTAATCAATGTTGTAAGATAAAACAACTAAACATTATGAATTATACTTTATGCGTAAATTAAATTTTTAAATACTTTATGTGTAAATTTCAGGGTCAAATGCAGGAATACCAGAAAATACAAGGCAATTTTGCAAGACTTGAAACTGTGAAGGGCTAAGGTGTAATAAAGAAACATGGACAAATCAAGAGGTGACACTTGGCAAGGCCAAAGCACGACACCTAGTACCACTGCAAGGCTTAACATTTTGGAAGGTAAAGGTGGGGGTTAGGACCCTTAACCTTTTGGAAGGTGGAGGTGGGGGTTAGGACCCCCCCTCATGGCCGAAATTTCTTCCTCCCCTATAAATAGGGGTCTTCATTTCTTACTTCATTCCATACCATTCCAAGACCAATTCTCCTCCCTTGCAAACTTCAGCCAGCCACCAAGGCTCCATAGAAAGAAAAGAAAGGAAAGAAAAGAGAGAAAAGAAAGAGAGAGAAAAAGCCTTTGAAAGCTGGTCCATGATACACTTTTCTAGTTACTCTGTATTTCTATATTTCTGTAGTATCTTTCTATTCGGATAGTTGAATTGTCGCCACCTTTTTTGCCTTGAATGATAATAAAGGTGATTGTATTTCAATTGTTCCATCTGAAAGAAGTTTTATTTTTAGTTGTAATAAATATTACCCACACTCCTTGCTTGTCTGTAGTAATGAAGGGCGAGTAGTTGTTTATACTCTCTAGTGCGAGGGGAACATATGTATATTATTATTTAGATTATGAAAATGTTGATGTCTTATTTGTATTTTATTTATCTATGTATTATACGCTTAATGCGTGATACAGTGATGTGCATAATTTCGGGGTTGTGCCTTGAATTATGTCATCAGTGCATCATACGACCTGTCAGTTAAACAACCACGGATTTCCTACCAGTATGGCTTGTGCTCCATTGGAATGCTGAGGATGTTCTACTAATGTGTGGTACAGAACGTAAATGATCCTCATGAATAACTTGTCCTTCTGGGTTATTAGGGTTATTTAAATACTATATATAAATATATTACTAGTCTAACTACCATGGCGTTCCTACCGATATGACTTGTCCTCCACCGGAATGCTGAGGATGTTTAATTGGTATATATATATATCACGGATGATCTATTGGGTAATTCAAGTATTCCTCATGAATGGCTCAGCCTTCTGGTTTACTTGAATTAGTCAATTGGTACGTCTATAACCAGCTTTCCTTAGAAGTTGTTGTGTTATGCTATAATACCACCAGTTAACCTAAGACATGGTTGTGTTATGGTTTATTATGTACGCACTTATAATCATGAAATCAAGTGAATAACTGAAGTATTCCTCATGAATGACTTGTTCTTCTGGTTTGCTTGGGTTAATCAATTGACGTGGATATAACCAATTAGCCTAAGAAGCGGCTGTGTTATGATTTATTACCCTCAGTTAGCCTAAGAAGCGGCTGTGCTATGGTTTATGTACATCAGACCAACGGTTGACTTGCCAATAAAATGGAAGTTAATCTTGGTACGGTAGCATTTCCAGTATCTAACTAATATAATGCATATGGGACCCTTAAACCGAAGGGTATCTTTTATATTCTTGTTGTTAACGCATTTACTTACGAACTTTATTTGTTTACTTACACACTTTATTTGTTTACTAATGCACTTTATTTAAGTTAAACTAGCTGTCAAGCTAAGCTCACATCACAAGCTATCAAACATCATACTAATTCAAACAACAACTTTACTGGTTTTCTTTTATTTTAAATACTAAATTACTAAACTCTTCATGGGATCGATACTTCGACTTAAATCGAGAAAACTACAATTCGACCACTTATACTTGGGTTTATAATATAATAAAATTCAGACCACTAAAAAGTGTGAATCAAGTTTTTGGTGCCGTTGCTAGGGAGTTACAGTAATTTGAAAATAAAAATAAAAAGATATTTGTTTACTTGTTTTATATGTTTATAGTTTGTTTGTTTGTTTTTAATAGTCTATGTCTGTTCATTCATCCGTTGGTTTTGTAAATCAGTCAACTCCTACATCATCTTCATCATCTTCTTCTACGTCTATACAAGAATCATTCAACTTAAGTATGACACAAAACGTAACTAGGAATCAAGAAGAAAGAGAATAGGAAGTGTTCAAAATGTTCGACCATTAAGAGAATATCTACATCCTACAAGAAATAATGTCCCATCATGGTTTGCTTTTCCAACAGACGCTCCAAATATTAAATATTAAACTAGGAACTATACAATTACTATCACAGTTCCATGGTTTAGAAACTGAAAATTCTTATGTTCATATAAAAGAATTTGAAGAAGTCAGTGGAACTTTGCAAGATAATTCTGAAATGATTAAATTAAAATTTTTCCTTTCTCGTTAAAAGATAAAGCTAAACTATGGCTTAACTCTTTAAGAGCAAATTCTATCACGAATTGACAAGCTTTACAAACTGAGTTCTTTAAAAAGTTTTTTTCTGTACATCGTACTAATGCATTAAGATGCCAAATAATGAATTTTGCTATAAACGAAAAAGAAATTTTTTATCAATATTGGGAAAGATTGAAAGATCTTCTCCAAGCTTGTCCATATCATGCATTTGAAAACTGGACTTTAGTTGATTTCTTTTATGATTCACTTCCATCTGTCATGCGACAATTTGTTGAAATGATGGCCCAAGGAGAATTTATGAATAAAAACCCTGAAGAAGCCTTTCAATTTTTTGATACTATTTCGAAGAGTTCCCAAATGTGGGACTCAACTTCTTCAAACATTGTAGAAAATAAGTCATCTATCTCTGAAAGAGGAAAATATGTATTAAAAGAAGATGATGAGCCAAGAGCGAAAATGGCTAATTTATCTCGAAAACTAGAAGCCTTGGAAATGAAAAAACTTAAGCAAGTATCTGTTGTAAACTCTGGTGATCAAATATGTGAAATTTGTGCATTGTCAGGACATCTTGTTAGGGAATGTCCAACTATTCTTGCATTCAAAGAAGTCTTATTTGAACAATCAAATGTTGTTCCAACTTATACTAAACCATATTCAAATTCATATTCTGAAACTTACAATCCAGGATGGAGAAATCATCCGAATTTTAGTTGAAAAAATGCACAACCTACAAATCAAACACAAGGTCTACAACAGCCACAAAATCAACCACAATATCAACCGTATCTACCTCCACAAAAAAGAACTCTAGAAGACGAATCAATTTATTCAAAGTCAAATGAATTTCAACACTCAAACAAATCAAGCATTCAATGATTTTAAAGCTCAAACTTCACAGAGTATTGAAGATATTAAAAGTCATCTAGATAAGTTGACCAGTCTTTAAGTACAATAGAAAAAGGAAAGTTTTCATCTCAACCTAAATCTCTACAAAGTCAAAATCAAACTAATTCTGTATCATCTGAAGCCTCGCCTAGTCAATTACAAGCAGTCACGACATTGAGAAGTGGTAAGAAAATTGATAAAACTATTAAACCCAAGATTCCAAAACAAATATGTAAATCAATTCCTGTAAACGAACCACTTGAATCTGAACCTTTAATCGAAAAGCAATCAGAAACACAAAGTGAAAAAGATCCTCCATGTCCTATTCCTTTACCTTTTCCTCAAAGAGTCAAGAAACCTTCATTTGAAAAAGATCAATCAGACATTCTTGAGTTATTTAAACAAGTAAAAATTAACCCTCCTTTATTGGATGCAATAAAACGAGTTCCGATTTATGCTAAATTTTTAAAAGATCTTTGTACAATCAAAAGAAGAACTAATGTACCAAAGAAAATATTTTCAACTGAACAAGTTAATACTATAATATATCAAGACACACTTCTTAAGTACAAAGATCCAGGTAGTCCTACAGTCTCATGTCTCATTGGAAATTTTCAAATTGGACAAGCCCTGCTAGTTCTTGGATCCAGTTGTAATTTAATGTCATATTCAATATATACGCAATTAGGATTAAGTGAATTAAAACCTTCCAATGTTAAACTATAACTAGCAGACCGATCAATAAAAAATTCACGAGGAATTATAGAAGATGTGATTTTCCAAGTTGATCAATTCTATTTTCCAGCAGATTTTATCGTTATAGACATGGAGCCATGTTGTGAAGGATGTTCATTAGAATACATACCTCTAATTTTAGGTCGACCATTCCTAGCTATATCAAATGCGTTGATTAATTGTAGGAACGAAATTATGAAAATCTCATTTGAAAATATGATTTTGGAATTAAATATTTTTAAAAGTGCAAAACGACCTAGAGAAGAAGAAGAAGAAGAAGAAGAAGAAGAAGAAGAAATATATGAAGTAAATCATGTTGAAACAATAACCCAAAGTTTTTTTGAAAATAAATTCTTGGAAAAAGAGTTATTAGCATTATAATCAATACCTGAAACTGAATCTGAAAATACATCTGCCAATGATCTAAAATGCGAAGAATTGTTACCAAAACTTATAGAATCTAATGTCAAAGTTATTAAGCCAGAATTAAAACCTCTTCCAACCAACTTAAAATATGTCTTTTTAGGAGAAAAGGAAGTTTACCCAGTTATAATATCATCAAAATTATCTGAAATTCAGGAAAAAGAACTAACAAAATTTTTGAAAAATCATCAAAGCATTATTGAATGGACAATAGCAGATATAAAAGGTATAAGTCGACTTCTATGTACTCATTGTATCTATTTAGAAGACGACGCTAAACCATCCCGTCAAATACAAAGAAGATTGAATCCCCACTTAAAAGAAGTATTCGTGTTGAAGTACTAAAACTGTTAGATATATTATTTATCCTATATCTAATAGTAAATGGGTTAGTCCTACACAAGTAGTTCCTAAGAAATCTGGTGTTACAATAATAGAGAATCAAGAAAATGAATTAGTCCCAATGCGTACGGTCATAGGTTGGCATGCATGTATTGACTATCGAAAACTAAACTCTCTCACAAGAAAAGATCACTTTCTGTTACCATTCCTAGATCAAGTTTTGGAAAGAATAGCTGGGCATGCATATTATTGTTTTCTAGATGGATATTCTGGTTACAATCAAATTGAAATTGCAATAGATGATCAAGAAAAAATTACTTTTACATGTCCGTTTGGAAATTTTGCTTATAAAAGAATGTCTTTTGCGTTATGTAATGTCCCATCTACTTTTCAGCATTGCATGCTAAGTATATTTAGTGATATGGTAGAACAATATCTAGAAGTTTTTATGGACGACTTTTCAGTATACGGTGATTCATTTCATTTATGTTTAGAAAATCTTGAAAAAGTATTGATTAGATGTGAAGAAACAAACCTTGTCTTAAATTAGGAAAAATGTCATTTCATGGTTACACAAGGTATTGTTTTAGGTCACATAGTTTCTCAAAAAGGAATTGAAGTTGATAAATCAAAAATTGACTTAATAGCTAATCTTCCTTCACCAAAAACCGTAAAAGATGTCTGGTCTTTTTTGGGTCATGCTAGATTTTATCGAAGATTCATTAAAAATTTTAGATCAGTATCAAGACCAATCTGTAATCTTTTATGTCAAGATATAATCCTTGAATGGAATGATGCATGTCAGTTAGCATTTGATAAATTAAAAAATATGATCATTTATGCACCTATTATGCAATCTTCTGATTGGTCTTTACCTTTTGAATTAATGTGTGATGCAAGTGACTATGCGGTAGGAGTTGTATTAGGTCAAAGAAAAGATAAAAAATCATATGTTATTTACTGTGCTAGAAAAACTTTAAATGATGCACAAATGAACTATTCAACCATAGAAAAAGAATTACTTGTTGTTGTATTTGCATTAGATAAATTTCGATCGTATCTGGTTAGATCGTCAATTGTAGTATTTACAGATCATGCGGCTTTAAAATATTTGCTTACTAAGAAAGATGTTAAACCCGTCTCCTATGATGGATTTTATTACTTCAAGAATTTGATCTTATCATAAAAGATAAGAAAGGAGTAGAGAATGTGGTAGCAGATCACTTGTCAAGATTAAATTATAAAGTAAAAGAAGAACCAGTTCTGATTAGAGAAACCTTTCTAGATGAACAACTTTTAACAATAACCGAAGTACCATGGTATGCAGATATAGCTAATTATCTAGCTATTGGTACTATTCCTTCTAATTATACCTGTTCTGATAGAAATAAGTTCCTAAGTGAGGTACGTAATTTTTTCTGGGAAGATCTTTATGTGTTTAAATACTGTAAGGACCAAATAATAAGATGTTGTGTACCTAATCATGAAATCCATCTGGTAATTCAGTTTTGTCACTATGAAGCTTGCGGAGGTCATTTTAATTCAAAGAAAACCATTGCTAAAATTTTGCAATGTGGATTTTATTGGCCAACATTTTTTAAAGGTGTTCATATCTTTTGTTTAAATTGTGATAGGTGTCAAAGAATGAATAATATTTCAAAAACAAATATGATACCTTTGAACCCTATTTTAATTATTGAAATTTTTGATTGTTGGGGCATCGATTTTATGGGACCATTTCCTTCATCCTTTGGATATCTGTATATTTTGGTTGCAGTTGACTATGTTTCTAAATGGGTAGAGGCAATTCCATGTAGAAATAACGATCATAGAACAGTGATCAAATTTTTAAAAGAAAATATTTTATCCAGATTTGAAATTCCTCGAACAATCATCAGTGATGGTGGATTACATTTTTGTAATAAATTTTTTGAGAATCTTATGAAAAAATACTCAATTTCACATAAAATATCCACTCCATGTCATCCACAAACAAGTGGTCAAGCTAAATTAGCTAATAGAGAGATAAAATACATTTTAGAAAAGACAGTAAATCCAAATCGCAAGGATTGGTCATTAAGATTGACTGATGCGTTTTGAGCTTACCGTACTATATATAAGACTATTCTAGGAATGTCTCCTTATCGGTTAGTTTATGATAAACCATGTCATTTACCTGTAAAATTAGAAAATAAAGCCTATTGGGTAATCAAAACGATGAATTTTGATATGAATAAAGCTGGAATATCACGTAAACTTCAAATCAATGAGTTAGAAGAATTAAGAAATGAAGCTTATGAAAATGCAAAAATTGCGAAATCCAGAACCAAAATATTCCATGACAAGAATATTGTGCAAAAATCTTTTAAACCATCTCAAAAAGTTTTGTTATATAATGCAAAGTTTCGTTTGTTCCCTGGAAAACTAAGATCTAGATGGACAGGACCGTATATAGTCAAACAAGTTTTTGACTATGGGGCAATTGAAACTGAAAATCCAGTAATTGGGACTATCTTCAAAATAAATGGACAAAGACTTAAGTCATACTATGATGGATTCACACAAGATATAACTTCTATGCTGCTTTTTGATCCAGTCTATGTGCACTAAATATATATTGTTGGTTGTTTGTAAGTAATAATACTAATTATGTGTAATTTATTTGACAGATTAAACCTCCTGCGTAAAAGCCAAATGTCCTAATCTCTGAAAGACAACAGATTCCTGATTTTTATTTTATTATCAATTCTGGCTATTACTGTATTTACATTTCAAATATTGTTTAATTTAAGATGGGGAAATGTGAATGTGACTTTAAGTTTTGTGTTCAAAATATTAATTGTAATTTAAGAACTTATGTTCGTCTTTGTGACTGATAGACGTTAAAGAACCGGATAGTGAGTCAATTTTCAATAATTTTTTGAGTCATCTTTAATCCTTTTGTAAAAAAATTTGAAAATGGACAAAAAATTATTTTGGTTAAGTTTAGTTTTATTACGTCATTTTCCGAAAGATATACATACGTTGATTATGCAAAAAGCTAAATATGTCAGAAATTTAGAAATTTTTGAAAGCCAAGCACGACCCCTGTGTGGAAAAAGTACACATGCTAAACACCGACGAGCAAAGCGTCTTTGTGCTTGTGTAAAATGTGGTCGTACAGAACATTTGAGACAATATAATAAGTGTGCAGAACCAATTTCAGGACGAGCGTCTGATTGTTTACGGTGGATTAAGTATGGACAGAGAAAGGATTATCCTGAGGCGCCATCCTATTCTACCCCAATGTTAACAAGATACGTGAGTAATGAATTTAACCATGTCACTAGTATTACTGAGCCAGATAGTTCTGATACTGACTAAATATGATCAATAAGATGTATAGTTTTGTAAATATATGTACATAGCTATAAATAAATGTAAATAACTATAAAATGAAGTAGGAAAATCAATAAATATAAAAATAACAAATAAAAAGAATAATAAACCCAATTCTTTTGAAAAAAACAGAGTGGTTAACAAAGTTTTGTACAATGGATATTTAATTTTGTAAATTGCAGGAAATACAGGAAAAAGAGCAAAATTCCAGAAAATTAGAGAAGTTGTCTGCAGTTACAAATCAGGAACCAGTTAAGAAAAAAATATATGGATTCAAGACGACAAACAAGAAGGTCTTCAAGCCAAGCACGAAGGAATCGATCTCCGCAACCTGAGGCACCTCCACAACAACCTCAATCGGGAAATATCTTCAATGAGTTTCTCAGCTATTCAGGAATGAGAGCGTGATCATTAATCCAATATGGATGACAGTGAATCATCCTGGAGTATTGGATAAAACTTCATTAAAAAAGAGTGATGGAAGACAACTGAAAAACCAACAAGGAATACCTTCACCACTAGAAGAGAAACCATATTGGGTACCTGAAGAATTCATATCACAAAAGAAGAAACCACAAGAGGATCAACCATACATCCCAATGGATGACAGAACTGATAGATGTATCCTATTAGAGGTGGAGAACAGTGTTACTCAGATCAACCAACGCATAGATGAATATGAACAAAACCAAGTTGAGATTTTGAAGCCACTTCGCAAAATTTTTGTGCACTACATTAAAATTTGAACCAAAAACTCATAGCGTCTCAGGAAAAATCCCTACCCACGCTCAAGGTTGGTATTTTGGGACATTCCTTACTCGGCCCATGTTTTCATTTTAGTCAAAAGAGTTTGTACAAAACATAAAGAATTTTTACACTTTTTTACAAAATTTGGACCCTTGACTTTCATCCCAACTATTCTAATCCGAGTCTTCATCTGTTTCCGTGTCATTTGAACAACCAGTAACTTTCCCAATTTCATGTCTCACAAATCGGTTAAGCAAAATACCGGAATAGGATGGCGTGTTAGGATAATCCTTACTCTGCCCATTCACTATCCAGTTTAATTGATTGAGTGCGCGACCGAAAATTGGTTTAGAACATTGATTATATCTCTTCTCGTGAAAGTATTTACCACACTGTTTACAGGAACCAAGTCTTTTGGCACGATGGCATTTAGCATTGGTGCTTTGGTCGCACAGAGGTTTCGATTGTTGTTCTCGGATCTCATTCTTTCTTACCAATCTTGCTTTTCTCATGATCACCGTGTGCACATTAGAAGGAAATGTGCGTAAAACTCCTAGTCTAAATCAAAAAAGTTTAACATCCATGCTTTCTATACTATTAAGACTCACTATCTGGTTCTTTTACGTCTTCCAGTCACAAAGACGATCAGAAATGACCCACAAACATAACTATCAAAATGCAAAACATGGTAGTCAAAATACGGTACACAATTTGATCAAGAACAACAACAACAACAACATAAATTTAAATATTTTCTACGGGCACATATGAACTGTAGTTCTCTCCCCCCAACCTAAATTGAACATTGTCCCCAATGTTTGGAAGAGATCTTGTTCATTAACCAAAACCTACAAGCAGAATACACGAATCAAACATCTCGTTGCAGATCTAGGTTAGGATAAAAACCCTTAATTCTGAGTGCAGTAAGAAGAAGCATAGCCATGTACAAATAAATTAAATGCACATAGATCATGAGACAAAGGATGGGGTCTTCAGGTATTATGGTCATGGTGTTGTTGGGAGATGGGTCGTGATTCAAGAGGATCGTACCAGCGGAGAAGAAGAAGAAAAGCAGAAGAAGAAGAAGAAGAAGAAAGAAAAGAAAGGGGAAAGGGACAAAAGTGCATGGAAAGAGAAGAAAAAGGGGTGAGGGCCTTATAAAGGCAGTGGTGTGGTTCGGGTCAGATTGGGTTTTCCATGACCCAGCCCCTTTTTGTGTCGGCATACGCTTTTCTCGAAACAATGTTCTAGATCCATTAAAAGAATGGTCTCCATGTTTTTGATAAAGTCCTCCATAAAGGATTTCAATCGCTGACCATTGACAGTAAAGATATTACCGTTCGATGGGTTCTCCACTTCCACTGTCCCATGTTCAAACACTTTTTTGACAATGTATGGTCCAGTCCATTTTGACTTCAACTTACCAAGAAAAAGGTGAAGTCTTGAATTGAAAAGCAAAATTTTTGATCAAGTTGAAAAGATTTTTGCACTATGCTCTTGTCATGAAAATTATCATCCTGGATTTTGCAATCTTAGCATTTTCATATGCTTCATTTCTTAATTCCTCAAATTCGTTAATCTGAAGTTTTCTTCGTAGTTTGGCTTTTTTTCATGTCAAATTTCATTGTCCTAATAGCCCATTATGCCCTATGTTCCAATTCCACAGGTAGGTGACAAGGCTTCCTATAGACTAATCGGTAAGGAGACATGCCTAAAATTATTTTAAAAGACATGAAATGTCATTACTTAAAGTCCATCAAAGTACAATTAGTACAAAAAGACATAGTAAAAAATGTTAACTTTATGCACGAATCAACCCACTCTTTCCATTCTTCCTTCTTTTCTATTTCTTTAGTTTTTCTTCTTTTAGTTGTTTAGTGGTACATGGGTTCTAGTAGAACCTTAGGGATTTTATTTTAGGTAGTAGTAGCCAATAGAAGAGTCAATAGGTAGAGCCTACTACACTTTTGTTCTTGTGTACCCAAAATTACACAAAGGATATATAAGAAGTCTTCTGATTCCAATTGTATGCCATTTATTCTTCAAGCATATGCATCTCAATTTAATGATATTGATTATGAGATTAAGTATGCTTTGGAATTTATAGTATGATGTTAGTTAGTTTTAATGTTTGTTTATCTTGCTTTTGTTAAGGGACTAGCAAAATCTAAGTTGGGGGTGTGATGAGAGCATAATATTACATATTATAAGCCTCATAACCATTCATTATAGTTATGCTTGTTGCTTAATTCCTTTGTGTTAGTTAAGTTTTGTCTTTTATAGTGATTTTGGGTGTTTGTAGTTGAATTGGTGCAAAAGCATGGAACTGCACGTGTTTCAATGCCAAAGAAGATTTCGAGCATGAGCTAAGAGGTCCAAGAGTGCAGCCAAGGCCATAGCAATAGCAGTAGGTTATCACTCCTATTGGGAGGTGCATTCTAGGGAGTTGTCCTACTGGTAGGTGAGTATTATCCTACCAGTAGGTTGAAGATAGAAGGGCATCCTACTAGTGGAAGAGCAAAGCAACCAGTAGAAGAAAAACAGTGAACAACCCTACTAGAAGGTCATTTTCTACTTCCTATCGGTATGTTCCTATAATTTTGATGTGAGAACAGATTTGGAAAGAAAATCTATTGGGTTATTTTAAAGGCCTTGATTGGTGGATTAGTAAGAGAGAGAAATAGAAAGAGTGAGCTCTCCCATTTCATCGTTTAAGTTTCTTGGTTTTTCTTCTTCTCTCTCCTAAGATTTTTAGTTTTCTTCTTCTATTTAGTTTTTTTTTCTCCATTCATTACTTTACAAGCTCTCTTTAAATTCAAGTCTTTAATTTATGCACATCAATTACGTTTGTTTACTTTTTGAGAACGATTTCTTCCATTGCTATTTGAATACAAGGTATTTACATTACTTGCAATTTCAATTTAATTCTTGTCTTTTTGCTTTAATTTACAATGATGCTTTCTTCAATCACTATCAATATAATTTTTTTCATGCATGAGTAATCATTCACCGGTTTGATCAGATAAAGTAGTCTCATATGTGAATTAGAGATTTTGACTAAAACCTAGGGCTAGTATACTATCGAGTTATTTGTGTCAATTGAATAGTTTAATTGGGAAGATGTTCAGTTGTATATCTTCTTACTTATCCGTCAACAACTAAGACTTGGCACGGGTAATTCTTGTAATCACTGCAATTGAATTAATTCTACTAATCAATTCAATTGATCTAGGTACACATTTGTTAATTAAATTGGGTGTTTAATGAATATACCCCTTGGGTGAAGCCTGACCGTAAGCTCAAGTAAGTTAACGAATTTGAGTCAAAATACCTAATCACGGTGGAGTGATCTTTACCGATCAACCAATTCTTTCATTTAAGTGTCATTTCTTTAATTAATTTAGTTTTTCAACTCTCAAAATTGTGAATTTTTATTTCTTTTTTTTTATCACCCCTTGAGCCAACTATCTTCCCTAAGGAGACAACCTTGGTAATCGACCGAGTTACAAACAATACTTTCCTACGCTTGGGAATTCTTGTTAATTAAATACAACACTGAGGAGCATGTAGCCATCATAGCTACGATAGGTGGCAATGAAAATAGAATAGGCAGTAATCGGCTTGTTCTGCTTGTCGGTTGGAAAGATATAGCTCGCTTCGATATGAGTGAGCAGAGTATTAGCCACAGCCCTAAATGGAGGAAGGCTGAGAAAGAGTGGAATTGTCATAAATTGTAGGGCCCATCATGCCAAAATGAAAGTGAAAGGCATTGTTCTCCATGAACTAAAATAGGAGAAAACAGTTTATCGATAAGCATCATGATAATGCTGAGTTATATACCATCATAAATGTCGAGGTAATGCCACAGAGTACTCTTGGTCGGCTAAACACAAGCAACTCATGATATTAAATTAGGGGAAGGGGCTTTCCATGCACGGATAGGATTATCACTGAGCCAGCTTGCTCATTGAAAGGCTATTATAAGTTAAAAGGTAGAGACATATGAGAGTGGGGCAGATGCATCAAACTTCATCTAGAGGCATCTCTTTGAAAGCAGGCCCAAGGGCCATTTTTTAAAAAGAAGAAGAATTAGAGAACGGGTAAAAAGTATGAATAGTAAACTAAGTAGCTTGACCTTGCAAAGAGCCTCTTCAAGAGCAAAAGTACGAGAAAGACTCCATTGAAGAAGAAGAGAAAGTCAAAATAATGAAAAAACAACAAGAATGAGGTCGGATTATATAGGCGTAAAGAATGAGCCATTACAATGATTAAAAGATATGGAGGAATCACGTGCCAGTCGTTTCTTGTAGATTTGAAAAGATGAAGGATAGACTAAGGGATTACACATGGAAGATTGGCTGCAATCCATGAGCTTCACGGCCAATGGCAGGATGACAGCTAAGCAGGGCAAGTCTAATGGCTAAAGCTTAAATTCAAAAGATCCAAAACAATGCCCTAAAAACGAAGTGTTTAGCTGCATATTCTTTTTTTTTTTTTTTGGGGGGGGGGGGGGATGTTTACACTCAAAATAGTAAAATTAGAGGGTGACACATAAAAGAGATCCAACGATCATGAAATAATATGTTAGAGTTCATGTTTGTTGGAACGATAGGACTCTAAAAATACCGAGAAATGAGGAGATGTGATATCATGAGCCATCAATTAGAGACAGTTTAGCTCACGTCTAGGCATCTCAAGGGAAAGACCATGATTACAATCATGGCTGAAAAAATGGCTTCGATAGTTTAAAGCCATCTCCATAAATAACAAAGGTTAGGCTACAGAGAAGGGATCCACGATCAAACACAACAAACTCTACACAGAGCCAACCTACCCTATACTTATATATTTTTACTTCTGAGAAACTTTAGTTTTCATGTAACCCATGACTCCAGTGATCTTTTACTCCTTTCGTTTAATGTTAAGTGTATTACTTGTTTCCTCTTCCAAATCTAGTTTACTTGCTGCTTTGCATTCCAGCTATCTTTTTTATGTTTCAGTCCATTACACTGCTACTTGGAAAATTATTTAAAGTCCTTGAACCCTAAGGCAAAGAAAAGAACTCAGAGGTAACCATATGCCTCACTGCAATCACTTGAACAATCACAATTTTAGAACCTCACACCAGTTCTAATAGGTAAGGCTGAACGTTTTTAAATCTTAAGTTCAATTGGACTTTGGCTTGCCCGCAATCCAAAAATACACCCGAGATGGAGTATGTGTGAATTGCGCATAATGGTTTGGGATTTGAGCTCTAGAAGAAGTTTGAAGGAATGTAGTTCAACGATCTTTTCGAGTTGGCCACATGAGCTGCCCAATACAAGCATATCCTGCACGAAGATTTGGACAGAATAAACGTGTCCAAGGGAACATACTATAAAGATCCCAACTTTGAGATCTTTATGGTCGAGCCAGATCAGGAGTTAGAAGTGATCATGGCTAAGATCGTTGCAAGGTGGCCACATTGATAAAGACACTAGTGACACAAGTGGCCAGAAGTTTGACTTTGACATTTTAAAGGATGATCAAATTTTTACCATCTGCTAGTTAACAACATCATAAAACTTTCATTTGGCCACAAGATCTGGCCGGTCGTAGAACTGATGAGCAAAACATACTACAAATGACATCATTTGTGGAGCAATTCTATGGCTAACTGTGTGGTGTTCAGGAATGCCATTCAGGAGAATTTGATAAAGGGCCACCTAATCTTTGGACACAAGGGAAAACCAGAGATAGAAGTTGATAAGGACCATTTCTAGAAGACAACCGCCATTAACATGGTAGATATAGGACAATCCAAAACCCCCAGGAAGAAGGTTGACTTGGGCAAAGATAGGTCAACAGATGATGGAAATCCGAGGGGGGTGGGAGAAGGATGATGCACCCTTGGAGGAGCCATCAGAAGAGGACTCTGAAGTAAAACCACATATATCAGCAGGACTCTAGGAGTAGCTCAATATAGGGAAGAATGACCTATATCCTAGATGTAAATCCCTTTATGAAATCATTCTGGAACATTAAGCTATCAAGGAGGAGCGTGCTGAGTCATCCAAGAGGTCACAGAAGAAATGACACTACAAAGGAACCCATTGGGAATGACTAGATGAGTGGCCACCACCTAAGCAAGACCAGGAGGACCAATTGGGAAATTTTATGAGGTCGAGCTACAAAGGGCATGGTAAAGACATATCAGAGTCTTTGAAGGGTCGTCTAAGACCTAAGTACAAGGAGTACCCTACAAGGTTGACGCTCGGTCAGCCTATTAGAGCAGAAGGTTATCGAGATCGTCCAAGGATGGTGAAACCAACTGAGCCACTAGAGGACTGTTGGTATGTAGGTGGGAAGAAGAGAAGAAACGTCAGGCTCAGCCTTTTTCATGATCACGAAAGTGTGGAAAATAGTGCATATAGGCGAAGTTGCGTAGGTGGGAAGAAGAGGAGAAACTTCAGGCTCGGCAGTCCCGGGAAATATTCTGGCTACAAGAGCCCCATGATCGGAGATATTAGATCCCGATATGGTGTTTCCCTACCTCCACAATGTTTAGTGCCCTCAAGTAGGGCCACAGCTGAGGAGAAATGGAAAAAGAAGGTAGATTATGAGCTTTCACTCGAAGAGAGCTTTGAGGAACGAATAGTGAAAAAGGTGGTGAAGCGAATGACAATTGCTCTCAACATTCATCCGGAGACTTATAAGGGAGGAATGAAACAGGATATTACAAACCCCACCAATCGAGTTATAAAAGTTTATTCTTGAACAAAAATAATACGTATCTAAATTTATAAGAGTAACCGAAAAATCTTTTGCATCAATCTATCTGTTCAACAATCCAATTCAGAAGTTATGTTTCAGATGAAAATATGATAAGTTTCGATACTTATGGTGCAAAAAATCAAAAAAATCTAAAGAAATGAAATATAAATTAGATAATCAGAATGCAAGAATTAAAGTGGTTAATACTACTGAAGAACAGAGGTAATCCATTGAAGGGAGGTCAGCATAACAGACCTCTATAGTTTTGGTATCATCAGATATAATAACATTTCGATACCAAAGCCAAACCTCAGGTTTTTACAAATTTTTCTTCTATTCTTGTTGGCAGCATAAACAAAGAACTTCTGCCATACACGGAATAATATCTTGTATAAATTAATAAGCCAAAAAAGAGAGAAGTGAAACTAACATCCATCAAATATAAGATTTGTCAACACCAATTTTTGTCTTGTAACAACCTATAATTGTGAGAGAATGTGCCAGTTAGAAGAATTTGTAGGACCGTTTAGCTGCACCAAAATTGCCTTCTTCAGTGGCATCTATGTTATAACTTCCATATTTCTCCAAATTAAGTGGCAGCATATTCAAGCTAAAAACAAAATTCAATCAATAAAATACAAAACAAAACACAAGCACAATATAAGAGAGATTACCTACCAAATAAAAATAAATAAATAAGTGAGTGAGAAAGGCAAGTAATGCGCATTGGCTGAGAGATTTGTGATGTTGTACAAGAATTCATGCCTCGTAAGTAACTATGTTAATACATAATACCTTCTCAACCTTAGGAATAACCATTTTGGTCATCTCAAGCAAAAGGCTGGAGAACCTATGTTGATGATGACATATTTGAATGTAAAGCTAAATCAGCGTATGATTTGTGCCCCAAAATTGAATACATCTATAAGCAGCAAATCAATGACTTTTCATTGAATACTAAATTCAACCTTCATAGAATTTTTTTAAATGTTTTATGTTCAACCCACTAGCAATGAATAAAAACAATTAAAAAACCGAAACCAGAGACCAGACCATGGTCTTTTTACTAATTCCACCTTCTCAACTTGAAATATGTTATTAATTTGTATGTCCCATGACTTCGCCCCTGATATCAAGACATTTTTATAGATTTATTTGGGATAGAACTTCCTCAAACATATGTAAAAGACAAACTCACGTAAGGTAAGTGATTAAGTTAACAAATTAAAGTGAAAGAAAATAATTACAAAAATTCTATGCCAGATACTCAAGAAACCCAAAATGCCAATGAAATTTGATATGCATCTTCGATGTCACATATCCTCATCGAAGTTGTATCACTCTTTTTTCTATTGTTGTTTATTCCAATTATCTTAGCAGTTGAATTCCATTTGATTTTGCATACTACTTCACAAAAACACACCCAGAGATATACTACACAAATAGCTCTTACAATGGTAATCACAACAAGACTAGGAGACAAAAAATTAACTAAGAGCCATCTTAGCATTTGATTCCAAAAGGCTTTGTCAATCATTGAACTTGATGGAAAGTTAAATGTACATATAATAACCTTCCAATCAATTAACCAATTAGTTACATATGCTTCAAGACTTTATTTTGATAGTTCAATGTATAATGAATCGATCAACTAACTCTAAAGAAATGACACCACCAGACCACATTTATTCTTTATAGAACAGACTCCTAGAGATTCCATAGCATATAGTCCCATTGCTGTTGGGAGTCCACTTGCTTTTCTTCCTGGATGATTTCTATCTTCTTAGTAGCCTTAATATCATATAAAAATTACAATAGAATGTGGATCCCATGTTGACCTTTGAATTGGAGAGGGTTCATATTTACCTTCCCAGATGTTTACCACTTGGCGAATTTGTTACACTATAAATTTTATTTTTGGCAAATTTTTCAGAATGCAAAAAGGCTTGGCCAAACACACACATGTCGGTGATTAGAATAATGAGTATATATTATTGAGAATCGAACTAATTAAAAGCATTGAACCCTGCATTCAAATCAGATATCAAATAAACTTCATATTGCATGTATATTATGTTGTAGCATTCATTAGAGAACATCATGAAAGTGATGGAGAATCATTGTTGCCTAAAGAAAGTATTGGGGAATTAGTACTAAGAATGGATAAAAATTAGGAAAAATATTAATCAACTAACCCCAAGTAATTGAATCAACACCGGACCCGGTTCTATTGTCAACAAAATCTATGACTCCGCGGTCTATGGCTCCTCCATTTTTACAAACTTTTCAATGCCATTTGATCTCAAACTTGCAATAACTTCATTACCTGTATTTCAAAAGGAAAAAAAAAGGTAGAAAATTGCAATCTCAATTAGTTGTATTTCATGATATGTATGTTGGTATCATCAAAATCATGTATAATTCAACAACTTAAACGAAATTTGTAGACTTCAAAGCGGGGAAGATAATAGAAAGAAAAAATGAAAGATTAGAGAAGGAAACATAGAAGTTATGAGGGAAAGATATCGACTTTTATGGAAGGGTTATACAAAAAAGAGTTCAAAAGTTTTTTAAGATATTGATTGACATTTAAAAGTAATATTGATATAGATAAAAATATAGAATAGTAACTCAAGAGTCACAATCACAAATAATATAGCATTAATGTTTTATTCTAACTCTAAAAAGGTAGTATGGGCATTAACTACATTACTAGGGTTAATATTGTCAAATGAAAGTTTTTCACTTTTGTTGACATTTTATAGTAACTAGTTAGTGCACACGTGCATTGCACATGAATAATTTTGAGATATAATTTTAATTTCTTTATTTTATATGTTTTTCAATGTTTATTTGTGCAATAAAATTTTTACCTATAGTTTCTACTATTTATTATTTCGGAACATGACACTTTGGAAGTGAATACAGAAGAAGAAGTGTATATTTGGGAAACAATTACATAACCTATTTAGTTTGAAGTATTCTTGCAAAAAAAATAAAAAAAAATAAATACTTTGTAATTGTAAGAGAGTATCTTCAGCTCCTATACTGAAAATAGGTAAAAGATAACAAAATTTTTTTAAACAAAAATGCGAGGTTAAAATAATAAAGAGAAAAATAAAACATGAAAAATCTTGATGGAATATTTTTTAAAGTGTTATCATAATAAAAAGGATCATAATATTCACTTGACTTCAAACCAAATTATAGCAATAAAGAATTAAAATAATTAAAATCTTATCTAAGTTTATCAGAATAGTGTATAGAAATAGAACATCAAAGCGAAACCAAGTTTCGAAGCATATAAGAAATCTGATTTTGAATTCCTCATGAAAACTAACGTGGAGGGGGTGCAAAAAAAAATAACAATGGGTTATGTGATCAGCTTTAATGGGCCAACCAATTTCGACATCTTGAACATTGAAATATTTTGCTTCCCTTTGGATCTAAAAAATATTTCCATATGACTAGTAGGCAATATTCCTTTTGCCAATAACTTTCATTTGGTTGCACAAAATTTATTTTTCTCATATTAATGTCTTTTAATATTTTGCACATATTACTCACAAACACACACCAGTGTAATCATTTCAACACAAACAAGTAGCTCTTAGTTGAAACCATAATTAGTTGGACTTTCTTAGTACCCATTTCAAAAGGAGATCATATTCAAGTTTTTGGGGGAGATAGAAGGACGATTTTTCCTTTTCCTTGTCAATGAACTTTAAATAACTTTAAGAATTTGTTAAATAAAAAATAGATAGAATAAATTAGAGAATGATATGCTTGCAGAACTTGAAAAAAAAAAATAGTTTAAAGAGAATGATATGTTCTTGAAATTTGACCCACCAAACTCTTACTGCACAATTTATATCAAATAAGTGGCTAGGAAAAAAGTGAAATTCATTGTTATAGGATTGAGTTGGATTTATAGAATCATGGCTTCAACATTGATTTAGGATTGACCAATTTTAATAGAATCATATGAAAAGGAATTAGAGGGCACAAAATTCACATAAAGAATTACATAACCATGTGATAAATGACATTATACATAAAAATGTGGGTCAGGAATAAACTATAAAAATAGGGATACGCAAAACATAATAACAACATCAAAAACTCGATTAAAGAGAAGGATATGTACTTGAAATTTGACCCACCAAACTCTTGCTACATAATTCATATCAATAAGTGGCCAGGAAAAATGTGAAATTCATTGTGATAGGATTGAGTTGGATTTATAGAATCATGGCTTTAACATTGGTTTAGGATTGACCGACTTTAATAGAATCATATCAAAAGGAATTAGAGCGTACAAAGTTCACAAAAAGACTGACATATCCATGTGATAGATGACATTGTGCATAGGAATGTGGTTCAAGAACAAACTATAAAATATGGATACGCAAAACATAATAACAACATCAAAAACTCGATAACAAAATTTAAAAATTTCCATCAGTAACAACTAAAAAATAAAAAAAGTACCAAATTGTTTCATGGGTTGCATTGGCCCTCTCATGAATAAGGTCATCAAAGAGATACCCAGCAACCTTACTATGCCTGCAATGACACTATATTCGTACCAACTTCAAGAAGATTATTAGGAAATTAAGAGTATTTAATATCTGATACTAATTTAACTCTTATTTTTACAAGCATGAAAAAGTTGGAAGGAATACCATCACAATATCATCTCACCTTAAAATGTCTATAGGGTTTAATCTAAACATCAACCCACATAAGAAAACTAATTACAGACAAATTAGTAGACAATATCTAATCCAAAAAATTCATTGCGTAGTCAAAAGAGATCGCAAAGAAAATTAAGTAATTGAATAGGTAAAATTCATTGCATAATCAAAAGAGATCTCAATAACATCAGGCAATTGAACACATAATCAAATACTATGACAGTGGTTGGTGTCGTGAGCACTCACGGTTAATGTCTTGTCCCAAGCAAACTTAACCATCAATTATCTAACTTCACTGCCCCTAAGTGTAAACTTGAAGCTGCAAAAATAATCAAGCAAAAAAATCGATAAACTATAAATAAAATAATCCAACAGGACAAAAGAGAAACTTGAACATAATTTTGCAGGACAAGTAAATTAGTGAGATTGGTAGAGTAAATTGGATATAAAAAATTTTGAAATCCAACATAAACCAAAGCAAACCAAGCCTTATGTCTCAATCTTCTGAAATCCAACATAACGGTTGAAAATCAATTCATCTTTATGAAAATGCACTAATTGCAAACAAAAAACAAATTTAGAACATGAAGAAAACAAATACCCAATAACATGTGATCATTTATACTCTGTATCTTATGAGATCTTTAAATAATTGTTTAAGTTGTAAGATATGTTTAGAAGTAGTATAGATGTAGATATAAATAGATAGACAAATATATATGAATTTATGAATTTAATATAAATTAATATTAGAAGGAAATTAAATGAAGGACTATGAAAGTGTAGGATATAAGAGGCATTAGTTTTTTTATTAAAGTTATTGAGGTCAATCAAAAAATTTTCACTTTTGTTGACATTTTATAATAGTATAGATATAGACTAGCAATGTAACACGTGTTTTGCGCGTGGATAATTTTCTTATATAAATATATATCTATATCTAGATCTATATCTATACTACTTCTAAAAGGCTGCTAAATCAAAAAACAATCTTTTTCCGTAAATACCCTCTAACATTTGTATTATGCCACATTCATCCGGTATTTTTGATGATACAGCTTCCCAGTGACAGTTTGTCCAACATAGTAAAACATCAGGCCAAATGGGTATTCATTAGGATAAATTATAAATTAGCACCCTTAACTATGGGTACTGCTACAATTAGCTATTGTAGGTTTCAATTTCAATAAATTATTATTCCCTCAAAGTTTTCACATGAACAAATTTTATTACTTTTGACGGTTAAAAACTGACGGAATGTGTTAACTCAAAAATATTGAAAATTAATGGGAGAATGTTGTTGAAATTCAAACCTTAGAGAGTTAATTATAATAATATCCAAAGTTTAAGGGTATAATTTATAATTAACCCTATTTGTATAATGCCACATTCATCCGGTATTTTTTATGATCCAGCTTCCCAGTGACAGTTTGTCCAACATAGCAAAACATCCGGCCAAATGGGTATTCATTAGGATTAATTACAAATTAGCACGCCCAACTATGGGTCCTGCTACAATTAACTAGTATAAGTTTCAATTTCAATAAATTATTATTCCCTCAAAGTTTTCACATGAACAAATTTGTTTACCTTTGGTGGTTAAAAACTGACGGAATGTGTTAATTGAAAAATATTGAAAATTAATGGAAGAATGTTGTCGAAATTGAAACCTTAGAGAGTTAATTATAATAATATCCAAAGTTTGAGGGTATAATTTATAATTAACCCTATTTATTATCTTCTCCAAATAAATTGCCCCAGCCCACTCCAATTCCACTGCTCTCTCTTCTTCTACTCTTCTGAAACCCCCCACCCGCCTGCAAATAAATTCCCATAACCCACCCAAATTAACCTCTTTCTCTCTCTTCTTTCCTCCACCAAAAACCATCTGCCTTCCCTCTCTCTCTTTCTCTGCCGCTTAAAGCATGCGTTACTCTACGCATTCAAATCTCTCTTTACGGCATCTCAACGTCTGCAGCCATTGTTCCTGCCGCCTGTACGCATTTTGGGACTTAATGCATGAAGTTGCAATGCTTACATCAGATTTCAAATCACGCAATTTCAATACTCCAAACTGCCATTTGAATCACTCTACATGTTTTCCCTCTCTACATTGTAACTCAACACTCTGTCCGTCTACCGATCTCGGAACCAGCCGCTTATTTCTTGGTACATTGTTCTTCCACTGATATCTCCGTTAAGATTTTCTCTACTGCAAATACATATCTGTTTTTTATTTTAACATCATAACGGACGCCCATAACATTAAACTTTCACAGAAGAAATCCAGCGCAAACACCATGTGTATTGGCATCCGAAATCAATAGTGTGCTGCTCAAACAGGTACTTAATCATCGTACACTGAATTTCCTCGCTAGATCTGTATTGTTTATATTATTTGTTTATGCCTTTTCACTTATTCAGCATATTGTTTACACTTTTGTTGTTGATTGATGTACCTTTTCAATTTGTTTTGAATTATTTATTGGATTATAAATATTTTAATTATAAACTTTTTTCCTTTTTGTGTATAGTTTTTATTCATTTTTTGTATTGAAGTGGTTAAATGTCATACCATTATAGCATGAAGCATGCACACAAACTGTCTGACAATTTGGTTTTTATTCTTGTAAATTTGGTTTGTTCTAATCAGGTTTTCGTTTTGGTTGTGATTAGAATGTTTGATTTGTATTCTTGAATATTTGTTTTTTCTATAATGTTTATAAGTCTCCCTTTTTGGTTTTGATTGGGGGCATTGTTTTTTGGATATAGGCTAAACTATGCTTACTGTCCCTTAAATACTGTGTATGCCACCAATTCTATCTATAATAATTTTGTTTACTATTGACATACCATCGATTTTAACTTGGGGAATGGAAGTGATTGTAAAGCTTAGGAAATGGAAAAGGATTAATCTGTGATGCTTACAAGCACTTCAAACTGCTATAAGCTTCCCCTACGCATGGACTTGAAGCAAAGAACACAAACTAGGCACACATTGAGAACTACAGTTGATTAACCCACTGCTAAGGCCCAGCCTTTCAAGCCCACAATAAACATGTATATGTGGGTCACAAGCATGGAAATCCTATTTATGGTGTGAATTTTTTGGCAATGAATATGATAATTGGGTTTGTGTGGCTACTAAGTGTGTTGAATAGGAGGGAGATTTTGCATTATATGTCAAAAACTTTACCAAAACAAGTAAAATCACAAGTATATTAAAATTAAAATTACATATTATGCATTCAGTGAATTTTGATAATGAATTTCTCCATGGGATCGTTGAAGTGCCTAGGTGGGCGGTAGAACTATTGATGCTTACTGTAGTTTATCATTGCAGTCTTCTTAGATTATCTCAATCGTTTAATAGTTCAACTAAAATGTGACCTTTGTACCTGAGCATAAAAAGTTATTGATACCTTTGTTTACACAATATGATTTGAAAAAATTACAGAAATTATACATTATTTTGGACATTACTGAAACATATATACCCTTAGAGATTTCTATATACAAGTTTATGCGACAAGTAGACACTCTTTAACTAAAATTGATTGTAACCATAAAAAAAAAAAAAAAAAAACCCTTGCATTCAAAACCCAAAATCCAAACCTTTGAAGCTGAATAACTGAAACTTCAAAAAAATATCTACATATGTTGATATACATATTCACTCAAATGCATTTTAGGATATATTTCATCTTCTCTATAATCATTTCAATCAATCACATACGATCGAATCGAATCCGGACCTTAAATATTCCAAAAAAAATGAAAACAATACTATTTAAACTTGATATAAGTTCTAACAATATTTTTTGAAGCACTTATGATAATGTGTCAAACATCATGCTACAAATGTGCTAATATAACAACAATGTTACATTCACACAATCAAAAGTTCAGCTATTCGTCGAACCAACAGTGGACAATATTTTTCGTAAGGGTGCACAAAATGGACGATAAAGACCGAGAAACAGGACGCTTTGTTGCACAAGAAGTAGAGAAAATTGAAGGCTCTGAAATTGATGAAGAACCAGCAGGAAAACGACTGAAAAATCAGAAAGATTAATATTACACAACACCCGTAGAAAATAATTGTTCACATCATAGATGTAGCATGGATTATCCTCATGTTGTTTTAATGTTTTTTTGGATCAAACTCATGGTTTTATTGATTATTGCTTACACTTGATGCAAGCAACAATCTATTGTTTTTAGCAAACATTGAAACAATGTAAACTGTTGGTTTTTGGATGAAATTTAGATTATGTTTGCAACTGAAAATGCTTGAGAAGGGTTTCTTGTAACTTTTTCGAAGCAACAACTTCTAATTACAGGACATTGATATTTCACAATGCACCAAGCCTCTGCATCATCCAAACACAAAGTACAGCACACAAACATCTCAAATGCTAATTTCCTATTTATTTTCTTCAACTAAATTGCTCAAAATTTATTTATTTCAGGCTGTCTATGAGCATCACCCACGTCCAAAGCAACTGATTGGGGAGAATGATCTACCACAGAAGCTTCAAAATTTCATTGAGGACAGCAGAGATGGGCAGAGGGCAGAGTTCTGGTGGCCAAGTTTTGGTGAAGCAGATGGCCACTTCTTTGATTATATCAATTCTGTTCTGTGAAGTATCAGTGCTTATATCTATCTGTATATGATTTGTTTACAAGGGTGATGTATCTGGGTCGTCTTCAAAATATCAACAGCGAGATGCTTAAATATCAACTCACATGGCTTTATGTTCCTATGATGACACTATGCATCGGTTCCCATAGTTTCTTGGTCATCTTTAACTAGCATTTTTTCTATCATAGTATATTAGTATGCAGTGTCTATAAGAAGACTTTCATGCATCGCACTATAATAAATTCAAAAAACAATGATATAGGAAAAAAATTTAAATAATTCAATTTTCAAATAATCAAACGACATGGTTCACGTGCAACGCACATGTGCATCAACTAGTTACTAATAAAAGTACCTTAAGTGAAAAAATTTTATTTTCTATTTTACCCTTATAAAAAATTTTAAATAACACATTATCTTTTCATAGTTAAATACCTAAATTACAATCACAACTTTTGGTCTGTAAAGTAAGTTAGTGGTTTAAATAATTTATCCATATACAATCTATTAAAGTTTTTATAGAAGTGATCACAAGTTAGTCACATGATACAATCTGACAGCATGAGACGTGGTCACTGTCGTAAAAAAACTTAAGGCATCGTCAGGTTAAGGACTATTTAAACAAGAATTGAATATTTTATGAATTAAATTTATAAAATTTATATATTAAAGACGAAATTGACAAAAAAACGCGTACTTTAAAGACCCAAAGTATTATTAACCCTATATTTTATTCCAATTGACCTAAGAATATTGATAATTATTATTATTTTATTCACTGAATTATAAGTTGAAATCTAATCAAATGAACTATTTTCATTTTTTTTTATTATAGTTAGAACAACAAATCTCTGAGAACAGACAATATTTTTCAAATTCTATAGTATAATTCAAGGGATAAAAATATAATTTTTGATAAATTTGAGATGATATTTAATATAAGTACATATATATCTAACACCTTTTTAAAAATCTTTATAAGGGTAAAATAATGAATCAAAAAAATTTCACTGGAAGTATTTTTATTAGTAGTATAAATATAGATTCATGAAGGTCCAATTATTCACGAAATGTAAGAAGTAAATGATTAATCATCTATTTCAAAAAAAATCGAACATACAGCCCTTACAACCTTTACAAAAGGTTGGATTGTATCTCATTGGTGCTCACAAAGTTATCAATGATCACCAACTCAAATTCACGACCGCATGTTCCTTTATGTTCAGACCCAAAAAAAAAAATGTTCCTTTATGTTTCTTACGGCAAGTGACAGTTTGCCTCCTAAGCAATTTTAATTTTTAAAGACAAAAAGCATCACATCGAAAGTATAGCAATGTAAGCTATGCATTAGTCGAGATTTGGTTTTCGATTTTTTATTTATACCTTAATCCATATATCACCGCCAATCAATTTAATAACTGGTATATCAAATCTTAAATCACGACAGGCCCAAATTTTTGTTTTTTCAGAAGTTGGATGATGGACTTCGATTCATGTTTTGGTAATGTGAATCTGTAGTGGAATAAGATTTTGCGGGGTTGTTATTTTTTCTTAAATTGTACACACCATTCAGCCATGCTACTAGTATAGAAAACGAGTGAAATTGTGATGAGTTAATAGATTTAGCGTATAAATAAACAATATTAAAATGGCAAGTCGTGTTGTGTAACCTGTGTAATAAGCGAGTGGTATCCGGGTTTGACATTTTGATCCGTTTAAATAAATGAATAGTATGCGTTTACACCCAAAAAATAATAAGATCAAAGGGTGATACGTAAAAGAGATCTGACGGTTACAAGAGAGACCGTTAAAGTCCACAATTAATAAGATATTAGAGGAATAGGACTTTTCAAATTCCGATGAACGAGGAAACGTGACATCATGAACCTTCAATTAGAAACAGTTCAACACACATCACGTATCTCAATAGACAAAACCATAATAATAGAAACAAAAAGTAAAGAGAAAATTCAGAGTGTAATGACCCGTATAAAATTAATCACAAATATATTAATTAGAATGCTAACTATAGTTTTATGTGATCAATGACAGAATATCAAAATTATTTTTAAAAACTTTAATAAATAAATAGATCTTAAGTATAAATTCTCTGTGTGAAAAAAGTCAAATAACTATAATATTGATTATGTTTAATAAATATCCCAAGTGTTTAAATAGTGTAATGTTTCTACAAATATGTATCACGTAAATAGATATGCATTAAGGAAGATGACAAGTGTCCGAGCACTAGAAGTAAAAAGAAAAAGAAAAAGAAAAAGAAAAAAAAAAGAGGTGGTAATAAGATAGAAAACTAGAAAAAAAAAACAAAAATAAAATTGACAAGTGTCCATTTTATGTCCTCATGCATGCCATAAGCGTAAGCTTGGTGACATAAGGACCTTCGTGGCCAAGTAATTATTGGCTATAAAAGGGTCTGCCAGGCAGTGACCAAACGGGAGAGAAGGGTGGAAAAAGAAGAGAGTGGGGGAAGGGGAGTAAAATGGTCAAACTTTTGTCAACGGATAAATTCAACCATACGATCAACGAAAAAGGTAAGGTTTTTGGGTTATGAATTACCAACTTCATAGGTTCAATTTAACAAGAAATTACTTGAATTTGATCCTCATTAAATATATTTGGATCAAATTTAAATGTCGTTAAAAATTATTTTTTATTGAAATAAGTCATAATTACTTAGTTTTATAATTATTCTAAAATATTACTCGGTATTGTTTTGACATAGTGCACAATCTCAATACGAGATAAAATCATATGTACGGGGGTGTTATATATTATGTTTTTTGTCTTTCAATCTCTTTGTAAAATGTGTTCTTTTGAACAATTAAAATTTGTATTCTTGATGATTATTTTCGGTTAAATAAAATTCTGAAATATTTGTTGAATTGACTTGTATTTTTCACTAAACACTTTATGATTGATTGGTACATGTAAGAAGTGTACTTTGAGTATATTTTATAAAATATGAATATGACCCTACAGATTTTGATTATTTCATATGACTATGGATTTATATGCCCAAGTGTTACTTGTCATTTCATCAAGATGAATCGAATATGGACTATGTTTGATCATAGTTGAGCTGTGACATGTCGAATTTAATTATTGATTTTGTCGTCCATGATTGTCTATCGATTAATTTATTTGGTCTTTGATCATTTCTATTGTTACCATTGACCTTACTATTTCTTGTTGTGTTGTATATTTTCCTGCTTAATTAAATTTTCAGGTTGATTTTGGAGCAAACATTGTGATTGGAATATTTGAGCAACGAAAATGGACGAATTTTGATATAATTTTTATAATATTGAAATTAAAAATTTTATCAATCTTTGAAGATCAAATTTATAATTATAATTTTTATTGAGGTAATTAAAGCTTTGCCTAGTATATTTGAGAGATATTTGTAGAATTTTATCAATTGATTTATCAAGTAACACATCTGAAAAACCGGGGTGTTAAATGGAGTTCTTGGATTTCTGCCAATTCAAGCTCAACCACAATCAAGGTAAGCTTCTAATCACTACCAGGAATTCATTTGAGGTGTTTGATATGAGAGTCCACTAGTTTTGGGTATACGAACTTGATTTAGGGGTTAGATTTGTGAAATATTGAGATTTGGGGGTTGAAAAGTCAAGTTGTAGGTTTTGTTTTTGGCTGAGAAATGGGTTTCGATCCAACCTTGACTCAGATTTTGTAAAAATGGTAGGGTTTTTTTTTTTTTTTTTGATAAAAACTAAGGTTGGGGATTGAAAGTAGTATTGAAAAGGAGTAGGTCAGGCACTTGAATCACCCACTTTGGAGTTGATTTGAAGGAGAAATGGTTGGGTGAAGTTGGTAAAAAAGCTGAATATTCTAGTTCCGGAGATTGTCTTTGACCAGATCGAAAAGAAGATAAGTCGAGTTGCGCGTAAACTAGTTCAGACACTCTTAACCATTGAACAAAAAAAAAAAAATTTAATTAGCCACCATCCACCCAAGGAAAAAACACCATCATATACAAGACGAACATATTCCGCGCATACAATTACAATATTTGTGATTTTATTCCCACCATTAGAAATTAGTATAAATCTAGGGTATTCAAAAAGCATTTTTCAGTTTCATATCACAAAATATAATTTTTTAGGATCAAGTTATAATGTTTTCAATTGGTTGGAATCAAACCTACCATTTTAACATTGAGTCTAAATGTAAGAATCGATCTGAATCACCCACAAAAATTATAATAAATACTCAAAAGAGTATAACTTGATTTCAAAAGGTTTTTTTTAATATCAATCTTGCATTTTAAGAATTGATTTTAATTTTTTTTAATGCAATTAGACACCAAAAAATTTTGACTGAACTGACAAAAATTTTAACCTTCGGTATGGTATCTTCTTTCGTACCGTAACCTTAGTTGTCTCTCACATAATGCAGCCCTAACTCAATTAAATTAGTGAAAATTTATAATGAGTTTAGTTCGTCAAGAAAACTTATTTGGGGATAAGTTTATTTTTAATCTTACTAATAATAAGTAGTTAAATTTACTATTTTTTTAAAACTCTAAAATACCCTTCTTTGAAAGCAATTTTAAAAAAGTTTCCTAACTTGACAATTATCATCCCTTAATTCACTATTAATGAAGATATGCCAATAAATTTTTTTACATAAATTTAAAATTTCAAATTCAAAAAATAACCGAAGCCAATATTATCCCTTAAAATTTAATTTTTTTAAATGTTATTTTTTTTTATATTTTGAATGTTACTAATTTTTTTTTTTGAATATTTCATGTTACTGTTTTCGTTGAGCTTGCTACTACTGTTGTTTTTTTAAATATTGATACTCAATGTTGTTATTTTTGTTTTGTTTTTGAATATTCATTTTTTTTTGTATGTAAATGTTACTATTTTTTTTTTTTTTAGTTTAAATAATACTATTTTTTGTGTTTGAATGTTACTTTTTTTTTAATGTTGCTATATGTGTGTGTGTGTGTGTGTATGATAGAGATAAATAAATAGTCATATTCTATGTATGGATATAAATATATATAAGAAAGAAAAAAACAAAATTTAATGTTAGGCAACTCCTAAAATTTAGGAGTTGTTAATTTTCAAATTTGTTTTCATTAAAGATAACTAGTATAGGTATTTTGGACAATAGAGATCAAAATTAACTTAATATAAAACAAATTTTCTTGATGGACTTATCACCAAATAAGATGGAGCTAGTTTATTCATTTTCTAAAGGATCGGCCCCACCACAAAGCTTGGGTTTTTGGCCCCATATTCCAAGAATGTCTTAAAGTTTGCATTGTATAGTTATAGGGCAAATAAAAATTTTTAGATCCATAAGATTTTAGATCTCCTAAAAAAGCTCTATAAATTTAAATTCAATCAAAAATAAATTTGAATAATTGGAAACCCAACCCATAATATTAAAATGGTTAATAGTATTTTTGGTCCCAAAAATATGCATTTTTTATCAGTTTTGCCCTCATTGTATCAATTTTCTCAATTTAATTCTTAAATGATTCAATTTGTGTCATTTTGCTCTATACATAGATGTACTGTTTAGTTTTTAATGGAATGATCACGTGTTAGATACGTGATACCGTCTAAAAAAATGATACGTGATCATTTCTCTCAAAAAATTTGATGGATTGTCTGATTACAAACCAAAGTGACACAAATTAAATACTTTATGGACCAAATTGACAAAATTGGTACAATAAAAACTAAACTGACAAAAAATACATATATTAGGGATCAAAAATAACCAATATTAAAAATACACAAAAACAAAATTTTAGAAAAAAAAAACGGTAACTAGTCAACCCAAACACATCACTCCTTTTTAGCCATTCATTCTCTCTTTCTCCCCACTCTATGTTGGAAATATAAAACTTAAAAATCTCATGTGAATTATTTTAATTTTTATTATAAAAAATATACCAATTTTTTTTATTATTTTTTACTAAATTTGAAAATTAAATGGGTAGATCATGATTGTTTATAATTAAAATTGAAATTATCTTCCCTAAGATCGACTATACAAAAAAAATTAGGAAATTAGTGATACTATCAATAAAAAACAATATAACAGCGAAACTTATTAACACAAAAAAGTTAATAGTACTTTTAATCTCAAAAATCAAGAAGGATATATTTTAAATAAAAATTATTAATATTAAATAAAAGGCTACACTTTTAGTTGCCCCTTTAGGCCTCAAATAATCTTGGGCCACCCTTGATTTTCTGGGTGTAAATATCTGCTTGGATTTGATATTTTCATATGGATCGGCTGTTGCAGAGAAGTCTATGATACCAAAAAATAAAAAATTCGTAACATCATAAATAAGTTTTTGAGATTTTATTTATAATTTTTTGGGCTTATTTACTACTTTTTGGGGTTCGCGATTGCTACTAAAATTATAAGGATGCTAAATAGGACTGATGGTGACAATTTTAAGATCAGTCTCAAGTAATTTAAAAAGTTATGAGTGAGGCTATTTTCCCCGTCACAAATCTTCTTTACCATCCCCATTAAATTTCAAATAATAATACTACTAAGTTTATCCATTGTATACTCACCTCACTAATAGTATAAAACTACTAAGTTTATTCTTTGTATACTCACCCCACTAATAGTTTATCTCACTCTATACTCACTCCATTAATAACCAAACTGATCTCAATTTTCACATTTACGGTTTATTTCCATATCTTATATCACACAACTTATACAAAAATATACTCAACTTGATTATCTAGTATAAATATCGCAAGTGATATTCCAATAAGTTTTTATTTCAAGTTTATTTTATTTTATTGTATGTGTTTTTTTTTTATCAATATCAATAATTTTTTTTCATTTAATGGTTTGTATATGACACGCGCGCGCACACACATACATATGTATATATGAGTGAATATTTCTAAGGCATCAAATAGACCAAAGTCACCAAAAAGAAAAAAAAATCATGACTAATAAGGCATGAATTGGTGGCAAAAAATCCATGTTCGTAAGACAAACTTTTATAACTCACATTTTCTGTGGTGTATACTACTATGTGTGTTATAGTTCACAACTTCAGATATTTGCAAAACTTCGAAGTCCAGGAAGTGTGGAGGATCGCCCAGAGAGATGTAAAAAAAATCATCTCTCTCTCTCTCTCTCTCTCTCTCTCTCTCTCTCTCTCCCTATATGTATCATAAACAAACCTTAAATGAAAAAATTATGGGTGAGGCTATTACCACCCCCACAAATCTCCATTCTCACCCCATGCTACAAACACCTCTTTCATAAATAAACCCACTTTATATTTTGTCATAATTAAGACTTCATTCTCTATCTTATCTCATGCACTTACAAAAACACTTTTTCAATATGAATTTTTCTAGCAAGATACATGTTAGCATTACTTCTCAATTTAATTATATGTTTGATTTCATGTTTGCTATATGGATATTCATTATTTTCGGTATGTTTTGATATTTCTGTCAAATTTAATAATTTTTATTTAAAATTTATGTGTGTGTGTCTATATATATATATATATATATATATATATATATATATATATATATATATATATATATATATATATATGTTTTCAGATTATTTTTTCTTTATTATTTAGTTTAGGTTTGCATCTATGCTGCTTATTTTTTTTCTTGTTCGATTTGTGTTTAACGCTTTGTTTTTTTTTTCAGGTTCAGTTTTGCCTCTTGTAGTTTTGGGTCTTTTAGTTTTACTTGTTCTTTTAATCTTTGCTTAGTTTTTTTATTTTTTTATTTTTGTTTTGGTTTGTTTTTTTTTTCTTTCTGATTTTTTTCTTATTTCGTTCTTTTTTTTTTCTTATTTCAGTCTGCTTCTTTCTTTTTTTTTTGTTTCGTTCTTTTCTTTTTTCTTATTTCGGCATGCTTGTTTTTTTTTTTTAACTTGTTTTGTTTTTGGTTGTTTTTCTTTCTTGTTTCAATTTTGCTTGTTTCTTTGCTTTTCTTGTTTCGTAAATATATTTATGTATTCAAATTTATTGTCTTTTTTCATTATTTTTTTTACGATGACTTCTTTCATTAAAATGGTATACATAAAATGAGTGAGCTTAACTATTAATGGAGTGTATGGAGCATGAGGTGGATTTAGTTATTAATGGGATGAGTATAGAAAGATGAACTTAGTAGTTTGATAATAAGAAATTATATTGAGTGAAAATAGAGATTTGTGGGGGTGGAAATAGCTCCACCCAAAAATTATTGACATTGATAAAAAAAAAACATGTATAATAAAATAAAATAAATTTGAGTAGGGGTGGGAATAGTCCCACCCAAAAGTTATAACATTATCCCAACAATTCTAAATTTTTAAGATCAATCCTAATATTCCAAATCTTTGAGTTATTGACAAATTACGAAAGATTTGTCAAAGCCAACAAAGTGTTCCTTTTGTCAAACACAAAAACTTTCAGAAACACCGCAAAACTTGTAAATTTTCCATAGTAAATCGAATCCTACATTAACAAGCAGCCTCAAAGTCAAACCCAACTCAAAGTTGACCCACGGCGACAAGTCAATAACTCTTCCAAATGCATGCACTTAATGTAACAAAAAACTTCATAATAGAAGCTACAAATCCCACTTGCTCAATGCTGCTGGTTAGAATAGTAGGAAGTATATCAAGTAAGACCATTTCAAGATGCTTATTATCAAGAACATTTCAATTTCAACTTGTGGCAGTGATTGCTTGTTTATAAAGCTGAGGAGGGGGTGTTTTCTCAACGGGTTTTGAAAATTTCAATTCTAAATTTTTTTTTTCATTCACCCAACTCAAAAAAGATCACCATGGAAAATGTCATTCAACATTTTTTTTTCATTCACCCAGTTCAAAAAAGATCACCATCAAATTTTTGAAAAATATAATGAAAAAATTTGCCTTTAAAGAACCAACAATGAGAATTGAAGATGATGATAACCTCAAAAGTTTCTTTGCTTTCACTTTGTTTTGCTTTTCTCTTCCCATTTTTATGGGCAGCTTCAGCTCATACTAATGAAGGTTTCTTTCAATTTCTTTCTCAACAGTTTCGAAACTCTACCTCAATGTCAAAGGTTATTTACACACCTAACAACTCTTCATATTCATCTGTCTTGGCTTTTCCCATACAAAACTTACGATTCACTTCACCTGACCTTTAGCCATAATCACACCATTACAAGAGTTGCATATTGAAAGTGCTATATATATTGTTCTCGAAGAAATGGTATGCAGGTAAGAGCTTGAAGTGGAAGACATGACTATGAGGGTCTTTCTTATACTTTTTCAATACCATTTATCATCATTGATATGTTAAACATGCGATCACTCATTGTCAATACTGAAGGCAACACGATGTGGATTCAAGAGCTTTATTTTAATATCATAAATAAGAGTAAAACACTTGCCGTTTAGGTAGGAATTTGCCCAATCGTGGGCTGTAGTGGACATACAAGTGGGGGGAGGGAATGGCATTCTACTATATAAATTTGGCCTCGCTGTGGATCGTGTAACTGACGTCGGGTTGGTTGATGTCAACGGTAGAATTCTCAACCGACAATCAATGGGAGAAAATCTCTTTTTGGCTATTAGAGGAGGTGGAGGTGCTAGATTTGTTATTATCTTGGAATAGAAATTAAGTTTAGTTATAGTTCCAAAAACCGTAATTGTTTTTATAGTAAGCAAAATGTTGGAACAAAATGCAACCATGCTTGTTCATTGATGGCAATACATTGCACACAAGATTGATGAAAACCTTTCCATTAGAAATGTTGCAAGGAATGTGAATTCTAGTCAAGATGGAAAGAAAATACTACAGGTTTCATTTTTTTTCACTGTTCATTAGTGGAGTTGATAGATTACTTCCATTGATGCAAGAAGAATTTCCAAAACTGGGTTTGGTAAAAGAAAAGGAAAAATTGTGAAAAGATGCAATATATACTACTTATTTGTGAGAAAGTATCTTAATATAAATCTTCTGTGTGGAAGTCATTTTTTGTGTAAATTTTTGTGAACAGATACACTTTGGTTGTTTTTTTCAATATTTCATTTACGTAAAAGCCTTTTTCCTTTATTCATGAAAGATAATTTATGCAGTTAATTGTGGGATTCAATTTCTTATTTTTTTGGAAAAACTTATTTGAATTTTGAACTACATGTACCTTTTTTATTCAACGACTGAAATTTTGAAAACAACACTCTTCCTGATATTAGTCGTTTCCTTATTTTTTTTGATTATATTTTACTAGCTAAATGATTTATTAAATTAAAAGATAATTAACCATTTGAATTTTGAAAGGATTTCATTAGTTTTAAAAAGATTTCCTATTCTCCCTCTATCTTACTCTCATTGTTACTATCTCCCTCTTCCCCTATTTTCTCTCCCTCACTCTCTCTTTCTCTATTTTCTCTCTCAAACTCGTTCTCTCCCCGTCATTACTCTCCTCTTCATATTTTCTCTCTCTCTCTCTCCCCTTTATTTTCTCTCTCTATTTATGCAGTGATACATTAAGTCACATTCTGTGATACCCACCATGTGCAAAACACTGAGTGTGATATTTGTTTTGCAGTGTGACATTGGAGTCACACTTTTGATGCCCACACCATAAAAAAATAATGCATATGATGTATAGTTGCATTATGACATTGGATTCACACTGTGACACCCACAATGTGTTTTTGAATTTTTATATGATGTGTTTATGAAGTGTTACATTGGAGTTACACTGTGTTACCATCAATATACAAACCATGTATATGGTGTCTATATGCACTGTGGCATTGCTGCCATATTATGATGGCCACTAAGTTCCAATCCCTGGGTTACACTATGATATTTTCCATGTGTTAAAACCTGCATATGTTGTATGTATGCAATGAACATTGATGTCACATTTTAATGCTTATACTAGCCCAACCCTACATATGTATTTTACAAGTCGTGTAACATTGGCGTCACAATGACCAAATCATGCATATGATGTGTATATACAATGCGGCATTGGTGTCACAGTGACCAAACTCCCGTTTTCAATAAATTCCAACGATGCCGATGGTATGCGTTTTTCACTATGAAACCCTCAATAATAATAGATTTTTTTGACACTCAAGAATGGTGCTCGGGCAAGATATTTGTGTACCGTTTGAATTTCAAATTTTTATGCTCAAATCGTGGAAACTCCGGTGCCAATGGTGGAGACATGCAAGCAGTTACTATCTCTTTCTATTCATTCCGCCGATTTCCTTAGACAAATAAGAAACTTTCCCTAAAATTGCAACGATATCTCTATATTTGTTCTTCACAGTGTAACCCTTGTTCCCCAACAATGGATGTTGTATGTGTTATTCATAGTGGGTGTTGACATTTTGAGTTCTTCACTATGAAACCCTCAATAAAGTGGATTTCTTTCCATTTTTGTAATGTGAATACTGAGAGAATGGTGTTGGGAAATTTATGTGAGCCCCGTTTGAATTTCAAATTTTTTATCTTCACATCTTGAAAACTCCAGTGACAAATGTGGAGGCGTGCAAAACTTGCTGTCTCTTCCCTTTCCTTCTGAAGGTTTCCATAGATAGTTAGGAAACTTTTCAACTTCAAAAATGGGTATTTTGACCTTTAGATATAGCATGTGGACTTCTTTGTCGATTTTTTCAAAAGTGGTACTTTTTCACTAATAGTTCTAATATTATGTACCGGGCCCCTTTTTTCCCAAAAGAAAATTGTACCAAAATGAGGTGGATAGACTCCATTCTCTTTTTCTATGGCATTAAACTCGATTCACTTGATTATTTGCTGAACAGGGCATATCCATATAGTACCTCATAGAGCTGGGAACATATACAAAATTGAATATCAGGTATGTTGGAAAAAATAGGGGACAACAGTTGTGAATAGGCATATTAGCAGGGTTTGAAGACTATATAAATATATAGCTTCATATTTTTCCAAGAATCAAAGGAAAGAATATATCAACTACATGGATCTTCATATAGCAGTCAATAACGAAGGGAAGACAAGCTATGCACAAGCAAGCATTTGGGGTACTAAATATTTTCAAAACAAATTCAACCAATTGGGGTACGTGAAGACTTTGGTTGACCATGATAGATTTTTCAAGGATGAACAAAGTATTCCACATGTTTAATTGTTTGTAAAGGAAGCATATATACTATGGACATGTTCACCTAGGTATTTGGATTTTGTTACTTTGAAATTCTTTAAATTTTGGTAAAATTCAATCATCCAATGTTAAATTTATTTGGCCCCATTGTTGGCTTATGTGGGTCTCAGTGATAACTAATCATCCAATACATGGATTTACGAATCTTCTCTTGTTCAACCACAAAAACTAAGTTGTGTGGGTTTCTATTAGCTTTACTAGAAGCATGCTATGCACGTGAAAGTTCTATTATTCTAAGATTAGCTAGGCTATGTGGGGAAATGTTGATCTTTTTTGAATTTACAATGTCAAGTTGTCTTGTGATGGTTAAACCTACAAAATTCAATTTACAATTATTCTAAGACATATTTAGTAGTACGATAATGTTCATCCTGTGTCAAGGTCAAACCCTCCATGAGATTCATAATTGCATTAATTATAACTTCCAAATGCAGTTTAGACTATGTAATGATATGTCATGGGAATTAATCAATAATGAAGCATTTCACTATCCATGCATGAGATCATATGTTGATATTTTTTTTGAACTTTTTACGAGGTTGATTGGTTACGACTTTCACCGTATGGGCTTGAAAATAATGTCTTAACTTTCTTGCCAAACTTGCAAATGTTAGGGTCAATCATTCTAATGAAGAATACTGAGTCTCTGCCTCAAGGAGAGTTTTACTAACATAATAGATCGGTCTCATTTCTTTTCCACATAGCTATGTTAGAACCCTCGCTAAACGTGTGCTCCGATACTACTAGATACATGTACAATAGTTCCTCTTTTCTAGGGTTGTGAGCAGGGGAGGTTTGGCCAAGGTAAGATTTCAAGTCTTTGAATGACTCATCTCATTCTTGCATCCACACGCCAGTTCAGAGCTTGGAAAAAAGGCCGACACTAGTCAGAGGCTATCAATATAAACTTGTTTAGGGCAACCGCCATTGCATTCAATTTTTGCACTTCTTTCAAATTTCTCGGGGGTTGTAGTTCAATTAGGGCTTTGAATTGTTCGGGATTTTCCTCAATCCCCTTTTTGGTCATGAGGAGTCATAGGAATTTGCTTGAGCCAACCACAAAGGGAAATCCGGTGGTATCTCTTGTACGCATCTAAGAAGCTCATTTGCTCATGTCTAGAGGTGTCATCAACGATTTGATTTATATGTAGAAGGGAAAAAACTATCCTTGGTGCGAGCCTGGTTTAGATCCATGAAATCCACGCATATTCTCCATTTTTTGTTCTTCTTCTATACTACAACTATATTAGAGAGCTAACAACTTTTCCTCAATAACAACTTCTGTGTACTAAAGTGAAGATCGTCGTTGCTTCTATTTTATTAGCTTAAAGCAAGGGACGACATTCAAATGACGTGAACTGACTTCAGGGTTGATTCCAGGCATTTCGTAGGGAACGAAGAACCTATTATGTCAATGAAGAACCTATCAAAAAGTGTCTATCAGGATCATGCTCGTCTATGTAGATGGTTTTCAGATCCTCCACCGCATGTTTGCCCAACCTTGTTATAGGCTCGTCTATGTCCAACCATACACAATTTAATTGTTATTTTGCAAGCTGATCTGACACCAGCTTGGTTTTCTATTCCACTTCTTTTATAAACTTCCATTTAAATGTTGCCAATAGACAACTTAGAGGATTCATTTGGCCCCCTCAAATGTCATCCCTTTATCTACAGGGAACCTCAAAATTTGAGGGTAGGTCGACAAAACTACCTTTATTTTGTGCAGCCATGTGCGCCCCATGATAGCGTTATAGTTGATTTGAAATTCGCTACAAGAAACTCTCAGTCATTGTGTACTAACAAGGTGATCTTTCCTTTAGGTAACTCCACCTTTCCACTGAAACCCGACCAAAATGGCATAGATCGACTTCAAGTCTCCCTCCTTCAAGCTGAGCTTTCGACACAAGCCTACGTACATTACTTTAGTAGAACTTCCTTGGTCGATTAGAATCCGCCTCACGTCAAAGTTGGCCACAGTTAGAGTGTCAGTCAAAGCATCATTCTATGTACTGAAGTGTTTTCATGTTTCCTCTTTCTCGATCTTTATGACTTTTCTTCTGCCATTTCTGTCACACGTGTTGTCCCTCCATCTCTTGTTGCGCCAATTGGGATTGGAAATGCGACTATCGCGAGTTGGTCCTCCCCTAACTTTGTGTAGTCAAGCGGTCGGACTCTTCTGGCATCTCTTGATCTTTCGATCTTTGCAGGGCGTCCCTCAATGCCTTATTCTTTTGCCTAAGCTTTTCCTCCTCTTCATGGGAATTTTTAAGCATGATGTCATCAGCATCCAACCTAATTTGTAGGGATTGCATGAGCTTTATGAAGGCAGAGATCTCCCTATCGGTACGTAGGAAGCCCTTTGGGTGCATGTCGTCTTTCCTGGTTGGAAGGTGGTACCACCCAGATGAAAGGTTGTTTGAGTCTTCTAGATCTTTGTTCAAACTTCTAGCCGCTTCCTCCCTAATGTAGCTATCTGACAGGAGGGAGATTTGATAGTTTTGCGAGGGATTTACTTCCTCATTGAATTCTTGAGTATGACGTGATGATTTGAGAACACTTCACAGGTGTGACATGGCCTTTTGTATTTGTGTGTTCCTACAAACAACATTAATTGTAAGAGGAAAAATCTTGGACCTCTTAATCGAAGGTGATGAAGTGGAACTCGATGGAGGATTCATGGAAAGCAACCAAAAGTAACACCACCTGCAAAACAAACGAACTCCTTGAGACTGGAGTTTGACCGGTCAGAGACACTCAAATGGTTAAGTCAGTATGAATTCTCAGAAGTAGGTAGGTCAATCAATTAGACAGGTATTGTGTATTTTCGCCTTTTGCTTTGCTTGGTATTTATAACATGATATGGCACCCTGCTCTCCTAGGGTTTCCTTTGCTGGCTCTGCGAGGTGGCACACCTTCATATCAGCCAGATTCCTTTGGAATGACACCATTGTATTTCGTTGATTTGTGTTTGTCTCTCTATCATTCCGATTGTTCGCTCAACATAATCCCTGATTCCACGAGATAATTTAGTTATCTTGTTTTAGAAGACAGGGTCATGTCGTTTCTTATGTAACCTTGCTCGGTTTGGTTGTCTTCTACTTGGCCATGAATCAAGTTGCTCGGTCGATCCATGTCTAGGTGCTCTTATTTGGCATGTGCCCTTATTACGTGCCTCTTGACAAACTATCACCTCTTAAATCATAAATATTGAGCTCCTTTCAGGCAGAATCCAGATCTATAAGATCAGTTAAACTCAAACTTACAATGTACAATCTTTCAATTTATTTTGTTTTTTCTTTGTTCCAACTCAATCAACTGGATAGGTATCGAGTACTTTGGCCTTTTGCTTTGCTTGGTATTTATAACATCGTGCTCTCCTAGGGTTTCCGCCGCTCGCTCTGCGAGGTGGTACACCGTCATCTCAGCCGGATTCCTTTGGAATGATACCAGTGTATTTTGTTGATTTGTGTTTATCTCTCTATTATTCTGATTGTTCGCTCAACATCATCCCTGATTCCATGAGATAATTTAGTTATCTTCTTATAGAAGACAGAGCCAAGTCGTTTCTTATGTAACCTTGCTGGGTTTGGTTGTCTTCTGCTTGGTCATGAATCAAGTTGCTCGGTTGATCCATTTCCAGGTGCTCTTACTTAGCATGTGCCTTTAATACGTGCCTCCTGACAGACTATCACCTCTTAAATCATACATATTGAGCTCCTCCAGGAAAAATCCAGATCTATATGATCAGTTAAACTCAAACTTACAATGTAAAACTCGTGGGTGAGGGCATATTGTAAATAGTATAAGATCCTGGTAAAAGGAGATGTATTAAGCCGGTCCAGTGGACTGCATGGTGTCTCAAAACAGTATGCCAGAATTGCTGCAAGTCATTGAAATAAACTTGAATGATAAGTCATAACTGCTTGAGAAAATTCACTTCAATGATGATATTTTTCAAACAGTTGTAACTTTACTTTAAAAAAAAAATTCTATTATTAAAAAATAATAATTTTGAATACGATACCGTTTTTTTTGTTTTGACCATAGAATTACCTTTCAAAATGTGTCCAGTGTATATTCCTCATTGGTGGCATTTCATTTCGTGGTCAACCCTGTCACAATCCCCACTCAAAATTTGTCTATTTTGTAGGTATAGTCATTGATGTCGCCTGGTTCTTCACATTACTTCACCGTCTGCTTCACACCTAACTGGAAAACAAGTTGACTGAGCACACCAAGCCTGCTAATCAAGGAAATGAATTATAATATGTAACATCTATATATATGTTAGAGTGGATTTAACACACTGCGTGACACATTATTACACAAATTAGTTTGTGGGATACACAAGCTAACTTTTTCAAATGAAAGTGTAACAAAGTAATAGGTGATAGTCATTCATTTGACATATATAATTTTTTATTGTAGATGTTCCATGTGGTGTGTTAAATTCATAGAGAATGACTACGGTTTGACACCTTAGCGAAAGCTATAATAGTTGATAGAAAAGTTATAATGATACATCATACCATGTCATGATTGATCATTAAAAAAAATATAATTTTTAAAGGCCAAGATACCTTATATGAAGAAGTTAAAATTGATTAGGATAATTCATAACCAATCATAACATTTAATGATTTTATATAATTTTTTGAGGATTTAAAATGGTTTTTATTTTTAAGTAGATAATAGGTATAGACGATGGTTTGAAATATATGTATTTATTTATGTTTATATCTCTTAATATTTGTATATGTCTTATTATCTATTATATACCATTTGTGGTGGTGGTGATTCTTTGGCAACATCTATGGTGCTAGTGGGTTGATGGTCCTAATCAATTCTATTGATAACTACCATTCAAATTCAAAACTTATAACAGAACATGATTGTGCCGTGATGAATAATTTCACGAATGGTATGCACATGATGGATTATCAACAACATTTATTTAGTAGGAAATAAAAAAAATTAGTGATTTAACAATTATTAACATAATTTATTAATTTAATAATACGACAGTTAATATGATGTAACTATATTAATAATTATACCTATTAGACTTTATCATTGAGACAATATCACTTTTAAAAAATTATTTTAGATTTTTAAGAAGAATTATCCCAAAAATGCCTTAGATGGTATCTTATGAAAAATTATCTCCACTCAATCTTATCTTATTCTTAAATCTGCCCAATCAATAATTTCCTCATGCACTCAAATATGCGATTCCAAATTCTCAATTAAGTAAATTTAACTAATATATAGTTAATTGAATACCTTTAACATGTTTTCCATAAAATCATTCTAAAGTTCCTCTCTCTCTCTCTCTCTCTCTGTGATGTTAATTTGTATATATTGTGAATCATCATAGAACATATAAACAAACAATAGACATTTCCAAAAGTATCATCAACTAAGACCATGTCAAGGTAGTAACATACAACTTTTAAATTTCAACTTAGGGCAGTGATTGCTAGTTTATGAAGCTGAGTTAGTTAGTGGTGTTTATAAACGTGTTGAAATTTTCAATTCAAATGTCTCTTTCACCCAATTCAAAAAAAGATCACTATAGAAATGTCAGCTACGTGTTATACCTTTTATTGTTGACTAACTCAATATTCAACCATCTAACCTTTGATAATATGTGAATTTAAAGTACTATATAAATTGCTGATAATACCTAAGGTTTTTCCTCACAAAACATACAACAGAAATAACGATGATGACAACCCCAAGGGCTTCTTTGCTTTCACTTTGTCTTGTTTTTCTCTTCTCCTTGTTATGGGCAGCTTCAGCTCATTCCAATAAAGCTTTCCTTCAATGCCTTTCCCATCCTTCTAAAAAATCCACCTCAATCTCCCAGGTCGTTTACACTCCAAACAACTCTTCATACTTGTCTGTCCTAGATTTTTCCATTCAAAACCTAAGATTTACTTCACCCAGCATCCCACGACCTTTGGCCATAATCACCCCTTTCCATGAGTCTCACATTCAAAGAGTTATATACTGTTCTCGAAAATATGGCATACAGATAAGAGTTCGAAGTGGAGGACATGACTATGAGGGCCTATCTTATGTTTCCCCCGTACCATTCATCATCATTGATATGAAAAATATGCGATCAGTCACTGTTAATACAGACGACAACACGGCCTTGATTCAAGCTGGTGCGACTCTTGGTGAACTTTACTATAATATTGTGAATAAGAGTAGCACACTTGCATTTCCAGGAGGTATTTGCCCTTCCGTGGGTGCTGGTGGACATATAAGTGGGGGAGGGTACGGTATTCTGTTACGTAAATTTGGTATTGCTGTTGATCATGTAATTGACGCTCAGTTGGTTGATGTCAATGGTAGAATTCTTGATAGAGAATCAATGGGAGAGGACCTCTTTTGGGCCATTAGAGGAGGTGGAGGTGCGAGTTTTGGTGTTATCTTGGAATGGAAACTAAGTTTAGTTACTGTTCCAAAAACTGTTACTATTTTCACAGTAAGTAGGACGTTGGAACAAAATGCAACCAAGCTTGTGCATCGGTGGCAATACATTGCAGACAAGATTGATGAAAATCTTTTCATCAGAGTAGTGGCAAGGAATGTGAATTCTAGTGAAGATGGAAAGAAAACAATAGAAGTTGCGTTCTTTTCATTGTTCCTTGGTGAAGTTGATAAATTACTTTCTTTGATGGAGGAAGAATTTCCAGAATTGGGTTTGGTGAGGGGAGATTGTTCCGAAGTGAGTTGGATAGACTCTGTTCTCTTTTTCTATGGTGTTAAACTAAAATCATTGGATGATTTGCTAAACAGGGCTTATCCATACAGAAGCAATTACAAAATAAAGTCAGACTATGTGAAGGAACCCATTCCAGAAAGCGCGTTTGAAGGTATATGGGAAAGGTTCTCTGAAGTAAAGGATGGAGATACTGTGCTTGTGTTGACTCCTTATGGTGGAAAAATGAGTGAGATTGGAGACTTTGAAACACCTTTTCCCCATAGAGCTGGGAACATTTACAAAATTGAATATCAGGTGGGTTGGGAAGACCAAGGGATAACGGTTTCAGAAAGACATATCAATTGGACTAGAATGCTTTATGAATATATGGCTCCTTACGTTTCCAAAAATCCGAGACAAGCATATATCAATTATAGGGATCTTGATATAGGAGTCAATAATGAAGGGAACACAAGTTATTCACATGCAAGCATTTGGGGTGCTAAATATTTTCAGAATAACTTCAATCGATTGGTGTATGTGAAGACTTTGGTTGATCCTGGCAATTTTTTCAGAGACGAACAAAGCATTCCACCTCTCTCCCCATGGTTGATAGAGAGAATTGGCCATCCTTTTCCCGAAGGAAAAGACTACCAATAAAAATTCCAATTTCTATTGGTTGACCAAAATTGAGAAACTCAAAATCCGAGTGGACACAAGGTCCTTTATTAGATTGTACTCATCTGCACCTCTTTTGCAGGTGATAAAATGTTATTTCTCTGGTTGAATTCAATTGTACTATTATTGTTGCTAAGGAAATAAATTGTAATTTGTTACTTTCACTTTTTTTTTATGAACAAACATAAGGGGACCAATAAGCCCAAGTTCAAGAATCACTTTCAAAAAAAACCTTTGTTTCTTCCATTGTTGCTTCTCATTTAAGAATTTTCATTTAAATATCATACCAAAAAGCCCCCTCAATAATTTTCCCCATGCACCCAAATCTGCGATTCCAAACTAGGCATTATGGTTCAATAGGAATAAGGTAAGGACTGGTGAGGATTACGGCTCTCCCCCTCAACTGTTTGAATTTGCTACTTCATATCTGGAACAATATTGGGCAACCACCGAATCTTCTCAGCAAACCCCACAACCCTAATATCTTTGCTTTGAGAATTCGTGGTCTGCTCCTTCAATGGGAATGTTAAAGATCAATTTTGATAGTTCAACTTTTGAAGCAAGTAGTTGTTCAGGTATCGCGATGATCACTAGAGATTGTAATGGCAGATTTATCATGGGGTTTAATCAGAAAATCAAGGGCTTGAGGTTGATCATGTAGAGGCTATGGCGGCCGCTAAAGCAGTGAAACTAGCAGCGAAGTTGGGATATGATAAGGTGGTTTTGGAGGGTTTTAATTCTCTGTTTCATGGACTCGGCAAACTGGAAATGAGACAACTAATTGTTTAGCGAAATATGCGTTGATATGTACAGAATCATGTACTTGGAGAGAGGAATGTCCTTCTTTTATGTTACCTGTTCTCCAAAATGATGTAACAAGTTCTATTTGAATGAAATCAAATCAATCGTTTCTTATTTAAAGTTCTTTGATCATTCTAAAGTTCAACATGTTTTCCAAAAATCATTCTAAAGTTCTTTGATCACTCTCTCTCTCTTACTACAGTTAATTTGTATAAATTGTGAACAAAAACAATACTTAGACTAAATTTATTGACTTAATCAGGTAATAATATCTCTTGGATTGATAATGCTTCTAACTAATATTGAATTCTATGACCATTTAAACAATGACGGTTGATTACATCAACATTTGATCAATAAATTAGGTTGAAATAAATATCTATTCAGAAAAAAGCATAGATAATAACATTGATGATAAAAATTATCATGTAACATTTTTGAAATGTGAAAATTAGTCAAAAATAATACACTTAATATTTTGAATAAAAGTATTACTGATCAATATTTTTTTTTATTATACATTTAATATTTTGTCTTGTTTATGTTAAAATTTGTCCTCAACCCCTACTCACGAACTTCTTTTTCTTTTTTTGTCGGATAAGTTAGGTCACTCATATTGCAATATGAAATTCGTTTGATAAACTTTGTCGCCATTGTATTACATTTGTTAGTATATAATAGACAGAGACCATACCACAAGGTCTATGAAGAGGAGAAGATTACGATTTAATAATACAAAAAATAAGTATTATATTGTCATTATAAATATTATATTTTTTACATTTTTTTTAACCGACCTAGGTTTTTTTTTTTTTTTTTCAACAAGAATCCAACTGACTTATGTTAAAGACAGCTTATAAACACGCATTCATAGTAAGACTGAGGCTAAACTAAGGTTGGTGTACGTGGTGAACAGTGTCTCCACTCGGTGCCAATTTTATTGGATTATTCAGAGTTGGATTTTGGATGGTCAGCGGACCAAACCCATTTGAATTTCCCATTATACATATTTGTCAATTTTCTTGCTATCCCAGTCACCCAATATGCCTCTAGAAATATCAGAAGTGATTAGAGTTGTAGTTATATTGTTTGGCGTATTTTTGGATTATGGGCATGCCAAATCCAATTGGATTTAAGATCAAGGTACGTACAACCTTATCTATTCGAACTGGTGTGAAGTTCTAAAATCGTGACTATTCAAGCGATTACAACGAGACGTAAAATTACCTCTGTGTTCTTTTCTATGTCTTAGGGTTCAAGGACTTTCAATAATTTTCCAACTAACAACGTAATTGACTAAAACATAAAAAGACAGCTGGAATGCAAAACAACAAGTAGACTAAATTTGGAAGATAATAGAACTATTATACTTAACATTAAATAAAATTGGTAAAAGATCACTAGAGTGATGGGTTACAGGAAAAATAGAGTTGCTTAGAAGTAAAAATAGGTAAGTATAAGGTAAGCAAGCTCTATGTAGAATTTGTTATGTTTGATCATAGATCCATTCTCTGTGGGCTGACCTTTGTTATTTATATGGATGACCTTAAACTGTGGAAGCCATATTTTTTAGCCACATTTATGTGGGATCCCTCAAGACGCGTAGACGTGTGTTGAATCGTTTCCAACTGACGGTTCATGATGTCATGTCTCCTCACTTCCCGGTATTCTTAGTCATACTTCCCTAACCGTTCTGACAAACATAAACTCTCGTAGATTATTTCATGACCGTTGGATCTCTTTCATGTGTCACCCTCTGATTTTTCTATTTTTGGGTGTAAACATTGCCCCTCTCCCCCAAAACGATGCGGTTGAACACTTCATATTCGGGGCTTTATTTTGGATCTTTTGAATTTAAGCTTTTGCCGCTACATTTTTCCTACTTAGCTGTCATCCTACCATTGGTCGTGAAGCTTAGGGATTGTGGCCAATCTTCCACATGTAATCCCTCGGTCTATCCTTTGTTTTTTCAAATTTGTAAGAAACGGTTGGCACGCGATTCATCCATATCTTTTAATCATTGTAATGGCTTGTTCTTTAAGCCTATATAATTCGACCTCATTCTTGTTGTTTTGTCATTGTTCTGACTTTCTCTTCTTCTTTTTAAATGGAGTTTTCTTGTACTGTTGCTCTTGAAGCAGCTCTTTTGCAAGTGCTAGCTACTCAGTTTACTCTTTGTACTTTTAACACATTCTCTAATTCTTCTTCTTCTTCTTCATAAATGGCCCTTGGGCCTATTTTCAAAGAGAGGCCTCCAGACGAAGTTCGACGCATCTACCATGTCTCTCACATATCTTTACCTTTTAACTTCCAAAAACCCCTTCAATGAGCAGGCTAGCTCAGCGACAATCCTATACATGCATGGAAGGCCCCTGCCCCTGATTGTATATCATGAGTTGCTCGTATTAAGGTGACCAAGAGTACTCTGTGGCGTCGCCTCGGTATTAAAGATGCTATAGAACTTAGTATTATCACAATCCTTATCAACAAACCACAGCTCTCCTATTTTAGTTCGTGGTGAACAATATCGTTCACTTTCATTTTGGCATGATGGGCCCCACAGTTTATAACATTTGCACTCTTCTCAGCCTTCCTCCATCCAGGGTCGAGGCTAATACTCTGCTCATTCATATCGAAGCGATCTATAACTTTCCAACCAACAGGCAGAACAAGCGGGTTACTACCTATTCTCTTTTCATTACCGCCTACCGTGGCTATGATGTCTAGATCCTCCTCAGAATTGTATTCAATTAATAGGAATTGCCAAGTGAAGGAAAGGGGTATCGTGTGTAACTCGGTTGATTACTGAAGTCGTCTCCTTAGGTAAAACAGTTGGCTCAAGGGGGGTGATAAAACAAAAGGAAATAAAAATTCAAAATTTTGAGAGTTGGAAAACTAAATTAATTAAGGAAATAACACTTAAATAAAAGAACCGGTTCAGCGGTAGAGATCACCCCACCGTGATTATAGATTTTGACTCAAATTTGATAACTCACTTGAGATTACGGTCAGGCTTCACCCAAAGGGTATATATTCGTTAAACACCCAATTTAATTAACAAATGTGTACCCAAATAAGTTGAATAGATTAGCAAAATTAATTCAATTGCAGTGATTACAAGAATTACATGTGCCAAGGCTTAGTTGTCGACAGATAAGGAAGAAGATATACAATTGAACATCTTCCCAATTAAGCTATTCAATTGACCCAAATAACTCGATAGTAGACTAGCCCTAGTTTTGAGTCAAAATTCGCAATTCATGGATGAAACTACTTTATCCGATCAAACCAGTGAACGACTACTCACGCATGACAGAAAGTAAATTGAAAGCGATTGAAGAAAGTATCATTGCAAATTATAGCAAAAAGACAAGAATTAAATTGCAAGAATTGAAATTGCAAGTAATGTAAATACCTTGTATTGAAATAACAATGGAAATAAATTACTCTACAGAAATTAAAGACTTGAATTGAAATAGCAAAAAGCAAACAAACGTAATTGCTGTGCAAAAATTGAAGACTTGAATTTAAAGAGAGCTTGTAAAGTAAACAATGGAGAAAAAAACTATAAAGAAGAAGAAAACTAAAAACCTTAGGAGAGAAGAAGAAGCAGAACGATGAAACTAAAGGATGAAATGGGAGCTCTCTCTCTCTCTTTTGCTAGACTTGGGTATTTTAGGGAGTCTTGTGCTAATTTTTCTTTTTTTACACAAGAAAAAAAATGTAGTAGCCTTTACCTATGGACTCTTCTATTGGCTACTACTACCTAAAATAAAATCCCTAAGGTTCTACTAGAACCTATGTACTATTAAACAACTAAAAATAAGAAAAACTAAAGAGATAGAAAAATAAGAAGAAATAGAAAGAATGAGTCTATCAGTCAAATGCATCCCCCTCATCATCACTTTCATTCTCTCCCTCCTCCTCTAAAGAATCCTCCTCCTCTGTAGTGTTCTCCATAGCCATACTGAGAGGTGTAATAGAAATAGGAGTGGAATGTGATCCAGTGGTGGGGGTAGAAATAGGTGTTGTCATCCCCTATGGAATTGCCTTTAGGAAAGGCAAACTCAACCAATCTCCTCAGCATCCCCACACACATGTCCACCTTGGACTCAACCCTCTATAAAGCTCTCCTAATAGTCGTCCCCCCTCTTTATATCGCCAAGTCGCTCCTCCAACTTGCTCATCCTTTGATTCACAGTGGCATGAGAGGTTGGACCAGTCTCCATTTTAGTTTTAGTCGTAGTGGAAGGAGTGGTTGTACTTTTGCCTTTTGAACCACTAGCCCTCGACATAGTCGAACTCTTCCTCTCCCCCTGGACTAACTATGGGCCCAAACTTTGGAGGACTCATAATGTCGGATGCCAATCTCTTCACAGCGGCCTTCAAACAAAGCTGGGATATCATATTGCCAAAGGGCATGTTCCCCTTCGGCCTACGTGTGGTGCAACAGTCTCTCAAAATGCCCCAAATCATCAAGGCGATGTCGATCCTTGACCCTGACATGAACTTATAACACAATACAATCTTATGCATCACTGATTGCTTCTTTGAGCCCTTAGAGAACACAATATAGTGGAGAATCTTGTTCAACAACCTATAATCCCCATCAAAATGACCATGTAGAAATTTCCCCTTTAAGTTCACAAGATGTTTGTGCATCTCCACCACATACTCTGAGGCATCCTGTGTAGCAAAAATGACAAGGGGATATCAATCTCAGTGGGCTTCGACCTCATATAGCTTAGATATTCAGCTAAAGAGGCTGGGGTAACATCAATCACCTTTCCACAGACCTTAGTCCTCATCAATAAAAAATTGGCATCAACCAAGCTCAACCCCAAATAAAACTCACGGACCTTAGTCCTCACCTTCCAATGAGGATGGTCAAACAAATCAACATCATATGAATGATAAAAGGAAACTTTGTGCATTGATTCGGGCTTCCCTAGCATATATTGGCCGACCAAGGAATAGTCTTTGCAGGTTATGAAGTTAAGGGATTTACAGAGGAACACAGTTTTAGTGTACTCCACTCAACTCTATACTATGCGCAAGGAAATGGCCAAGAAGAATCTACTAACAAAGTGATGAAAGAGATTATCATAAAAATGGTAAAAGACAACCCTAGGGGATGGCACAAGAAGCTATCAAAGGTACTATGGGCATACAAAACGTCCAAACAATCCAGCACTAGAATCACGCCATTCAAGCTAACATACGAGCACGATGTCGCCTTGCCCATGGAATCACCGTAAAGTCATTATGAGTAGCCTTTTAGAATAGGCTAAGTCTAGCTGAATATAATGAGGCCATGATGATTGAGCTTGAGGATTTTGGATTAAGTGTGCTTGGAAGCTTTGGATTACATTCAAGTGCAAAATCTTAGATCTGCAAAGGGCGTACAATAAGTGAGTCAGGGATAAGACTTTTGGCATATGTGGCTTAGTTTGGAAAGCAAAGTTGCCTTTGAGACTAAATTACCCAAGGAATGGCAAGTGGTCAGCCAACTGGGAGGGCCTGTTTGGAGTCCTTGAGGTCAAGAAACACGGTGTTTAGCGCTAAAAAGGATTTAGATGTAGAACGCCACCTTCGATCTATTGATGGGAAGTTCCTAAAGGCCTATAGACAAATGGTTTGGGAGGATGTGGAGCGTAAGCAAAACCTTTAAGGTAAAGGGTTATGACTAGCGGCCTAGAACAGGCCGATGGCCAGCGTGGAGATTGCTCTACCATTTTAATAATTATCAAATGCAATAAAGGAAATGGAAAAAAGTGAAGAATAAAGTAAATTTTATTTATAGAAGTTCATACAATTTCAGTGAATACAATTTGCATGAAATGTAAAGTGCTGCATAAGCATGACGTTCAACATAAGCTAGTTTTGAAGGCTTTTCATCTTCAGTTTGAAGATGACAACTGACAGTTGTGGAGACAAAGAAGAGATTAGAAGAAAGTTGATAAGTTGCTAGAACCAAAGTATAGACCTCTGATACGAGCACCTTCTAGTCGCAATCTCCTTGAACATGCTAGTTTTTCTCAGCCACACTGCTTCCTTTTTCCAGAAGTGGTGCCAAGGAGACGCATTATAAGGTCAATTTAAAGATCAAAAGAATAAGACAAAATTTGGGTGCTAGATGCACCAGAAGTCAGATGTAGTATCTTTTTGCATCTTGAACAAATGCATATTGTCAACCCAAGTTACCTTACCCCCAAGAAAAGGATATACAAAATGACCCAAGGATGGATGCAAAATGAAGTGTCTATCCAAAGGGAGAACATGGAGTAGGTTAGTAAAACCAATTGTGAATGTGAGGAGAAAAATGCATAACAAAGGCCATGATTGAAACCGAAAGTAGAAAAGTTTGGAACCTAACAAGGTTGTTGTCCTGATTTATCCCTTCTGGGTCAAGAGGTTCATAAAGAACAACAGCCATATTGCACAAGGAAGAGGGCATGCGTTAGTCTGGTTTGCTTCAAAAAAATTCAAGTCCTTCAGTATTTATAGGCCATGAAAGGGATTGGATACTTTAATGGCTTTGCCTCGAAACCAATCAAGCATTTATGACGGTTTAATGAGGAGAATGAAATGTCACCTTGAACAGTAGTTAAAGCGTCGAAATGCACGCACACAGATCAAATGACAGTAAGACGTGATATGAGTGGCAATTAATGTCATTCAATTCACAATCCTATCAACCGCCACTAAAGAAATGACAAGACAGATATGAATGAAGATAGTAAATGGAAAAAAAAAGTCTTTCTATTTTTCATTTATCATCTTTCTCGAAAATATACAAGATCAAAAAAATGTATATTTGGTATAGTAACCTATTCACGACCTATAATTCGGCTGAAGCAAACTCGGTAAGGGTCGAGGGTCGAGCCCGTATCTACAGCGGACGTGACATTCACTGCAGCGACCTTGAGCTTATCTAAACGCCTTTGGTAGGATGTATATTCTTCTAGGAGCACCGCACACTCGACTTGAAGCTTGCATCTATCTCAACCAGCTTCTGGGGAAGAGAGTCGGAGTGGCTTGAGCGAGTGGAGCAAGTTTGGGTGTGTTGGTTCAAGTTGACTAGTCGCTCTCATTGATCTTGAGTGACGGTGATGCAATCCTGTTGTTTCTAGTTCAACAATCCCCACATCCTAAAGAATGGTCGGAAGTCCATCAGCTAAGTGAGCATGTGCCTGGTAATCCTTGTCAAGAAGAAAAGATGATATGGAAAGGGCTCTAATTGAGTCAAGTTGCTCCTTGAGGAGGCCTATCTTGTCCGCTAAAACAGCAAGATGACCACTTAGGACTATCATCGCAATCTCGTGATGGTTTTCAAACTCGCAATTCATAATAAACTGAGACTGTTTTAATGAAGCTAGGATAAGAGATAAGTTAGCATCGCGAGAAAGAAGAACAACCGAGGAAATGGTAGTGGCATGAGTTGGGGCCTAACCTAAACAGTATCAGTAACCTCAAGTGTATTTTGGCCTGCTGGAGAACCAAGAAGTTCTTGCCTCGGGGTTAAACTTTCTTCAAGTTCAAGGTCCACACCTTCGACGTCATCGATTACATCAGTGGGCATGTTATCAAAAGAAGGCTCTAGTGGAGCCAAGCTAGCTTTGTCCATAGAAAAGGTCATAGAAATTGGAATAGTAGCTGGAGCAAGGGGCTTTAGATTCTCGAAGATGGCGCCTTAAGAAGGCCCATACTAATTGAAAGAGTCATAGAAAGGGTACTTTCACGCTAACAAACTAGGTGCGTAAAGGGTGTATCATCTTCAACATTTGGATCTTCATCAACTTGAGCATGAGAAACAGATGTGGAAAGAGTTGCAGAAGAATGTCACTACTTATCTTTGCAGTGAGGCCGTGTCGGACAAGTAGGAACGGTTGAAGAAGCTAGATCCTCCAAATTTCCAATTGGCCTATCCCCTCCATCAAACCTTGGCAATCTTTGAAATATCGAATGATTTCCTAAAGGGGGCCATCCGAAAATAACAGCAGGCATGAGAGTAGTGATGGCTGACTTCTCAGACGGTCATGTCGGTTACATTCGACTGAGTGATAAGATCAATATTTAAAGTGCAAGAAAAAGGATAGGTGATTTGTTGCACTAGGGCTAAAAGACGAGTGAATTGTTGAGGTATGTAGACTTTAAAGCCGCAGTAAGCGTTGGGACCATACGTCGGCCATAGGCCGTAATGCAAGTCTCGAGGGTGGAGATACGAGAACCAAGCATCTTCATGAGAAGTAGCGGCATTCGTAGTTGCTTCCTTAGGATTGAAAAGGAACTGTTCGGGACCTCGGTTCCAGGAAAACAATATCCAGATGAGTCATGAGTCATTCAGATTATACAAATAAGAGAAGATGTCAACAAAGGACTATTCCCTACAAGGGACTGTGGCAAATAGGCGGCCATAAGAAAAGTAGGAGTTATCAGTAGGTGGAATAGAGAGTTTTGAGAAATAGACACAAATCCATAGCTGAAGGACCTAGAGAGGACCTGAACAACTCTGCAACTTTGACGACACTGTCTTCTACATTCTGCGATAGAGATGGGCAAGCATGAAAAGGGAGTGTATAAAGATCACGTGGCCAAGAAGGCGGCCAACAAGATAAACTCTTTGATTACGTTGTAAGACAGAGTGTAGAAGAAGAACTAGTTAAGCCAGTATAGTAAGAACGAGATGTATTCTTGATCTAAAACAAGGGCGTCATCGCAGTCACGACAGGCCGCAAGAAAATAAGAATAGGTAGATATTGACTTGATGTGCACACCAAGTGAAAACACGTAATTCACTTCCACATGTGTAAGCAGAGCATTAGCCTAATCCCAAAGGAGGAAGACCGAGGTGGGCAAAAATATAATATACTGTGGGCCATCATGCCAAATCAAAAGTGGAGGGCATTATTCACCACGAACCAAAATGAGAGAGTGGCGCTAAGTGGCAACTTGTCAATAGGCATTGAAATAACACTCAGTCCTATGGCAACATATATTCCAAGATGACACCATAGAGAAACTTTGGTTGCTTTAACACGAGCCACTGATGAAATCCAATTAGGGGAAAGGGTTTTCCATGCACGAACTAAATTGCTACTAGGCCAATTTTTTCATTGGAGAGATTCCCTGAAGTTGAACGGTAGGGACATGTGGCAATCAGGGTTGATACGCCACACTTCATCTGTACGCATCTTTGTGAAAGCGAGCCCAAGGGCCGTTTCTTGTGTTGAAAAAGAATCAGAAAATGGATTGAAGGTATGAAGAGTGTATTGAGTAGTTTCAACTTGAGAAACAGCCGCTTCAAGAGTAGCAGCATGATGAGTCTCCATTGTTGAAGAAGAAGGAAAAAAGTTAGAGTAATGAAAAAATACCAAATTTGGAAACGAATTATATAGGCGCTGAAATCATGTAAACTCTCACACTCATATTATCAAATATAGCAACGTAATTATGTTTTTAAAATGCTAATATACGTAATGGAGTATGCATGAACTAAGTAGATGATAGGAGTAGAAATAAAAATGTTAATAGTGTAGAATCGGGTAAATATTTAATTCAAACTTAGTTTTGAATTATAAATATATGAAACCGTTTGCAATAGAACTTATACCAATTATGTTTGATGTACAAATGTATGTTGTATAAATTTGGGTTGATTTTGGAAGGGTTTGAAATGGGTTGAAAATGAAAAATAAAAGAAATAGACAAATCTGGACAAGACTTACCGGTAGTACACTGTTTAGTAGATCCAAACTACCTGTAGTTAATAGGTAGTAAATTTCAAATAGATCCGAACTACCGGTAGTCAACAGGTAACAAGTTGCCAGTGGATCCGAACAACCGGTAGCTCAACAGGTAGTAAATTGCCAATGAATCCAAACTACCGACAGATCGTTAAAAAGTCATAATTTTTATGTTTTAAAACTCTTTTTTCACTCCATTTGCTCTCATTATTTCGCCCCACTCTCACCTCACACCTCTTAGAACCCTAATAGAAAGATTTAGAGAGACAAAGAGAAAAGAAAAATAAGAGTTTTAGGGTGATTCAAGATCAAATCTTCTTGTCCTTCACACCAAAGCCAAGGAGAAAGGTATGGATTTTCTTCCTATTCTCTTACATTGAGGTTAAGACTTAATTATATGTATTCTTTTGACTTTAAATCTCACTAAAACAAAAATCATTTTTTCGACGATTTTTTTCGTCGCTAAATTAAAAAAAAATCGTCACCAATTATTTTTTGCGACATTTTTTTTCGTCGCGTGTTCATTGCAGAAAGTATTTTGTGACGCAAATATATTTTCATCGCAAAAAAAAAAAATTTTGGACAAAAAAAAAATCGCGAAAAGTTCAAAAAACGTCGGTAAAATCTATTTCACCAATGAAAAAAAATAAAAAATAATAATTTAATTAATTTTTTACGACGTAAAAAAATCATCGCGAATAATTTTTTACAAAAATAAAAAATGTAAAAAATAATTAAATAAATACATTTGCGACATATAAAAATCGTCACAAAACAAATTGTTCCTATAATTTTGAGCGACGATTTTAATTTCGTCGCAAAAAAGTTTTTTTTTAAAAAATAATTCTTAAAAAATTATATTCTAATAAAATTTTTCACCTATACACCAACAATACATGTGTTCAATAAAAAACTAACACAATTAATACATTTCACATTTTTTAAAAAAAAACAAAATTTTATTTTCAAAAAGAATGAATTGCAAGAATCAAAGAACAAGAAGTTCTAAAAATAGAAAAAATAGTTTTAATCCTTCAAGAGTATTTAAACCATATCTAATTATATTCAATGTCTCTTAAACTTGAATAGCTCTATGCCTTGAAATACCATCTCCAAGCTCAACAGATCAGTACCAGGATCTGAACCACAATGCAGGACAAAGTTTCTTACATCATCCATCAGCCGAAGGATTGATAGAGTGAGACCACACTAACCTTTCCAAGTCCAGGAACATGTTCCCCATTTGGATTTGGACGTGGAATAACCACATTCACTAAAGTACCTGCCATTTCAAATTAAAATAAAAATTATTAAAATTAAAACATTATTAAAATTATTAAATATATGCATCAGCAATGAATATTAAAACATTATTAAAATTTTCTTCAGATTGTGCACCTGCTAATCCGTTTAAGATTTAGGACGTATATTTACAAACAATAGATGAGGGGTAAAAATCTTGGTTGAATTATTGTATACAGTGACGGCAGGCTTCAAACTCATGAAGAAAGCTGATATGTCATCCATATTCCAAATGAAACAATACCAACAGTTGCAAAAACCTGGCCCAATTCATACAAAAAGTTGTATTGCGGCAGAGGCAAACTTTGCCAATCTGTATGCCTGTGCACAAGTCACAGCCAAGAGCAAACGAAAAGTTAAAAAGAAAGGAAGGGTGTCATTCTTTAATCAATAAAATAGCTGTAAAGAATTCATAGATGTAGAATAGGTTGATGATTCAGGAATATTATGCTCCAATATCTCCACCAACTGACCCCAAGTCACATCTATCCTTTTAGCAGGGGCAAAGAAACAGTTGTTACAATAAAGTTGAGTTCAATAGAATTTTGAAAATAATAGCAGTAATAAACATGTATTCAGTCACGAGGCATTTAGATGACGAATACAATGAAAAGTCAACTGGAAGAGACTATATAACACTAAGTTTTGAAATTCATTCTGTAGTTAATAAAGCCAACTATAGGTCAGAGACCAAATATCCAGTCAAATGAACTGTCTCAGCACAAGAATGGTAACAACTACTGCCAAACAAAAGTGCATACCCTAAATCAGCAATGACAATGCTGACATTGTCTTGTGAGCCTTGGTCGTGTAATATATAAACTTGCAGAGTTAATAGAACAGACAAAGCAAATAATTTTAGATATGAAGCAGAAGGAAAAAAGATCATCCTGGCACGTCATACCAAAGCTGCTTGCGCAAGTGCTTCACAGGCTATCTGTAATCAGGACAACAGAAGTTTAGACTGTCTGCTACGGAACCAATCTAGCTATGAAGGCACATTGCTTACCTGAACATCTCCATGCTGTCGTAGTTGATTCCTAACAAAAGCAACTGCATCCAAGCTGAAATATAGCAGATTTGATAAGATGATAGTATTCTCATGCTTAAACTACCAAAGAAAGAGAGAATAAATAACAATTAAGTTAGTTGAACCTAAATTGTTATACAGTATATCTTGAAGAATCATGATGGACCTGTTCATGTAGTCCCACAAGCCATCAGATGCTAATAACAAAAATTCAGCATCTGATCCAAGAGCTAGTTGAAAAATATCAGGATATGCAGCAACCAAGTCTCCATTAAATTGTATCCTAGCACAAAATAGAGAAGCATTTGCATTAAACAAACAAACTAGTATTGAACTGCCGGTTAAACTATCCAACTTGTTATTCAAAATCAATTCTTGAATTGGTATTATCTTGAACATTTTCTCTTTAAAAGATGACTTGGTTATTTCCCATGATTTGCTCAGGTAATTGTATTGACTACAAGTACTCAATGCAGAAATGTCTCGGGGATCCAAAACATGATGATGAAGAACATCCAAAGCAAACTAACAAGTATTTAATCCACTTTCTTAAATACCACAAACATGAGGTACTTTACCGAGAAAAAAATTTTTGAGACCATCTGCCTTCCTCAACTCCCTTCTCCAGCATCCTTTCCATGAGTAAAACAGCCCAAGATTGTTAGCTGAGCAAAATTCGACTAAAAAATTCTGATGATTTAGAAGAGAAAAAAGAGAGAATGTACTCATTCTTCTTTGTCTTAAACCGCATGTCACCAAAAGCACGGGATACAGAGATGTCTCCACAAATTCTTCCATTGACAATCTAGGGATTCCATTTCAAGAATCATCATCAATCATGTACATTTAACAATTGAACTCAGAAGAACATGCAGTTTTCTGATAAAACCTCCAGAACAAAAATAAATCAAGGTTTTCAGCACAACTACATGAAATATAGTTCAATAAAAGTAAGAACAGCGGTTGAATTAATTCAACTATTTTCAAATAAAGAGCCCATAAGACTATAAGTCATGCATCCAGAGAGGAAACCTCTTCATGAACAGAGAAATGCACAATTTCACCAGAAATTAAGGTTGACTCAGGAAATGCAAAATTAGAAAACCAGAAACTCCACTGGCTCTAGAGTCTAGAAACACTGCAACCCTAATCTCATAGAACAATGATGGGCAAAAGCTTGAACAATGGTGTTCGTGATCTTGAACTTAACTTTCTGATCTCCAAATTATAGTTCTAGTAGAAAATAATATATTTGTTGTTGTAATTTAAAAGGAACATGGCATAAGTGCCTACTATGAAATGCTATGCACAATTTCAGGGCAAGTCAAGAGGATTAATAAAATTAGACAATTTCTTCCATTCAGAACAGACTCCCAATGCAAATCTAGAGAATGAAAAGGATTTCTGAATAGAAAAACACACCCATCCACCTGCTTCTCTGATTTCTTGTTAGGGTTGTCGGAGTCCGGGGGCTGGAGTGGTGCCTCTTGTCGCTGCTCAGTCGCCGGAGTGGTCGCTGGAGAGTTGCCTCTTGGAGCTGTGGTCGGTCGCATGGTGGTCTGGATTTTTTGTGGATCGATTTAGAGGATGTCTTAATTTAGGACAAAACAATTATATTCTGCGACGAAACAAAAAAACGTCGTAAACAAAAAAACAAAAAACATTTAGGGCCAAACAATTTTTTAAAAAATTATATTCTGCGACATAAATAAAAAATGTCGCAAAAAATATTATGAGATAAAAATATTTCCGATAAACTTAAAATATCGCAAAAAAGTAATTAAATTATTATTTTTAAAATTTTTTATTTACAAAAAATTTTATTGGCGGCGTTTTTCTAAAAACGTGGTGAAAAATTAATTAAATTATTATTTTTTAAAATTTTTATTTACGTAAAAATTTGTTAGCGACCTTTTTTGAAACAATGTCGTGAAAATTAATTAAATTATTATTTTTGAAATTTTTTATTTACGTAAAAAATTATTGACAACGTTTTTGCGACGTGTTTCTAAAAACGTCAAGAAAAATTAATTTAATTATTATTTTTTAAATTTTTTATTTACGTAAAAATTTATTTGCGACGTTTTTTAAAAATGTAACAAAAAATTAATTAAATTAATTTTTTTATTTAATTTGCCAATTCCCGCCATTTCTCCTGCCAAAACAATTAGGAGAGATTCGCCTTTTTGTGACATTTTTTTAAAAACGTCGCAAAAAAATTGTCAAAATAGAAATTTACGACAAAATTACAAAATCGTCACGAATAGTAAACTTTTTACGACAAATTTAAATCATCGGAAAAAAAAGTCGCAAAAAATGTTTTTTGTTGTAGTGTCTTATATATATATGCTATAAAATTATCTTTCCTTGGTCTTTTGCAATTATTAGTGTGTTTAAAACAAAGTTAGGGTTGAATACCTATGAAATCTCATTTTTTTGATATAAAACCCTAGTTTTCAAAAGAGATGGACTTTCTTCTTGATTCTTCCTTTGTTCTTAACTTTGAAACTTTAGTACTTGGTGTTGAATAATAAAATGATGTTGTAATGATCTTTTGCTTATTTTTCTTATATTGTTCTCTTGTATTACAACTTATGAAATTGGGGATTTATGAAATTATTTGTTATTTGAGGAAATTGTTAGTATTGTATCTCTTGTGTGGTTGTTGGATAAACATGGGCTACTATTGACCGGGTATCATAAAATGTGTAGACACCTTCTTATTCCGTATGGATACAAACTTTTCCTACCACTCATAATGGGGTTAGTGTTTTACGAGGATTAAACCACTATCGTTTACGAGGTATCGTGAAAAAAGGATTTGTGTGGGTTGTACGTAGGCCATGATATTTTTGGTGGTATTCATGTGATGTCTTACTTCATACTAGAGATAAGAATACAGTGGTGGGTTATTGTTCATTGTACCAGAAATAGTTTCTACAAGAATTTTGGGAAGTAGAGATTCCGCAAAAACTTGGGAGAAACGGTTTATGGTGTAATGGATTATTAGTCGTATATTGGTTTCACTTATGCATTAAATCACTGTTGTTGCTTAAAAATGAGATATGTTTAAATGTCCCTGTTTTAGTTCAAAAATCAATATATGATATTTGCGAAATGAGACCGACTTGTTTTACATGTTTTCTAAATCTTGTTTGAGTTTGAGAGGAATGTTGCTACAGAGTTTAGTGTTCACCCGTATAAAACTATATTTTTCAGATTATGGTCTAGAGGAAGAGTTCGGGGTTAAGGAGCCAACACATTGGGAAGCTCCACTAGATGGGCTCATGGATCCCGAGGTGGATATCTAGAGTTATACTCTCGTAGGTGCTAGACTAGAAAATTTCTTTTGAGATTATGTAAAGACTAATCTTTTGTTATTCCGCTGCAAGTTTAAATGTGATTCTTTTGGAATGTAATTATCATAGTCGATCACATTCTTTTGGGATGTAATGGTCATGGATGACCTATTCTTTTGGGTTAATATGGTAAATGTTATATTTGATGAATGAAATTTCTTTAATGATGAAATTTATTTAGTTGTTCTCATGATGCGAATGGTTTATAGATTGTAATGCCGTTTAAGGTGGGTTTTGGGGCGTTACAAATCATGCCGAAATGACAATTAAGAAGATATGGACAGATCGCATACCAGTCATTTCTTGCATATCTGAAAAGACTACGGGATGATCAAAGGTCTACACGTGCAGCATTAGCCGCAATCCTTGAACATCATGACCAATGGTGGTACGACAGCTGAGCAAGGCTTGTGTAGCTGTAAAGCTTTAAATTCAAAGGAGCCAAAACGACACCCCAAATATAGAGTATTTAGCGGCATCCAAAAATAGAAAAATTCGATGGTGGCACGTGGAAAGATTCTGACAGTCATAAGAGTCTATGAGAGTCCACAATCGACAAGATTGCTAGAGGAATAAGACTCTTGGAATCCAGAGAAACGAGAAAATGTAACATCATGAGCAGCCAATTGAAAATAGTTCAACTTACATTCACGTGTAACAAAGGACAAGGCCATAATCGCAGGTCATGCCTAGAAAAGATGGATCAATGGTTGAGAGTCATCTCTATAAATAGCAAAGCCTAGGTTACTAGAAAGAAATCCCCTGATCAAATCACAAATATTCTTCACAGAGCCAACCTTACTTTCGAGCAACCTTTACTTTTTCCTTAAATACAACACTCCATTGATTTTTACTGCTTTCATTTAATGCTAAGTCCAGTGTTTGGTTTGTCTTTCAGATTTGAATTTAGTTTACTTGTTACTTTGTTTTTTCATAATTTACTTTTAGCAGTGTTCACATGTCTTTGATCGGCGAAATTATTTAAAGTCCTCAATTCTCCAAGGCATAGAAAAAATCGTATAGATAGTCTTATGTTTGGCTATAGTTACTTGAACAGTCACAATTTTTAGAACCCAACATCAATTCAAGTAGTTAAGGTTGTCTGAGTTTGGATTTTAAGTCCACCTAGACTTTCACACGCTCGTAATCCGAAAATACACCAAACATATTTTTTGGCACGCTTGATGGGACCATCGGAGGTGATAGGGGAAAACACTCAAGTTAAGGCCAAAATTGGGAGCATCTGAAGTGCCTCCAGCGCATGAAGTTGTGGAAGAAAGCAGGCATGGCATCCCCAACCTGAAAGAAGAATTGCCTCCACCCTAGGGAAAAGAGAACCGCGAGTCCGACTTTGAGTCGAAGACCTCCATCAAGGCTATTTTGTAGGAAGTCTCGCAACAAGTCTCCAAATTTATTCCGCGCTTGGGAGACTTGATCAAAAAAGAATTTGACTGAACCAGACAAGCACTAGAGCGGATAGTAGACAGTCTAAACCGTCCAGGGGATAGGAGACAACCCTTGTTTCCCCCTATGCAGATGGCTCTAGTCGAAGCACCATAGCCAATGATTCCACTATACGTGCTGCCTTAGAGAGCATAGTAGGCTAGGAATGGCTTCAGACGCAACAACAATCCTCTTTTCTAGGAAGAAATGGTCTCCAATCCCTAGATTAGGGGCAAAGAAGTCAATTGTTGATTGTAATTCCAATGGCACCTCATGTGGTTATGAACGGGGACCAACTGGATAAAATCATTCAAGAACATATCTACCCCGTGATGTGAAGGGTGAACAAGATAACATACTGCAAACCTTATATTGACTGGGTGGATAGGGAATATGAGTATCCATTAGGGTACAAAGTTCCAGTGTTAGATACATTTTTGGGTGAAGACGATCAGTGGACTGTGGAAGATATTGGTCGTTTCACCATCTAGTACGGTGAGGCCAAGGCTAACAAATATCTGAAGTTGAGGCTATTTGACAATTTTCTTGACAGGATTAGCCTTCAGGCAGTACATTGAGTTGCCGCCCAACTCCGTGTTGGGCTAGTAATAGGTCGAAGACAAGTTTCATGCTCATTTTTACCGCACTAAGCTGAAGGTCGCCATGACCGATTTGGCCATGTTATACCAGATGACTAGAAAAACAATGGAGCAGTATATTGCGCGATTTAAAAAGGTGAGGAACTAGTGCAGGTTGATACTGCCCGAGATGGAGTATGTACGAATTGCACATAATGGTTTGGGATTTGTGCTCCGGAAGAGGTTCGAAGAAGTGGAGTTCAACAATCTTTTTGAGTTGGCCACATGGGCTACCTAAAACAGGCATATCCTACGCGAAGAGCTAGACCGAAGAAACGTGTCCAAAGGAACATTCTATAGAGATCCCAACACTAAGTTCTTTATGGATGAGCTAGATCAAGAGTTAGAAGTGATCATGGCTAAGATCATTGCAAGGCGGCTGCATTGATAAAGACACTAGTGATGGAAACGGCCAAAAATTTGACTTTAACATTTTAAAGGACGATCAAAATTTTGACCATCTGCTAGTTGACAACATCATCAAACATTCATTTGGCCACAAGCTCCCCTTAGTCGTAGAATTGTAGAACAAGACATATTGTAAATGACACCATTTTTGGATCCATTCTATGTAATTGTGTGGTGTTCAGGAATGTCATTCAGGAGAATTTGATAAAGGGCCACTTGATCTTTGGAGACAAGGGAAAATCGGAGATGAAAGTTGATAAGGAACATTTTCAGAGGACAGCCGCCATTAACATGGTAGAAATAGGACAATCCAAAGCCCCCCCAAGAAGGTTGACTTAGGCAAAGATAGGTCTATAGATGATGGAAATATGAGGGGCTCGGGGGAGAAGGATAATGCACCCTTGGAGGAGCCATCAGAAGAGGACTCCAAAGCAAAACCACATATGTCGGTAGGACTCTAGAAGCAGCTTGATATAGTCAAGAATGACCTATATTCTAGATGTAAAGCCTTTTATGAGATTGTTCCAAAACATGAAGCTATCAAGGAGGAGTGAGCTGAGTTTTCCAAGAGGCCATAAAAGAAATGACACTACAAAGGAACCCATTGGGAACGACTGAGTGAGTGATAGCTGCCAAAGCAAGACCAGGAGGATCGGTTGGAAAAGTTTACAAGGCCGAGCTACAAATGGCATAGTAAAGACATATCAAAGTCTTTGAAGGGTCATCTAGGACCTAAGTATGAGGAATACCCTACAAGGTTGATGCGTGGGTAGCCTATCAGAATTGAAGGTTTTTGAGATCGTCCAAGGATGGTGAAACCAACTAAGCCACTAGAGGACCTTGGTACTTAGCCTAGCATCCAAAATTTTCACAGTACTATCAGCCTTGGCCGCTGTCAAGGTCGTAGAAGAGTTGAAAATAGCACATACAAGCGGAGTTGCATAGGTGGGAAGAAGAGGAGAAACTTCAGGCTCGGAAGTCCCAAGAAACATTCCAGCAGCAAGAGCCCGAGATCGGGAAGATTAGATCCTGATATGGGATTTCCCCTCCTCCACAACGTTTAGTGGCCTCAAAGAGGGCCACAGCTGAGGAGAAATGGAATAAGAAGGTAGATTCTGAGTCCTCACCTAAGGAGAGCTTCGAGGAACGAATAGTGAAAAAGGTGGTGAAGCGAATGTTGATTGCCCTCAACATTCATCCAGAGACTTATAAGGGAGGAAAGAAACAAGTTATTACAGACCCCATCGATCGAGTAATAAAAGTTTATTCTTGAACAAAAGTAATACGAATCTATATTTATGAGAGTAACCGAAAAATCTTTTGCTTAAATCTATCTTTTTAATAATCCAATTCAGAAGTTATGTTTTAGATCAAAATATGATAAGTTCTGATATTGATGGTGCAAAAAATTGAAAAGCACTAAAGAAACGAAATATAAATTAGATGACGAGAATCTAAGAATTAAAGTGGTTCATACTGCTGAAGTACAGAGGTAATTCGTTGAAGGGAGGTCAGCGTACCAGACCTTTATTGTTCTGGTATCATCAGATATAATAACATTTTCGATACCAAAGCCGAAACTCAACTTGTATTGTCTACTCTGTAAGAGTAATTGCAAAAAATCTCACCAACTAACCCCAATCAATTGAATCAACACCAGACTTGGTTTTGTTGTCAACAAAATATGTGCCTCTGCAGTCTATGACTCCTCCATTTCTACAAACTTTTCAATACCATTTGATTTCAAACTTGCAATAACTTCATTAACTGTATTTCAAAAGGAAAAAAAAAAGGCAAAAAATTGCAATCTTAGTTAGTTGTATTGTATGATATATATGTTGGTATTATCAAAATCATGTCTAATTCAACCACTTAAACAAAATTTGTAGACTTCAAAGCGGGGAAGATAATAGAAAGAAAAAAAAATGAAAGATTAGAGAAAAAAACATAGAAACTATGAGGGAAAGATATAAACTTTTATGGAATGGTTATACAAAAAATATTCAAAAGTTTTTCAAGATATTGATTGACATTTAAAAGTAATATTGATATAGATAAAAATATAGCATAGTTGCTCAAGAGTCACAATCACAAATAATATAGCATTAATGTTTTATTCTAAATCTAAAAGGGTAGTGTGGAGATTAACACATTATTAGGGTTAATATTATCAAACAAAAGTTTTGTTGACATTTTATAGTAACTAGCAATGCAACATGTGTTTTGCATGTGAATAATTTTCTTATATAAAATCTATATTACTAATAAAAGAACTTTAAGTGAAAAAAAAATTGATTCACTATTTTACCCTTATAAAGAATGTTAAATATCACATTATCTTTTCATAGTTTAATATCAAAATTACGATTACAACATTTGGTCTCAAAAGTAAATTATAGTTTAAATGATTTATACATAGACAATCTGTTAAGTTTTTTTTATAGAAGTGATCCCGTGTTAGTTACATGATACTACTTGACGAAATGACACGTGGTCACTTCCGTCAAAAAACTTAATAGACCGTCTAGTTAGAGACCATTTAAACAAGAATTGAATATTTTATACACCAAATTGATAAAATTCATATATTAAGGACGAAATTGACAAAAAAATACCCATGCTTTAGAGACTCAAAATGTTATTAACACCATATTTTATTCCTATTGATCTAAGAATATTGACAATTATTGTTATTTTATTCAATAAATTATAAGTTGAACCTCAGTCAAATGAATTATTTTTATCTTTTTTCTTATAGTTAGAACAACAAATCGCTGGAAACAATAATTATTTTTAATATTTTATAGTATAATACGAGCAATAAAAATATAATTTTTGATAAATTTGAGATGATTTTTAATATACGTACACATTTACTTAATACTTTTTTAAAATTCTTTATAAAAGTATAATAGTGAATCAAATTTTTTTCATTTGAAGTACTTTTATTAATAGTATAAATATAAATTCCTGATAATCCCAGTTCTTCACAAAATATAAGGAGCAAATGATTAATCATCTATTTCCAAAAAAAAAAAAAATGGAACATATAGCCTTTACAACCTTTACGGGAGGTTGGATTGTATCTCATTGGTGCTCGCAAAGTTGTCAATGACTACCAACTCAAATTCATGGCCGCAGGATCGTTTAAGTTCAGACCCAAAAAAAAACACTTCCTTTATGTTTCTACGGCAAGGGACAGTTTGCCTGCTAAGCAATTTTAAATTTTAAAGACAAAAAACATCACATCAAAAGTGCAGCAATATAAGCTATGCACTAGTCGAGATTTGGTTTTCGATTTTTTATTTACACCTTAATCTATTTATCACTTCCCAATCAATTTAATAACTGGTATATCAAATCCTAAAACACGACAGGCCCAAATTTAAAAAAAAAAAAAAAAAATTTGATGAGGGAATTCGGTTCATGTTTTGGTATGTGAATCTTTAGTAGGAGTGCAACTTGGGCAGTGTTCAGCAGGTTAAGCGATCAATTCTAACCCAACTGTAAGTATATAATCTTCAAACCTTAATCTTAATCATAACCCAACCTTAACCCGTGATAGTCAACCCAAGAATTGCCCGAGTTTAATTCGGGCGGACTCGGGTTGAATTCAAATTACTTAATTCGTGCTGGTTTCAAGTTAAAAATCAAGTTGTAATCGGGTTATTTAATTTGGGTTGATAAAAGAGAGAGGAACGATGAGTGAGATAGGAAGGCTAAGAGTTTAAGACGAGACTCAAACGAGTTAGAGAGGGAAATTGAGACTAGATGAGAAACGAGTGATGAGTGAGAGAGAGATCTGAGAGTGATGAAGGCGCAGAGGTGAAGACTTGAAGTGAAATGAAAGTCTAGATTCTGAAGAGTGAATATAAATACTAACACTAGTTAAATATATTTTTATATTTATGTATATTCAAGTTCAACCCAATTTAATAATCGGGTTCAACCCAATTTTAATATTCGGGTTTTGAGTTTTTTTTCCCAGGCCCAACCAAAATATTAAAAATTATAATACAATCACTTTTTTTTTTGAGTTGGGCTCAAGTTGAATTCAAGTTGGTCCACCAAAGTTGCACCCGTGAACTTTAGTGGAATAAGATTTTGTGGCGTTGTTATTTGTGGCAATAAATAGTGAATTGTGAAATTGGTGAAATCGGTGAAATTGTGGCAAGTTAATAGATTTAGGCTGTAAATTAATAATATTAAAATGGCAAGTCGTGTTGTGTATCCTATATAATAAGCGAGTCGTATCCAGGTTTGACATTTTCACCCGTTTAAATAAATAAATAGTATGTGTTTACAATCAAAAAATAGTAACATCAAAGAGTGATACGTATAAGAGATCTAACAGTCACAAGAGAATTCGTGAAAGTACACAATTGAAAAGACGATTAGAGGAACAAGAATCTTGGAATCCTAAAGAATGAGAAAACGTGACATCAAAGACTGCCAATTAGAAACGGTTCAATAACATTTACGTATCTCAAGGGACAAGGCCATAATTGAAGCAGAAAGTGAAGAGAAAATTCAAAGTGTAACGACCCGTATAAAATTAATCACCAATATATTAATTAGAATGTGAACTATAGTTTTATGTTGTCGATGAAAGAATGTCAAATTTATTTTTAAAAATTTTAATAAATAAATAGACCTCAAAAATAGATTCTTTGAGTGAAAAAGAGTTAAATAGCTATAATATTGATTATGTTTAATAAATATTCCAAGTGTTTAAATAGTGTAATGTTTCTAAAAGTGTGTATCAGGTAAATAAATATTATCCAATATATATATTAAGGAAGATGACAAGTGTCTGAGCACTATAATTAAAAAGAAAAAGAAAAAGAAAAAGAAGTGGTGGTAATAAGATAGAAAATTAGAAAAAAACAAAAACCAAAAAATAAAATGGACAAGTGTCCATTTTATGTCCCCATGCATGCCAGAGGCATAAGCGTGGTGACATAAGGACCTTGTTGGCCAAGTAATTATTGGCTATAAAATGGTCTGCTAGGCAGTGACCAAACGGGAGAGACGGGTGGAAAAAGAAGAGGGGGAAGGGGAGGAAAATGGTGAAAATTTTATCGACGTAGAAATTCAACTTTACAATCAACGAATAAGGTAAGGTTTTTGGGTTATGAATTACCAACTTCATAGGTTCAATTTAACAAGTAATCGCTTGAATTTGATCCGCGTTAAATATATTCAGATTAAATTTAAATATCGTTAAAAATTATTTTTGATCTAAATAAGTTATAATTAGTTTTATAATTATTCTAAAATATTACTCGGTATAGTTTTGACATAGTGCACAATCTCAATACGAGATAAAATCAGATGTACGGGGTGGTATATATTATGTTTTTGTCTTTCAAACTCTTTGTAAAATGTTTCTTTTTGATCATTTAAAATTTATATTCTTGATGATTATTTTCGGTTAATATAAAATTTTGAAACATTTGTTGAATTGACTTGTATTTTGAACTAAACACTTTAGAATTGATTGGTAGGATTAATTAGCACATGTACGAAGTGTACATGGGATATATATGACCTTGGGGTTTTGGTTATTCCATATGAGTATGGATTTATATGTCCAAATTTTACTTGTCATTTCATCAAAGATGAGTCGAGTATGGACTATGATTGATCGTTGTTGAACTGTGATATGTCGAATTTAATTATTGATTTTGTTGTCCATGACTGTCTATCGATTGATTTATTTGGTATTTGATCATTTCTATTGTTACCATTGAGCCTATTATTTCTTGTTGTGTTGTATATTTTCCTGCTTAATTAATTTTTCAGGTTGATTTTGGAGCAAACCTCATGATTGGAATATTTGAGGAAACGAAAATAGACAAATTTTGATATAATTTTTATAATATTGAAATCAAAATTTTATCAATCTTTGAGGTAATTAAAGTTTTGGCTCGTATATTTGAAATATTTTGTAGAATTTTATCAATTGATTTATCAAGTAACACATCTGAAAAATCGAAGTGTTAAACGGAGTTCTTGGATTTCTGCCAATTCAAGCTCAGCCACCAACAAGGTAAGCTTCTAATCACTACCAGAAATTCATTTGTGGTGTTTGATTTGAGAGTACACTAGTTTTAGGTATACGAACTTGATTTAGGGGTTAGATTTGTGAGATATTGAGGTTTGGGGGTTGAAAAGTCAAGTTGTAGGTCTTGTTTTCGGCTGAGAAAATGGGTTTCGATCCAACTTTGACTCAGATTTTGTAAAAATGGTAGGGTTTTTTTTGGTAAAACTAAGGTTGGGGATTGAAAGTAGTATTGAAAAGGAGTAGGTGAGGCACTTGAATCACCCACTTTGGAGTTGATTTGAAGGAGAGATGGTTGGCTGAAGTTGGGTCAAAAGCTGGATACTCTTGTCCCGTCATGGATAGACGATCTTTTATCAGACCAAGGAGGAGATTAGTTGAGTTGCGCGTAAATTAATTCAGACTCTCTTGACTGTTGAACAAAAAAAATAATAATAACTAGCACCATCCACCCAAGGAAAAAATACCATCATATACAAGAAGAACATATTCCGCCCATACAATTACCATATTTGGGATTTTCTTCCCACCACCAAAAATTAGTATAAAACTAGGGTATTCAATAAGTATTTTTCAGTATCATATCACAAAATATAATTTTTTAGGATCAAATTATAATGTTTTCAATTAGTTTGAATCGATCCTACCATTTTAACATTGAGCCTAAATGTAAGAATCGATCTCAAACACCTAGAAAAGTTATAACTGCTCAAAAGAGTGTAACTTGATTTCAAAAGGTTTTTTGTGGTATCAATCTTGCATTTAAGGACTGATTTTAATTTTTTTATTGCAATTAGACACCAAAATTTTGACTAAATTGACAAAAAATTTAACCTTCGGTATGGTATCTTCTTTCGTACCATAACCGTAGTTGTCACTCACATAATGCAGCCCCAACTCAATAAAAATAGTGAAAATTGGGGATGAATCCTACTTAAGGGACTTATAATGAGTTTGGTTCATCAAGGAAACTTATTTGGAAATAAGTCTTTTTTTAATTTTATTAATAACTAGTTAAGTCTACTATTTTTTTAAAACTCCAAAATACCCTTCATTAAAAGAAACTTTAAATTAGTTTTCTAACTTGAAAATTATCATCCCTTAATTCATTATTAATGAAGATATGCCAATAATTTTTTTTACATAAATTTAAAATTCAAATTCAAAAAATAACTGAAGCCAATATTATACCTTAAAATTTAAATATTTTTTTTAAATGTTATTGTTTTTTATTTTGAATGTTACAATTTTTTTATTTTTAAATATTTCATATTACTGTTTTTGTTGAGCATGCTACTAATGTTATTTTTTCAAATATTAATACTCAATGTTGTTATTTTTTTTTGTATTTAAATGTTACTATTTTTTTTTGTGTTTAAATAGTACTATTATTTGTGTTTGAATATTACAATTTTTTTTTAATATTACTATATGTGTGTACATATATGAGAGAGATAAATAAATAGTATATATAGATATATATGGGAGAGAGAAAATTTTAATGTTAGCCAAACTCTTAAAATTTAGGAGTTGTTAATTTTCAAATTTGTTTTAATTAAAGATAACTACTAGGGGTATTTTGGATAATGGATAGCAAAATGAACTTAATTTTAAATAAGTTTTTTTGATGGACTTATCACCAAATAAGTTGGAGCTAATTTATTTATTTTCTAAAGGGACGGCCTCCAATTTTCCTATAAAAATACAAAAGAACAGAGATAATATTTTTAGAATGAAAAATATTATTTGGACCTAAAAGTTTGACATAATTTGCTGACCTAATGACGTGGTTTCATTGGAACCATTGGATTAACACCAAATTCTAATGTTTGATTAGTCAATCCAAAGATCATAGTGAATTAGGTCAATAAATTAGGTTCCAATAACATTGCTCTTTTAAAATCAGAATGGAGCTAGTTTATTCATTTTCTAAAGAGCCAGCCAAAACACAAAGCTTGGGTTTTTGGCCCCATATTCCAAGATTGCCTCAAAATTTGAAGTGTATCGTTATAGGGCAAATCAAAAAAATATACCAATTTTTTTGTTATGAGTTATTTTTATTTTTATTATAAAAAATATACCAATTTTTTTTTTAATTTTTTACAAAACTTGAAAAATTAAAATCAGTAGATCATGATTGTTTATAATTAAAATTAAAAATATCTTTCCTAAAATCAACTATACAAAAAAAAAATTAGGGAATAAGTGATACTACCAATATAAAAAAATATAGTAGCGGAACTTATTAAACATAAAAACTAATAGTACTTTTAATCTCAAAAAACAAGAAGGATATATCAAATCATAAAACTACTAAGTTTATCCATTGTATACTCACCCTACTAATAACTATGTTTATCCCGTTTTATACTCACCCAATTAATAACTTAACTCATCTCAATTTTCACATTTTAGTTCTACGTCCTATATCACACAACTTATACGAAAATATACTCATTCACATGTTGGTTAATCTGATTTATAAATTTTCCAATTTCTGACATGTCCGTTGTAACTTTTCGAATGGCGTCAATTACTACTTCCGAATCACCCTCCAAAACCACCTTACCATATCCTAACTTCGCTGCTAATTTCACTGCTTTAGCGGCCGCCACAGCCACAACATGATCAGCCTCCACTAAGCCCTTGATTTTCTGATTAAACCCCATAATAAATCTTCCATTACAATCTCTAATGAATATCCCAATACCTGAACAACTACTTGCTTCAAAAGTTGAACTATCAAAATTGATCTTCAGCATTCCCATTGAAGGAGAAAACCACGAATTCTCAAAGCCAAGATATCGGGTTGTGGGGTTTGCCGAGAAGATTCAGTGGTTGCCCAATATTGTTCCAGATATGTCACACCAAATTACAATTTAGAGGTTCTTACGACTACAGAATGGTGTTGAATAAAATATGTTCACAATTTGTATGCATCCTTTTATATTTGTTCATAAAAAAAAAATGAAAGAATCAAATTACAATCTAGACCCTTAGCAACAATAACAGTACAATTGAATTCAACAAGAGCAATAACATTTTATCAACTGCAAAAGAGGTGCAGGTCAGTACAATCTAATAAAGGACTTTGTGTCCACTCGGATTTTGAGTTTCTCAATTTTGGTCAACTAATAGAAATTGGAAATTTTATTGGTAATCTCTTCTTTCAGGAAAAGGGTGGCCAATTCTCTCTACCAACCATGGGGAGAGAGGTGGAATGCTTTGCTCGTCTCTGAAAAAATTGCCAGGATCAACCAAGGTCTTCACATATACCAATCGATTGAAGTTATTCTGAAAATATTTAGCACCCCAAATGCTTGCTTGTGCATAACTTGTGTTCCCTTCATTATTGACTCCTATATCAAGATCCCTATAATTGATATATGCTTGTCTCGGATTCTTGGAAACATAGGGAGTCATATATTCATAAAGCATTCTAGTCCAATTGATATGTCTTTCTGAAACCGCTATCCCTTGGTCTTCCCAACCCACCTGATATTCAATTTTGTAAATGTTCCCACCTCTATGGGGGAAAGGTGTTTCAAAGTCTGCAATCTCACTCATTTTTCCACCATAAGGAGTCAACACAAGCACAGTATCTCCATCCTTTACTTCAGAGTACCTTTCCCATATTCCTTCGAACGCACTTTCTGGAATAGGTTCCTTCACATAGTCCGACTTTATTTTGTAATTGCTTCTGTATGGATAAGCCCTGTTTAGCAAATCATCCAATGATTTTAGTTTAACACCATAGAAAAAGAGAACAGAGTCTATCCAACTCACTTCGGAACAATCTTCCCTCACCAAACCCAATTCTGGAAATTCTTCCTCCATCAAAGAAAGTAATTTATCAACTTCACCAAGGAACAATGAAAAGAACGAAACTTCTATTGTTTTCTTTCCATCTTCACTAGAATTCACATTCCTTGCCACTACTCTGATGAAAAGATTTTCATCAATCTTGTCTGCAATGTATTGCCACCGATGCACAAGCTTGGTTGCATTTTGTTCCAACGTCCTACTTACTGTGAAAATAGTAACAGTTTTTGGAACAGTAACTAAACTTAGTTTCCATTCCAAGATAACACCAAAACTCGCACCTCCACCTCCTCTAATGGCCCAAAAGAGGTCCTCTCCCATTGATTCTCTATCAAGAATTCTACCATTGACATCAACCAACCGAGCGTCAATTACATGATCAACAGCAATACCAAATTTACGTAACAGAATACCGTACCCTCCCCCACTTATATGTCCACCAGCACCCACGGAAGGGCAAATACCTCCTGGAAATGCAAGTGTGCTACTCTTATTCACAATATTATAGTAAAGTTCACCAAGAGTCGCACCAGCTTGAATCAAGGCCGTGTTGTCGTCTGTATTAACAGTGACTGATCGCATATTTTTCATATCAATGATGATGAATGGTACGGGGGAAACATAAGATAGGCCCTCATAGTCATGTCCTCCACTTCGAACTCTTATCTGTATGCCATATTTTCGAGAACAGTATATAACTCTTTGAATGTGAGACTCATGCAAAGGGGTGATTATGGCCAAAGGTCGTGGGATGCTGGGTGAAGTAAATCTTAGGTTTTGAATGGAAAAATCTAGGACAGACAAGTATGAAGAGTTGTTTGGAGTGTAAACGACCTGGGAGATTGAGGTGGATTTTTTAGAAGGATGGGAAAGGCATTGAAGGAAAGCTTTATTGGAATGAGCTGAAGCTGCCCATAACAAGGAGAAGAGAAAAACAAGACAAAGTGAAAGCAAAGAAGCCCTTGGGGTTGTCATCATCGTTATTTCTGTTGTATGTTTTGTGAGGAAAAACCTTAGGTATTATCAGCTATTTATATAGTACTTTAAATTCACATATTATCAAAGGTTAGATGGTTGAATATTGAGTTAGTCAACAATAAAAGGTATAACACGTAGCTGACATTTCTATAGTGATCTTTTTTTGAATTGGGTGAAAGAGACATTTGAATTGAAAATTTCAACACGTTTATAAACACCACTAACTAACTCAGCTTCATAAACTAGCAATCACTGCCCTAAGTTGAAATTTAAAAGTTGTATGTTACTACCTTGACATGGTCTTAGTTGATGATACTTTTGGAAATGTCTATTGTTTGTTTATATGTTCTATGATGATTCACAATATATACAAATTAACATCACAGAGAGAGAGAGAGAGAGAGAGAGACTTTAGAATGATTTTATGGAAAACATGTTAAAGGTATTCAATTAACTATATATTAGTTAAATTTACTTAATTGAGAATTTGGAATCGCATATTTGAGTGCATGAGGAAATTATTGATTGGGCAGATTTAAGAATAAGATAAGATTGAGTGGAGATAATTCTTCATAAGACACCATCTAAGGCATTTAGGGGATAATTCTTCTTAAAAATCTAAAATAATTTTTTAATTTAATTTTTTAAAAGTGATATTGTCTCAATGATAAAGTCTAATAGGTATAATTATTAATATAGTTACATCATATTAACTGTCGTATTATTAAATCAATAAATTATGTTAATAATTGTTAAATCAGTAATTTTTTTCATTTCCTACTAAATAAATGTTGTTGATAATCCATCATGTGCATACCATTCGTGTAATTATTCATCACAGCACAATCTTGTTCTGTTGTTGAGTTTTGAATTTGAATGGTAGTGATCAATAGAATTGATTAGGACCATCAACCCACTAGCACCATAGATGTTGCCAAAGAATCACCACCACCACCACCACAAATGGTATATAATAGATAATAAGACATATACAAATATTAAGAGATATAAACATAAATAAATACATATATTTCAAACCATCGTCTATACCTATTATCTACTTAAAAATAAAAACCATTTTAAATCCTCAAAAAATTATATAAAATCATTAAATGTTATGATTGGTTATGAATTATCCAAATCAATTGTAACTTCTTCATATAAGGTATCTTGGCCTCTAAAAATTATAATTTTTTTAATGATAAATCATGACATGGTATGAGGTATCATTATAACTTTTCTATCAAATATTATAGCTTTCGCTAAGGTATGAAACCGTGGTCATTCCTATAATTTAACACATATATATATATATAAATTATATATATATATATCACCTATTACTTTGTTAGACTCTAACATATATATATATATATAGATGTTACATATTATATTTCATTTCCTTGATTAGCAGGCTTGGTGTGATCAGTCAACTTGTTTTCCAGTTAGGTGTGAAGCAGACGGTGAAGTAATGTGAAGAACCAGGCGACATCAATGACTACACCTACAAAATAGACAAATTTTGAGTGGGGATTGTGACCGGGTTGACCACGAAATGAATGCCACCAATGAGGAATATACAATGGACCCAAAAAAAAAAAAGGGGCAACGTACTAAAATTTATTACTTTTTAATGATAAAATTATGCTTTTTTTAAAGTAAAGTTACTACTGCTTGACAAATATCATCATCAATCGGGACTTTTCTCAAGCAGTTATGACTTCTTTTTTATTAATTATAATTTTATTTTAAAAAATTATAATTTTCATGATCAATCATAATATTTTAAGATCAATCACGTCTTTTTGAAATTATAAATTATATCTCGAAAAAATATAATTTAACCTCTCCTAATTTTTGATATGTTGTTTCTTTGTTTTTCAAGTTTATTTCAATGACTTGCAGCAATCAGGGCATACTGCTTTGAGACACCATTCAGTCCACAGGACCGGCTTAATACATCTCCTTTTCCCAGGATCTAATACTATTTACAATATGCCCTCACCCACGACTCTTACATTTTGTAAGTTTGAGTTTAACTGATCATATAGATCTGGATTTTTCCTGGAGGAGCTCAATATTTATTATTTAAGAGGTGATAGTCTGTCAGGAGGCACGTAATAAAGGCACATGCTAAGTAAGAGCACCTGCACATGGATCGACCGAGCAACTTGATTCATGACCAAGCAGCAGACAACCAAACCCAGCAAGGTTACATAAGAAACGACATGACTCTGTCTTCTAAAAGAAGATAACTAAATTATCTCATGGAATCAGGGATGATGTTGAGCGAACAATCGGAATAATAGAGAGATAAACACAAATCAACAAAATACACTGGTGTCATTCCAAGGGAATCCGGCTGAGACGAAGGTGTACCACCTCGCAAAGCCAGCGGCGGAAACCCTAGGAGAGCAAGACGGTATAATAACCAAGCAAAGCAAAAGGCCAAAGTACTCAATACCTACCTAGTTGATTGACCTACCTACTTCTGAGAATTCATACTGACTTAGGCATTTGAGTACCTCCGACCAGTTAAACCTTAATATAAATTAAAGTTTCAATTCTATGCATGCCTGCATGAAACCTTAGTACCCGTGCAAGAATCTACATCGGCCATAGAGTATTCTTTGCCGGTGGAGATTTCTTGAATTGTCCAATTTCGGACAGTTTGGGAATGCACAAGTCTATTTTGTAGTTAGTATCTTACCACTTAACTTGTTACATCTTTTGGATATTCTGTGTGGCAGATCTCATTGTTCTTTGTGTACATACTAGATGGGTGTAGCAACGACACCTAATCTATGTCGTGTACTTGGAGAACTATGGGGAGATGCTGCCGGATTTCAGTTAGAGATGTACGAAAACGGTAAGAGATGCTTCCAATGATATAGAATGTGCATTCCTAAATGGGATAGGACCACCAACCAAAATAGGAAGGAGTCGACGGCATAGTTTGCATGATGCTTGGTACATAACATTGATAAATATGTAATTTTGTAGGCCATCAATTATGGACAAGAGTTGGATGACAATTAGGAATAGGTTGGATTCAAAATACAATGATGGGATCAAATATTTTGTCAATTTTGCCATAGAACATTCGAGTCGAGATGGAAAAATTCGATGTCCATGTAGGAATTGCATGAATGCAGAATGACATGATGATGAGACTGTGAAATATCATTTATACGTGAAAGGGATCATGACCTCTTACACGACGTGGGTACACCACGGGGAACCCGTTCCTATGAATGTCACCCAATTCTTTGAAGAAGATGATGATGATGATGATTATAATGATGATGATGGTGATAATGATAGTGTCGAGGATGATATGACCGACAGTGAAGATGATGATCGATATGAAATGCCCGAAATGTTGGAAGATGTTGGTAGGGGAATGTTCATGGATAATGATTTAGGGGGTGTTCGTGTTGGAGAAACATGTGAGGGTGTTGATAGTGAAGAAGTTCAAAATTTTGAAAAATTATTGAAGGATGCTCAACGTGGTTTGTATCCTGGTTGCAAAAAATATACACTGTTATAATTGATTGGTAGGATTAATTGGTACATGTACGGAGTGTACATGGGATATATTTTTGTAATATATGAATATGACCCTGCGGGTTTTGGTTATTCCGTATGAGTATGGATTTATATGTCCAAGTGTTACTTGTCATTTCATCAAGATGAATCGAGTATGGACTAAGTTTGATCGTAATTGAGCTGTGACATGTCGAATTTAATTATTGATTTTGTTGTCCATAATTGTCTATCGATTGATTTATTTGGTATTTGATCATTTCTATTGTTACCATTGAGCCTATTATTTCTTGTTGTGTTGTATATTTTCTTGCTTAATTAATTTTTCAGGTTGATTTTGGAGCAAACCTCATGATTGGAATATTTGAGGAAACGAAAATAGACGAATTTTGATATAATTTTTATAATATTGAAATTAAAATTTTATCAATCTTTGAGGTAATTAAAGTTTTGGCTCATATATTTAAAATATTTTGTAGAATTTTATCAATTGATTTATCAAGTAACACATTTGAAAAATTGAAGTGTTAAACGGAGTTCTTGGATTTCTGCCAATTCAAGCTCAGCCACCAACAAGGTAAGCTTCTAATCACAACCAGAAATTCATTTGTGGTGTTTGATTTGAGAGTACACTAGTTTTGGGTATAGGAACTTGAGATTTGTGAAATATTGAGGTTTGGGGGTTGAAAAGTCAAGTTGTAGGTCTTGTTTTCGGCTGAGAAAATGGATTTCGATCCAACTTTGACTCAGATTTTGTAAAATTGGTAGGGTTTTTTTTGTGGTAAAACTAAGGTTGGGGATTGAAAGTAGTATTGAAAAGGAGTAGGTGAGGCACATGAATCGCCCACTTTGGAGTTGAGTTGAAGGAGAGATGGTTGGCTGAAGTTGGGTCAAAGCTGGATACTCTTGTTCCGTCATGGATAGACGGTCTTCGATCAGGCTAGGGAAGAGATTAATCGAGTTGCGCGTAAACTAATTCAGACTCTCTTGACTGTTGAACAAAAAAAATAATAATAACTTGCCACCATCCACCCAAGGAAAAAACACCATCATATACAAGAAGAACATATTCCGCCCATACAATTACCATATTTGGGATTTTCTTCCCACCATCAGAAATTAGTATAAATCTAGGGTATTCAAAAAGTATTTTTTGGTATCATATCACAAAATATAATTTTTCAGGATCAAATTATAATGTTTTCAATTAGTTGGAATCGATCCTACCATTTTAACATTTAGCCTAAATGTAAGAATCGATCTCAAACACCTAGAAAAGTTGTAACTACTCAAAAGAGTGTAACTTGATTTCAAAAGGTCTTTTGTGGTATCAATCTTGCATTTTAGGATTGATTTTAATTTTTTTGTTTGCAATTAGACACCGAAATTTTTTACTAAACTAACAAAAAATTTAACCTTGGGTATAGTATCTTCTTTTGTACCATAACCGTAGTTGTCGCTCACATAATGCAGCACTAACTCAATAAAAATAGTGGAAATTGGGGATGGATCCTCCTTAAGGGACTTATAATGAGTTTAGTTCATCAAGGAAACTTATTTGGGAATAATTTTTTTTTAATCTTATTAATAAGTAGTTAAGTCTACTATTTTTTTAAAGCTCCAAAATACCCTTCATTAAAAGAAATTTTAAATTAGTTTTCTAACTTGAGAATTATTCCCTTAATTCACTATTAATGAATATATGCCAATAAATTTTTTTACGTAAATTTAAAATTCAAATTCAAAAAATAACTGAAGCCAATATTATACCTTAAAATTTAATTTTTTTTAAATGTTATTGTTTTTGATTTTGAATGTTATTATTTTTTTATTTTTGAATATTCCATGTTACTGTTTTTGTTGAGCATGCTATTAATGTTATTTTTTCAAATATTAATACTCAATGTTGTTATTTTTGTTTTGTATTTAAATGCTATTATTTTTGTGTGTTTAAATAGTATTATTTTTATGTTTGAATGTTACATTTTTTTTAATGTTACTATATGTGTGTACATTTATGAGAGAGATAAATAAATAGTAAATATAGATATATATGAGAGAGAGAAAAGTGCTCGCCAATGTCTCCATTATTGGCGCCGAAGTTTCCAAGATTTGAGGG
>CAUOFW020001703.1:0-74750 GCA_963454935.2 Ilex paraguariensis
CCAACCCACACGGAATTTGCGGACATTCCACTGAGGTCTCCGCGTACAACCACACACTTCAAGGACTGAATCAAGGGAGTGCATATCCCATCACTAGGCCTTGCACCCGAGGGATCTTCTTGCCCTTCTTGCTAACTCCAACCCTAATCACCATGTAATCCGTGAGACTCAGCCAGGTCTTCGACCAAGCTTACTTGAGCCCATCATCCACTCAATCTCTATAGATCGTAGAGAGAAGGTGATGAATCAAGATCTTTCCTCTCTTCCTCTCTCATGTATAACTGGCTGAAGAAAATGGGGGAGAAATCAGATTTTTCTTCCTATTTATATCCTTTAAATACTTGGCCTACAACGCGCCACACGACCCTTTATTTCTTGGATCCGTTTTCATACCAAAATAATTAGATTTTGTCCCGGTTCAAGTTTATAATATTTTTATTTTAATTCACCTTTAATTATTTCCCAACCTTCACAATTTTATTTAAAAATTTCGTCCTTGGGTCACTCGAGGCCCAATCACCTCGTAAAACGCAAAAAAATTTGACTGTCTCAGAATTCGACAAAAATTGATAGGGTAACTAAATTTCGTGAGATGAATTCAATGGTGAGGTCTGTTTCATCATCCAAGATCTAGAAAAATTTAGGTTTGTAACCTGCATCATAATGGTAAATTACCATTTTGCCCCTTTGTACAAAAAATTCAAATTTACCCGAGTTTTACACCGGTAAAGAAGAACTCTGCAATCATCATCACTCTTCACTTTGGAATATGATAGAGCGTTGCTTTGCAGTGCTAAAAGCCCATTTTCCCATTCTGAAGCTAATGCCTCCATATCCCTTAAGAACATAGATATACATTCCGACCATTGGTGGGACTCCGTGAAGAGAAGAAGGAACACTGACATGCTTACTTGGGAGGAGTTTGACCAAATCTTCCAAGACAAATACTTTCCTGAATCAGTTAGGGATAGAATGAGTGCCGATTTTCTGGCTCTATGGCAGGGCAACATGACGGTGGCCGAGTATGAGAGGAGGTTTGACGAGCTCTCCTGCTATGCTATGGAGTTTATATCCACAGAAGTAAGAAGGGCTAAACGCTTTGAGCAGGGATTGAGGCCTGCCATCAGAGAGAAGCTTGTGGCTCTCAAGATTCGGGATTATGGGGATCTAGTTGACCGAGCCGCACTTGTGGAGAGGGATGTTGAGGACACCCAGCGGCGACAGAATTTCACAAGGGGAGGTCCAATCAGGACAGGCACTAGCACCAGTGGAGTACAGCGGCGGCACCATACCGTCGTCCAGACCAGGCAGGTGGACAGAGACTTTTGACAGCCCGAGGAGATGGAGCTACCCAGACGAGGACCGGCACCGACCCACGTCGCTGCTATGCATGTGGAGATTTGGGCACTTCAAAAATCAATGCCCCTCACTTCCACCTAGGACCAATCAAGCGACAGGACAGATTCAAGCAAATAAGCCACCACCACCGAGACCACAACAACAGAGACAGTTACAAGCTCAAGCCCCAGGTGGGGCCAATCAAGGGAGAGTTTTTGCTTTGACTCAACCAGATGAGGATGCTTCTAATGCCGTAGTGGAAGGTATCATACTTCTTTACAACTCTTGGGCCCGAATCTTATTTGATCCCGGTGCTACCCACTCATTTGTACGTAATACATATGCTCTTAGTTTGGGATTGAAATTTGAGAAGCTAGAGCATGCCTTGAGTATTGACTTGCCTACGGGAGAACGGTTAGATACTACGAGGGTGTGTAGAGGTTGTATGCTTCGAATTGGGAACAAGAATTGATTGTAGATTTGGTTGCATTCGACATGATGGGGTATGACATAATCTTCGGAATGAATCTGTTGTCAAAATTCCATGCGGTGATGGATTGCTTTCACAAGAGGATTTCATTTCAATTACCGGGAGGGGTAGTTTTCACTTTCAAGAAAGATAACAAATCTTCTCACCCATTTCCTACTACGAGTAGTAGATTTTTAAAAGCGAAGGCGGGAAGCCATTTGAGTTTCTTAGCTAGTTTGATGGGAGACGATCGGGATAAATTCCATGAGGATGTGGTATTGATAGTGTCGGACTTTCTGGATGTCTTCCCAGATGAACTACCGGGTTACCGCCACATAGGGAGATTGAGTTCAGGATTGATCTCTATCCGGGAACCGAACCCATATCTATTGCTCCCTATCGAATGGCACCTTTGGAGTTAAAGGAGCTAAGAAAGCAGTTGGATCATTTGTTGGCCATTGGGTTTATACGTTTGAGTACTTCACCTTGGGGAGCCCCGGTCCTCTTTGTGAAGAAGACGGATGAGACACTACGGTTGTGCACGGATTATCGGAGGTTGAACCGGGTTACTGTGAAGAACAAATACCCTTTGCCACGAATCGACGACCTATTTGATCAGTTGAAGGGTTCTAAATATTACTCTAAGATTGACCTTCGCACAGGGTATCATCAATTACGGATCAAGGAGGAAGATATTCCTAAGACTATTTTTCGTACTCGGTATGGTCATTTCGAGTATACAGTGATGCCGTTCGGATTGACTAATGCTCCAGCAGCCTTCATGGATTTAATGCACAGGGTATTTAGGTCGTATCTAGATCAGTTTGTCATCGTGTTTATTGATGACATACTAATCTATTCCCGGACTCACGAGGAACATGGACGTCATCTCTCTATTGTGCTACAGACATTGAGAGAACATAAGTTATATGCGAAGATGAGTAAGTGTGAGTTTTGGATGAAGGAAGTGAAATTCCTTGGCCATGTGGTGTCGGAACAAGGGGTAGCTGTTGATCCCGCAAAGATTGAGGCAGTGATGAAGTGGGAACCACCAAAGAATGTGACCGAAGTACGTAGTTTTCTGGGCTTAGCAGGCTACTACCGGAGGTTTGTGGAAGGGTTCTCAAAGCTTGCGATGCCGATGACTCGCCTCACAAGGAAGGGAGAAAAATTCGTGTGGACTCAAGCGTGTGAGCTAGCCTTTCGCACCTTGAAGGAGAGGTTGACGACGACACCTGTCCTCATTATTCCGAGCAGTGGGGAAGGATATGATGTGTACACCGATGCTTCGCTACGAGGCTTGGGATGTGTGCTAATGCAGGGAGGCAAGGTTGTTGCTTATGGTTCGAGACAATTAAAGGTTCATGAGCAGAATTATCCCACTCATGACTTGGAGCTTGCCGCTGTGGTTTTTGCTCTCAAGCTGTGGAGGTGTTACTTGTATGGGAAAAAGTTTCAAGTGTTCTCGGATCATAAAAGCCTCAAGTATGTGTTCACACAGAAAGATTTGAATCTTCGGCAGAGAAGGTGGGTTGAGTATCTAGAAGATTATGATTTCACACTCAACTACCATCCGGGGAAGGCCAATGTAGTCGCCGATGCACTTAGCAGAAAGTCTTGGGGTGAACTCAATATTTTTGCATGTAAATGGAAGATGAGGGATGCCCTTGGAGATTTTGATCTATGGGTTGGAAAAGATGGATCCCGACCATGTTTGTTCAACCTTGTGGCTCAACCTACTTTCCAACGTAGGGTTGTGGAATTGCAATGCTTGGATCCTGAATTAGCATCGATTCGAGCTAAATTGGAGAATGGAGAAACTATGGAGGGTTGGTCTTTGAGAAATGGAGAATTGAGATATGGGGAGAAGCTATGCGTTCCCGATGATTCGTCCCTAAAGGAGGAGATACTTGGAGAGTGTCATCGCTCTAAGTTTGCTATTCACCCCGGTAGCACAAAAATGTATAGGGACATGAAGCGCCAATATTGGTGGAAAGGAATGAAGAAGGATGTGGCAAGGTTCATAGCACGATGTGCGGTGTGCCAGCAGGTGAAGATCGAACATCAAAAGCCAGGAGGATTACTACAGTCTTTGCCTATCCCAAAGTGGAAGTGGGATCACATCACCATGGATTTCGTGTCGGGTTTACCACGGACGTCGCGCGGGCATAATGCAGTATGGGTTATTGTGGATAGACTTACCAAGTCCGCTCATTTTTTGGGTATGAAGACCACGGACACCTTGGAGACTTTGAGCCAGCTGTATGTCCGTGAGATTGTGCGCTTGCATGGAGTTCCACTTTCTATCGTGTCGGATCGTGATTCTCGATTTGTGGCGCGGTTCTGGCAAAGTCTACAACAAGCCATGGGGACAGAGTTACATTTCAGCACAGCTTTTCATCCCCAAACGAATGGCCAATCTGAAAGGGTGATACAGATTGTGGAAGATATGTTACGTGCTTGCGCGTTGGACTTCAAAGGAAGCTGGAATGATCACTTACCGTTGGTGGAGTTTGCGTATAATAACAGCTATCAGGCCAGCATTGGGATGGCACCATATGAAGCATTGTATGGAAGACCGTGTAGATCCCCTACGTGTTGGTTGGAAGCCGGCGAGAGTAGTTTGTTTGGACCAGAGATTGTTCGAGAAACTACCGAGAAAATTCAACTCATCCGAGAGAGGCTACTCACAGCGCAAAGTCGACAGAAAAGCTATGCGGATCAAAGACGAAGACCCTTGGAATTCAAAGTGGGAGACTACGTGTTCCTCAAAGTGTCGCCCAAGAAAGGAGTATTTAGATTCGGCAAGAAGGGAAAGTTAGCGCCAAGATATACCGGGCCATTTGAAGTGATCAAAGTTGTGGGCAAAGCGGCGTATCAGTTGCGGTTACCAACTCAGTTGTCGGGGTACATGACGTGTTCCACGTGTCGATGTTGAGAAAGTGTCAATCGGATGCAACGCAGGTCGTAGACTTGAAAGATATTGAAATTCAAGACGGAGCAACCTATGAAGAACAACCGGTGAAGATCCTCGATGCCAAAGAGAAGGTGCTCCGCAACAAAGTCATCCAACTAGTGAAGGTTTTGTGGCAACACCATGGAGTGGAAGAAGCTACTTGGGAACCGGAGCTAGAAATGCGAGAGAAGTACGCACACTTATTCTCTACTTGAGGTAAGTTTCGAGGACGAAACTTTCTTTAAGGGGGGTGGATTGTAAATCCCCACATGTCTATACTATCAACAATCATCCTATTAGTTTCGTTCTACTTTTAACGTCTTTATTTACATCCTAAATCAAACTATAAGAATAATAAGTATAAAGGGCTAAATAATGACAGAGAAAAAAAAAATATGACATTTGCATTCTCATCAACGAGCTAGCTTAGAGGAATTGAAGAAAGATTTTTTTTCTAAATATACTAGTTCTACATTATGTTGTCATGGATGATTCTAGGAGACGGAGGGTAATTTGATTTTGGTTAATGAATGATGCTAGACATGGATCTTTATGAAAGTCATCCTACCTATATTGGAGATGGGTACGAGATAGGATTTGTGACAAAAGACACCCAAACTCGAGTTAGACAAGTATAGAAGAACCAAACAGTCTGTCAGACTACCTTTCACTAATTTGATCATAACTCTTTGTTAGAAAGTCCAAATTGCGCACCGTTATTTTTGTTAGAACCCTAACTCGTATATCTTTCCAACCATATAGGTCACACATACTAGAAATACCTGAGTCAAATCAGTTTATTCTCTGAAGTTGACCAAAAATCTGCACTATGGTGTTCCTTGGATAGTAAAGTGTAGTGCTTTCTTCTTAGACTTTGAAGGTGTAAACCCCCACATGTTTATATTAATATAGTAATTTACTTGTTTAGTGATTTGTATATATTTAATGACGTAAGAATAAACCATATATATTGAAACCATAAAAATTTGGGATAGCCGTTAGCACATATGGCGGTTCGGAGGAATAAAATAGTAATTTTAATATTTCGAGTGTAAATTTATTTTAATTTTGAAATAAATCATAAAAATAAATATTTTTAGGTTAAAATAACATTAAAAATGAATTCGAAATGTCAAAAAACCTTAGGGTAGTCATATGGATCAAATTGGAGATTTTTAGTGGCAAAATCGTAATTGTGGAGAAAACGCAAATTGCAGCCTGTGAACAGTAACCCGTCGGGACTGCTGTGTTTAAAACACAGATTTCAGCCCATTTGCCTCTATTTCTTTCACTCCACTCTCACCCCAAACCTCTTAGCACCCTAGGAGAAGATAGAGGAAAGGAAGAAAGGGAGAAAGGAGGTCTCTTGAGCTTGGGTTTTGGTTTGGAACTTTGATTCAAGGTAGGAGAATTCTTCCTATTTTCTTACATTGAGGTTAGGGTTAGTTTATATGTATTCTTTTGGCTTAAAAATCTTAATTACTTGTTATTATATACTTGACTCTTGGTATTCTTGCATTTATTGTCATGTTTTAAACATTTTGGTGGTTGGGTAACCATTAAAACTCATTTACTTGCTTCAAAACCTAGTTTTCAAGAAAAATGGGGATTTCCCTTAATTTCTCCATTATTGTTGATTCCAAAACTCTAGTGCTTTGTGTTGAGTAATGAAATAATATTTATGATGATCTCATGCTTTTCTTTTATAATGTTCTATTGGGATTATTTGATTCTCTTGTGATTTGAGAAATACCCATGTGATTGGGGGTTTATGGAATTATTTGTATTTGAGAAAATAGTTGGTATTGTATCTCTTGTGTGGTTGTGGGGATAAACATGGGTTACTATTGACCGAGTATCATGGAGTGGGTAGACGACTTCTTACTCCGTGTGGGTTGAACTATTCCTATCACTCGTAATGGGGTTAGTGCCTTGCGAAGGCTAAACCATTATCACTCACGGGGTATCGTGGAAAAAGGAAATTGTGTGGTTTGTATGTGGGTCATGATATTTTCGATGGTGACCATGTGAAATCTTACTTCATACCTGAGATACGAATACAGAAAAAGGGTTATTGTTTATTGTACCATAAATGGTTTCTACAAGAATCTTGGGAAGTATGGGATTCCGCAGGAACTTGGGAGAAACGATTTATGGTGGAATGGACTAGTTGTTGGATATTGGATTCATTTATGTCTTAAATTATTGTGGTGCTTAAACTTGAGATCTGTTTAAATGTCCTGATTTTTATTTTCAAAGTTATATATGTTATTTGTGAAATGAGACCGACCTGTTTTATATATTTTTTTTTAAAACCTTGTTTGAGCTAGGAGGATTTTGCTACAGAGCTTCGTGCTCATCCCCTACCGTTAAACATTTTTCAGATTTGGTGCTAGAGGAGGACCTCGGAGCTGACGAGCCGGGGCATGGGAAGGCCCCACCCGAGGGGATTCTAGATCCCGAGGTGGACATCTAGGGCTATAGTTATTTTTGTACCAGACTAAGAAATCTTATTTACGATCATAAATAGTCTAGTATTTTGTTTATTCCGCTGCTAAAGTTGAGTGTAATTCTTTTGGGATGTAACTGTCATAACTTGGCTTGTTCTTTTTGGGATGAAATTGTGGATAGTACATATGATGAATGAAATATTTTTATTTGATGGTTAAATGGACCCGGTGTGGTCAATGTAGTATAAATGCACAGGTTGAGTTTTTGGGTAGAGCTCCCCGTACAAAGGAGACTCTGTCCGAATTTTGTTAAATTAAGAATGTTTATAAATCATGGATTTATTTAGTTGCTCTCATGATAAGAATGGTTTTAAATGGTAATGTTGTCCAGGGTGATTTTTGGGGCGTTACACATTCCCACAGCATGTTGTATAGTCTATAAATTCATAAGAATACATTCTCGGCAAGATCAGTTATTTTATGAATGGGAATGTAGAGAAGTTGTTGATAATGACAGAGTTGTTACAGGATCAAGTTCATAGGCTCCAATTGAATTAGATGTAAGTCTGAGTTAGCTACGTCAAATAGCTCGTGTCAAAGATATAATTGCTAATCAATTGTGGGCAACAACTCACCATTGATACATGTCCTAATGTTATTATTTATTATGATGTTATAAATGTGTTGATACTTGCATTGTTATATTGAATTTAATGTACATATGACTAATTTTTACTTGTTAATTTTAATATAATTAGGTATACTACAATGGCGCGTATTTGCCCTCCATGCTCGAGTGGATTCGAGAACATGAATATTTTAGTCTCACGGACCAAAAGATAAAATGGGGCGAGTTTTCTATCATTGTCCACAATGGTGTGAGCACGATAATTGTTTCATATGGGTTGACGAGTACAACGCAATTACAAATGAGTATCATGTGATTCCCCAAGCCCAGTCCGGTTGGAGAGAGAAGAAACGTATCACTATTTTCATGATTACTTTTTGTGATTTTAATTTGATCTTTATTTGTGCATTATTGTCCGTGATATTTGTACTAATTATTGAAATTTTATTTAAGTGATATGACTTATAAATGTGTGTATTTTTTTGTATATTGAGCAATATAATGTATGATTGTGATTAATGACTTATGTAATCCAATTATCTTATTTTAGGTGTTCTTGGATGAATTAGTGGATATGTTGAGTTAAGGAATTTTTGGACTTATATTTTGTTGTATGGGATATTATAAAGCTAATATTTAAGATATAACTTGAAGTGGTTATCAAACATATTTTTTGTTTTTATTCTCATAATTTAATAAACTCAAATGAGTCCCAAACATATTTTCTGTTTTTAGTGTTTGCTACAAAACACAGACAAATATTGTCTCTATTTTTAAATTATTTAAAAACATGAAAACAAAAACATTACCAAACGACCCCTTAAGTTCTCATATGTACCTAGAGCCCTTAATAGGGCTGCTCGTTGGGTTGCTGCTTCAACCAATTCTAACAGTCTGCCTTGTAATTGGGTTTACTAGCCTCTTGATGAATTAGGGAGGATTCTGATCTTCGACAAATACAAATGAAATATATGGGCTATGATGACCCACAGTTCAAAACAAAAACCATGGGCCAATTCTATTAACTGACAGTACTCCCACTCTTACCATCCTACTAGTTAAATGATAATCTACTGGTCGTTTTACTATACCAAAAAATGTTTTTTGGTACGGTATCACTAAAAGTTTTAGATCATTGATTTAATTGTTATGAATTTCTAGTCGTTGATGAGTTCTGCATGGAGTATATTGGTTACCTACTGAAGAGGTAATCACGAGTTGCACTAAAAAAATAAATATTTTCAAAAAATTAGTAATATAACCTAAAAATGTGATAAACTCACCTTCAAAATTTATAAACTACACCCCAACAATGGTAACCTACCCCAAAAATTGTAACCCCATCTTAAAAGGTAATAACTCCACCAGCCACAAAGGTAGGAACTAATCCCAAAAATTTATAAACGAAGCAACCTAAAAGTTGGAAAACGGCCCAAAAAATTCTAACTCTATCCATAAATGTTGGAATCCATCCCACAAAGTTGTAATCTTATCATTCACAAAAGTTGGAATTCCTACCAAAAAAATTAGAATTCAACCCAAAAAAGTTAGACTCCACCTGAAAAAGTTGACCCACCCAAAAAAGTGGACCCCATCCCACAAAAGTTGGAATCCACCTAAAATGCTATAACCCAATCATTCGAAAAAATTGGAACCCTTGCCAAAAAAATTAGAACCCAACCCAAAAAAGTTAGACCCCACCCCAGCAGTGGTAACCAATCCCAAAATTGTAACTTCACCCTAAAAGGTAAATAACTCCCCCACCCAAAAGGTAGAAACACAATCCTAAAAGGTTGTAAGTGAAGCAACCCAAAAGTTGAAAGTTGACCTAAAAGGTTATAACCCAATCCATAGAAGTTGGAATCCATCCTACAAAAGTTGGAATCCACCCAAAAAATTTGAAACTCAACCCAAAAAATTTGGAACCCACCCAAAAAAGTTGGACCCCATCCCACAAATGTTGGAACCTAACCCAAAAAAGTTAGAACTCAACCCAAAAAAATTGGACTCTATCCCACAAAAGTTGAACCCCTCCAAACAAGTTGGAACCCACCCCCAAAATTTATCCATCATAAAAGTTGAACCTCTATCAAAAAAAGTTTGAACTCAACCCAAAAAAATTAGACCCTAAATAGTTTGAACCCACCTCCAAAGTTGTAACTCAATCAGAAAACTTGGAACTCAAACCCAAAGGTTGTAACCTCTACTAAAAAAGTTGAAACCCAACCCAAAAATTGTGGAACTCAACCTAAAAAAGTTGGACATTGTCCCACAAAAGTTATAACCCAACCCAAAAAATTTGGAACTCAACCAAAAAAGGTTGAACACCATCCCAACTAAGCCCAATGACAAAAGACAAGAATTTTGTCACAAATTATGAAAAAAAAAATTTATAAATTACAACCGAAAAGTTGGAACCCACACACCAAAAAGTTGTAACTTTTGTATGGATCCATCCCACAAAAGTTGGACCCGCTAAGTAGTAATTAATTTACAATTCTTTTTATTTGTTTCAACTTTTTTGTTATTCGTTACAACTTTTTTGTTACCAGAGTGGTAGTAATTTATTTATTTGGTTTTATTCATTTTTCTTTACAGTTAGGATTGGTCGCAAGGTAGTATGGGCAGTCCTAATTTATTTGTTTCTTGTTAATAACACTTTTATCCTTTGACTTTTATCAATTTTGAATTCCACTAAAAAAAAACTCAAAAAATTAGGACCAAAAATAAATACATAAATATTACAACATTGTTAAATGGTTAATTATAACATTTGTAAATGTTAATAATTGAAATTTGCCTCATAAAATTTTAATTTATTTGGTTTTTAAAAGCATTGCTATTTAAAAATATTGAATATTTTTGGACTAAAAGCAAAACATTTTGTGATTATTTAAGGGATAAAATTGTGATAGTTCAGGGATAAAAGTGTAATATCAAACCCTTTATATTACAATCAGTCGCCCATTCCTACGACTGATCTTAATTCTTCTATAGATAAATTAAACTTACACTCCTAATCTATTTTTGGAATAAATTTTGTGTTATTTAAGGGATAAAAGGGTAATATCAAACCCTGATTGGTCGCCTATTTCTACTCCTACGACCGGTCTTAATTCTTCTATTGGTAAATTACATTTACACCCCTAAACTATTTTTGAAATAATTTTTGTGATAGTTAAGGGATAAAAGGGTAATATCAAACCCTTTATATTATGATTGGCCGTCCATTCTTATGGCCAGTCTTAATTATTCTATAGGTAAATTACACTTACACTACTGAACTATACCATGTTTTCATGAGGATAAAAGTATAATTTATTATTTGTTACAATTTTTTAGGACCAACCATAAAACTATAAATATGTGATAGTTAGAGGATAAAAGTGTAATTTATACCCTTTAAATTAGTATGGGTCGATAGTACTTATGGCTGGTCATGGCTCATTTATTAATCACTCTTTACACTAATATCTAGTTATTTATTTATTTATTTTGGACAAATGTGGTCCACAAAAACCTTATCTCTCCACCCCCGTTTCCCGCCTTTTTCTACCTTTCCTGCTCAAATCAATTCTCTTACCTTCCCTCCATCCCTCCCTTTACTAGTATATATAACTTGTTTGAGAATAAAAAAATATTTTTTGGATGCAAAATTTTTTGTAAAAAAAAAATAAATTGGATGGGATGTGTTTCCTTAGGAAAACATTTGCATTTTTTTGAAAAAGTTCAATTCCCACTTTTGTTGAATCCATCATCCATATCCATTGCAACCCCAAAAAGGTGTAACCCAACACAAAATACTATCCCAACAACATCAAAATAACATTCAATTCATCAAATTAACATTCAATTAATACTAAATTAACATTTAATTCATCAAATTAATTTTTAATTTATCAAATTAACACTAAATCGACATTCAATTCATCCAACTGACTTTCAATTTATCAAAATTAACATCAAAAATCATTCAATGAAAATTCAATTTATCAAATCAACACCAAAGTAATATGAAATTTCATCGAATAAATATTTAATTCATTAACTCAACACCAAATTAACATTCAATTCATCAAATTAACATTTAAATTCAACTATTGACATTAAATTCATCCAATAAATATTCATTCATCAAATTAGAACCAAATTTATATTAATTTGGTGTTAATTTGATGAATTAAATGTTAATTTGATATTGATTTGATGAATTGAATGTTAATTTGGTGTTAATTTAATAAATTAAATATTAATTGGATGAAATTAAATCTTAAGTTAATAAATTTAAATGTTAATTTAATTAATTAAATATTTATTATACGAAATAGAATGCTAATTTTTTGAATTGAATGTTAATTTGGTGTTGATTTGTTGAATTAAATGTTTATTCGATAAATTTCTATATTACATTGGTGTTGGTTAGATAAATTGAATTTTTATTAGATGATTTTTAATGTTAATTTGATGAATTGAGTGTCAATTGGATGAATTTGAATATAAATTGGCTAAATTGATTGTTAATTTAGTGTTAATTTGATAAATTAAATATTTATTTGATAAAATTAAATGTCAGGTTAATTTGATGAATTAGATGTTTAATAGATGTAATTGAATGTGAATTTGATGAATTGAATATTAATTTTGTGTTAATTTGATAAATTTAATATTAATTTTGGGTTAATTTGATGAATTTAATGTTAATTTAGTGTTGATTTGATAAATTGAATGTTAATTTGGTATTAATTTGATAAATTGAATATTAATTGGATGAAACTAAATCTTAATTTCATAAATTTAATGAAATGAACGTTTATTATATGAAACAGAATATTAATTTATGAAATTGAATGTTAATTTTGTGTTGATTTGATGAATAAAATGTTTATTTGATGTATTTCTATATTATTTTGGTGTTGATTTGATAACTTGAATTTTTATTGGATGATTTTGGGTGTTAGTTTGATGAATTGAGTATAAATTGGATGAATTTGAATATATATTGGATGAATTGAATGTCAATTTATTGTTAATTTGATGAATTAAAATTTTATTGGATTGAATTGAAGATTAGGTTAATTTGATGAATTAAATTTTTCTTAGATAGAATTAAATGTGAATTTAATGAATTGAATATTAATTTTGTCTGAATTGGATAAATTGAATGTTAATTTGGTGTTGATTTGAAGAATTGAATGTTAATTTGGTGTTAATTTTGTGAATTGAATATTAATTGGGTGAAATTGAATCTTAATTTCATGAATTTAAATTTTACTTTAATGAATTGAATGTTTATTATATGAAATGGAATGCTAATTTGTTAAATTGATTGGTAATTTGGTGTTGATTTGATGAATTAAATTTATTCAATGAATTTTTATATTACATTGGTGTTGGTTTGATAAATTGAATTTTTATTAGATGATTTTGGATGTTAATTTGATGAATTGAGTGTAATTTTTGTGAATTTGAATATATATTGGATGAATTGAATGTTAATTTAGCGTTAATTTGATGAATTAAAATTTTATTGGATAGAATTGAATGTTAGGTTAAATTGATGAATTAAATGTTTATTAGATAGAATTGAATGTGAATTTAATCAATTGAATATTAATTTTGTGTTTATTTGATGAATTGAATGTTAAATAGTTAATGTAAATGTTAATTTAATGAATTGAATGTTTATTATACAAAATGGAATGTTAATTTGTAGAATTGAATGCTAATTTGGTGTTGATTTGATGAATTAAATGTTTATTCGATAAATTTCTATATTACATTGGTGTTGGTTTGATAAATTGAATTTTAATTTGCTGAATTTGGTGTTAATTGAATGAATTTGAATATAAATTGGATGAATTAAATGTTAATTTTGTGTAAATTTGACAAATTAAATATTTTTTGGATGAAATTGAATGTTTATTAGATATAATTGAATGTTAATTTGGTTTTGATTTCAAGATTTGAGTGTTAATTTGATGAATTGAATATTAATTTAGAAACATTGAATCTTAATTTGATGAATTTAATATTAAGTAGTTGAATTTAAATGTTAATTTGAGAATTAAATTTTTATTAGATGAAATGAAACGTTAATTTGATGTTGATATGATAATTAAATTTTTATTAGATGAAATTATATGTTATTTTGGTGTTGATTTGATAAATTGAATCTTTATTTGATGTTTTGGATGTTAATTTGATGAATTGAGCGTTCCTTGGATTAATTGAAAGTTAATTTAGTGTTAATTTAATACATTGAATATTTATTGAATGGAATTAATTGTTAAATGTTTATTAGATGGATATGAATGTAAATTTTATGAATTGAATATTAATTAAATATTAAATTTATGAATTAAATGTTAATTTGGTATTGATTTGATGAACTAAATGTTAATTTGCTGTTAATTTGATGAATTGAATATTACTTGGATGAAACTGAATCTTAATTTGAAAATTTTAATATTAATTGGTTGAATTTAAATGTTAATTTGATGAATTGAATTTTTATTAGATGAAATGAAATGTTAATTTGTTGAATTGAAGGTTAATTTAGTGTTAATTTGATGAATTAAATGTTTATTCAATGAATTTTCATATTACTTTGGTGTTTATTTGACAAATGGAATTTTTGTTAGATGAAATTGAACATTAATTTGTTGAATTGAAAAAAAATTTGGTATTGATTTGATGGATTAAATGTTTATTGGATAAAAATGCAAGTTACTTTGGTGTTGATTTGATGAATTAAATCTTTATTGGATGATTTTTTAGTTTAATTTGATGAATAGAATGTTAATTTGATGTTAATTTAAAGAATTACATGTTAATTGGAAGAATTGAATTTTAATTTGGTGTTGATATGACGAATTGAACGTTTATTAGATGAAATTGAATGTGCATTTGGTATAAATTTGATGAATTGAATATTGATTGGATAAAATTATATTTTTTTTAATTAATTTTTTTTATTAATGAGAAAATTATAAAGAAAATAGGGGAGGACATAAACCTTGCCCCTTACATAATAAAAGAAATTTAACAATTTACTTTAAGTGCAATTACATGTATCATCGTATTCTTGATTCTCAAATCTCCTTTAGAAATTACCTCCACATGGTGGTCTAATGTCATTTCTTTTCAAATGTTTGAAATCCATTCACCCCAAAAGTCCATTTGCTTTCAACAGAAATTTCCTTCACATGGTAGGTGCCATGACAAAGATCATATTTCATGCAATTCCTTGCAGCTTCCCTAACTTTTAGTATGACACAAGTTGCCTCCACTTGAAAAACTCGAAGTGCCTGTTTGGCATGTTTTTTAGGAGAGGTTTGGATTGACTTGTCCAAACCCATCCAAACCTGAAGATGGGAATCAAAGATGAGATTCAACATTAAATGTTGTCCATACCCATGTTTGGTATGCGTAGGGATATATGACTATTATGATAATATATTTGTATGTAAATGACTATTGTGCCCCTTAACTAACTTGTATATATGGGGTATATAGGATATATGAGGGTATAAATGTTATTTTTATGTTAAACCCTTTAACCCACATATGAAACCCACCCACCCTTGGGTTTCATGAAACCCATGAACTTGGGTTTCATGACCAGGTCATGACCGGGCCGGATTTCAAACCCTAAACTAAATGCATAGTTTTCAAACATGGGTTTAAAGGTTTATCCCGTTCATGAAACCTTGCTCATAAAAGAGTGCACCCTTACACTTTGGTAAGGAAAATAAACCACTTGCTAAGATTGTAGGTGTATACCGTTGGACCAAAGGCTATGGACTCAGCTCAGGAGAAGGAGTTTCTTCACTCATTAAATGTGTTTAAGTTTAAAAATGTTAAAATGTTTTCATGGTGGATAGCTTGTAAATTTCCAATTGAGGGTTTGCTTAAGCTCAACATTGATGGAGCTTCTAAGGGAAACCCTGGAGAATCAGGAGGTGGGGCAGTTTTGCGCAATTCAAATGGTCAGTTGGTCCTTGCTGGTTCCTATTACTATGGAATATGTACGAATAAGGAAGCAGAAATAAGGGCTTTGCTCAGTGGTCTTCAACTTTTATATGATCATGGGATCCAGGACTATGAGGGAATTAATGAGATAGATTCTAAGCTGCTGGTTGACATGGTCAATCAGAAAATTAAGGCATCATGGAAATTCTGAGCGTTTTTGGATCAAATATCCTTTATGCTTAGACAGTTTAATTTTCAGATGTTACATACATATCGTGAAGCTAATATGGTTATGGATTCTTTGGCAAACAAAGGAGTATCAGATCAGCAATCAATCACTTATGAATCTACAGATAGTCTTCCATCACAAATAAAATCACTTATGTTGCAGGATGCAAGGAAAATCAGAAATTTGAGAAAGAGAATATTATTTGGATAAGATCCAACAGAGCTCTATGGTGTTTATCCCAAGCAAGCACGCATCCATGAATATTTAGATCTGTTTCTGCTCTTCCTTAAGGTTCAACATCATTGACGGCTAGATATTCAACTTCTACCACTTAGTGAAGAAGAGGATGATTGGCCTCTCCATCATCCATCTCTATGCTCATGTTTTCATCTACCAATCCAGTTGCACTTTGGATGATGGAGAGAATATGGCAGAGATTGGCAGCCTTTTTTTTATTTTTTGTTTTGTGGTTCAATGATTTTTTCTATTCTTCATTCAGAGGCTAACAATTTGCCTAGCAATGGGATTAACATCTTGTCTCTTGAGCTCTCTTGTCAAATTAGACTTATCAGATCAGTAGCCTCTCAATTGTCCCTATCGGAGTAGAAGCCTTATCAGATCAGACTGCTCAGCTGCCCTTATCTGATAAGCCTCATCTTTGCTCCTTTGAAGAGGCAACAACTAACTCACTGTTCATGTTACAGTTCATCTGGAACTGCAGCTGGACTAGTGTCGTGGATAGCTGCTGCAGCTGGACTTCATCAATTCAGCTGGATCCATACACCTATGTTTCTTTTTCAGCTGGATTATTAGTAGGCAGCAGTAATGGCAGCTACATTTAATTCCAGGACATCTCTTTTGGCAGTTACTTAATGTTCAACTGGAATGCTTTGACACTTATAGCTAGCTGAGTTCTTACATCAGTTGGACTTTTTTAGTTAAGAAGGCAGCATGCTTAGGAGAAATTTATTTTATTATTTATTGTTCTAAGCATGCATATTTTGCTTTCTTTTATTTATTTCATTATTTCATGTAACAAGATTGCATCGAGGGGTAAGGTACATACGTCCCCCTCTTGCTAGGTGTAATTTTATTTGAAAGCAATAAAACTCCCTCGTGCCGTCGAGGTTCATAAAAAAAAAATATTCCAAACCCCCACCCCCCAAACCCACATACCAAAGAGCCCCTAATTGACTGCCTCACCACTTACCTTCCCAACGTTGGAGTAAATTTCTGAAAAAGGCAAGATTTGGTGGGCAGCAAATCTCCCATTCTACGGAGCAGTCCAATATTCCATGCAATATCGATGAAGAGCTAGCTGAGCAATCCAATATCAATGAACAGTCCAGTTGCAGCAGTTAGAGGTGTCTTGCTTAAAAACTTGAACCAAAAGGTGGTAAGCTGGACAGATTTAAGAAGCATGCTGCTTTGTAATCCATGAAGAAAAAACAGCTACAAGAAATAATGAAGGCTGCATTAATGTAGCAGCTTAGAACAGTAAGCATTCTAGCTACAACATAAAATCCAGTTGAGCTGCAGCAGCCAAAAAAATTCTATGAGATCCCATGTTTCATTTAAATATAAATTATATTAATATGTTAATATTTTTAAAATGATTAAAATGATGAGAGAAACTTTGAATCGTTGTTAAACGAATAGTCGCGAATGTTTGAAGTGCGAACATATTGACTTTTGGGTCAAATTTAATTTTTAGAGGTGTTTATGTGACACCCCAAATTCATGGGGTCCGTTAATTTCCCATCAACCCACGGAATGCCCGTGGATATCGTATAACTCGATATCGTACCGTTGTGTCCCATTTACCGGGATCCATAATTTAATGAAATCCGGGCAGAGTCTCCTTTGTACAGGAAGCTCTACCCCAAAACACAATATGTGCAATCAACATTTACATGACCCATCCGAGTACCAATATAATACCATAACCACACAGGGTCTATTTTATACATAAAACTTGACCACACCGGGTCCAATCATCATATTTATATCAAAATATGCAAGGTTATATTAAAACAGTCCATATATACTCTATTACAATTCCTTTACACATTACATGCTAAAATTTAATTACAAATCTACTTTTACAAAAAAAAAAATGGATTGGAAGCCACAAGTCGGCTTTTCTTCAACCATGTGACCCTGATTGTGAGCCGTCCATTGGTGCATGACCCACACCTGAAATGTTTCCCATATAGGGTGAGCCAATGCCCAGTAGAATAATCCCTGCAGAGGCTACTCATCACCTAAAATGCATATGCAATGTATAAATGCAACATTTCACAACAAGTATTCCCTCCAACAATAACATATAATACAATGTTGGAAAATCATGATGCCATGCCAAGTAATGAGATGAAACTCACCCATGCATGCTATCCCGAGCCCACACCGACTCCCACAACACAATGCGACACTTATGTGTAAAACAAACGTCTTTGATGAAACACATCCAAAGATCATTTTGAAATCAATCATATGTCATAAAACTAATTCATTCTTGGATGTTTCCCATCAAATGAATAATTTATATTTCAAAATCATGTGCCTTTATGGGGTATCGGATTCAAGAATCGCACCTCCGGCTTCGTACGCCGTTACACTTTTCTGGAATTTCACCGCCGGTAAGTGTATGAACCAAGTGGTCGGGTTTTTCACCCGAAGGAGTGTCTAGCCCTACTTGCTATACCCGACACAAGTTTTCTTATGCATGTCACCGTGCGACTCCGTAGGACGTTCCATCCCACTTTCCCGAGCCTACCATCCAGTACCAATGTTGGTGTTGATCACCCCATGCAATCCTACACCCACACTCATGCATGTAGCCCATGAATGTGATGTTAATTCCGTGTCCATATTGCAATGCATGCCAAATGACAATTTTTAAATATCATTGTATACCATGACAATTAATATCATTTGCATATAATCACATAACCATTTCAAGTTCAATATATCCAGGAGCATATATCAACACTCCATCAACATGATAACACCTAATACATGCTAATATTACATTTAATTCACAAGGCATAATATAAAACACAAAACATGCCCACATGATCCCAATTTCCAAGGGATTACATAAATACTTCCATATACCAAAATCAAGCCAAGATTTTATATGGATCATTCAAACAAAATAAAAATCAGAATATATAATTTTTATATAACCAATTATCTAAACATTCAAGAAATCACAAACTAGCACTTTCTAACTACCAATTCACACTAGAATTGATCCTACCCATTTCCATAGCACCAATCATAATGGAAAAATATTAGAAATACCCAAAACAGCCCACATGAACCCTATGGACACCTTAGGTTAGAAATAGGTCCGAGTAGGAGGAACCCTACCTCTTGAAGCGTAAAGAATTTGTAGGAAGCCTCAAGAACAAGATTGAAGTCCAAAGCTTAGATTTCTCCAAAAATTTCCCTTTGAATCTTCGGTGAAAATCTTTGTTTTTGGTACCCACGCGTAGCTCTCGTCGCGTAGATCGACTTTAATTCTTGGCCCGACGAATTCCGACCGACGGAACTCCGAGAATCGGCGAAAGAAAGCTTGAAGAATTATATTTTTTTCTTTTTTGCTCTTGGGTCTGATCCAGCCGGCCAAATGAATTCAGATATTTGCCCACTTTTATACTTTCTAAACACTTGGCCCTCGTCGCGCCAAGTGTCGTCCTTTGTCCGGGTCCGTTTTCATCCCGAAACGATTAAATTTCGTATCGATTTAAACTCAAAATTTTTATATGAAATTTATTTAAAATATTTTTTAAATTTTCAAATTTTAATAAAAATTTCGTTTTTAGGGGTCATCGAACACCCGTCACCTCGAAAAACGTGAAAAATCTGACTATCTCAGAATTCGACGAAATTTGTCTGGGTAACTAGATTTCGTGAGACGAATCCAACGGTGAGGTCCGTTTCATCATCCGAGGTCTATAAAAATACCAGTTTTTTTTTAACCCACACTATAATGGCAAATTACCATTTTACCATTTTTTTTTTCAGAAAAAGTTAAAATTTTTCCCGGGTTTCACATTCTTCCTCCCTTAAAAGAATTTCGTCCCCGAAATTCACATACACATGCACATACAATCACATGCATATACAACAGTCAATTAATGCTAAATGACCAGAAGAATGTACCTCCATCCTCGAACAAGAAAGGATAACTAGTACGGACAGTGTCCTCGCGCTCCCATGTCGCCTCCTCTACTCCTCGATGCTGCCACAGCACCTTCACTAGCCGCACGGTCTTGCCTCGCAAAACCTGTTCCCGGCTATCCATGATGCGCACCGGTCCCTCCTCGAAAGTCCCATCAGCATCAACAACAAGCTCTCCCCAATCCACCACATGAGTCGGATGTGGGGTGTACTTCCGAAGCATAGAGACATGGAATACTGCATGAACACTCGATAGATTTGGTGGTAATGCCAACCGGTAAGCAACTGTACCCACTCTCTCAAGTACCTCGAAGGGCCCGATGTATCTCGGTGACAGCTTCCCCCGCTTACCAAACCGGACCACTCCTCTCTTAGGCATAACCTTCAAGAAGACATGATCTCCCACCTCAAACTCTAGAGGTCGCCGCCGTCTATCAGCATAACTCTTTTGCCGGCTTTGAGCCGTGAGAAGACGCTTCCGAATCAAGTCCACCTTCTCCGAGGTGTCTCTGATCAATTCCGGACCCGTAGAAGACCTCTCTCCTACCTCCGTCCAACAAACCGGGAACGACATGGCCTCCCATATAGTGCCTCATAGGGTGCCATCTCTATGCTCGCCTGGTAACTGTTATTGTATGCAAACTCCACCAAGGATAAGTGATCTTCCCAGCTACCCTTAAGATCTAGGACGCATGCCCGTAGCATGTCCTCTAAAGTCTGGATAGTCCTCTCAGACTGACCGTCTGTCTGGGGATGAAAAGCAGTGCTCATCATTAATTGTGTCCCCATGGCTCGCTGGAAACTCTCCCAAAAATGAGCCGTAAACCTGGGATCCCGGTCCGATACAATAGATACAGGTACTCCATGCAGACGGACAATCTCCCGTATATACAACCTGCAGAATTCCTCCAATGTGAAGGTCATCCGCACAGCCAAAAAGTGTGCCGACTTAGTAAGCCGGTCTACTATCACCCACACCGCGTCATGACCCCGCGATGTCCGTGGCAAATGGGTCACAAAATCCATCGTGATATGCTCCCACTTCCACTCAGCTACCTCCAAAGGCTGGAGTAATCCCGCTGGTCTCTGGTGTTCAGCCTTAACCTGCTGACACGTGAGACATCGACTGACAAAATCGCCAACCTGCCTCTTCATTCCACTCCAGTAATACTGGCGACAAAGATCATGATACATCTTCGTGCCCCCTGGATGAACTGCAAAACGGGAGCAATGAAACTCCCTAAGGATCTCCTCCCTCAGATCTGCCAATTGAGGAACCACAACCCTTCCTCGATATCGAAGACTACCATCTGAGTGAGTAGCCCAGCCCTCGTCACCCATACCTGCCTGTACACGGTCCCGGATGGACAATAGCTCTGTGTCCTGACTCTGGGACTCAATCACCCTGCTCAGTAGAGACGGTGTAGTCACCAAACTCCCCAAAGTACCCTGAGCCTGACCCATATAACATAGCCCGAACTGTCCCACAGTCTCGAGCATCTGCCACTCCCGGGAAGCTACACTAGCCAAAACTCTCCGTGACCTTCGGCTAAGTGCATCAGCCACCACGTTTGCCTTACCAGGATGGTAATGCAAAGTGAAGTCATAGTCCTCTAAATACTCCATCCACCGGCGTTGCCTCATGTTGAGGTCCCGCTGTGTGAAAATATACTTCAAACTCTTGTGGTCCGAAAATACTTCAAACTGCTCACCATACAGGTAGTGACGCCAAGCCTTCAAGGCAAAGACAATGGCTGCTAACTCCATGTCATGTGTGGGGTAATTCTGCTCGTGATTCTTTAGCTGTCGAGAACCATAAGCTACTACCCTCCCAGACTGCATCAAAACACATCCCAGCCCGTCCTTCGAGGCATCACAATAGACCGTGTACCTCTGTCCTCGTTCTGGAACTATCAGAATAGGAGCTGAAGTAAGCCTCTTCTTCAACTCTTGGAATGCATTCTCACAAGAATCATTCCACACAAACTTGACATCTTTCCGGGTCAACTTCGTCATAGGTGCAGCCAATCGAGAGAAATCCTCAATAAATCGCCGGTAATACCCCGCCAATCCCAAGAAACTACGTATCTCGAAGACTGACTTCGGTCTCTCCCAATTCATAACTGCCTCAACCTTCTCCGGGTCCACGGATACACCCGAAGCCGACACCACGTGTCCCAGAAATTTTACCTCAGTAAGCCAGAATTCACACTTGCTGAACTTGGCATATAACTGATAATCTCTCAATGTCTGGAGAACAATTCTCAAGTGACTCTCATGCTCCTCCTCAGACTTGGAGTAGATCAAGATGTCATCAACAAAAACCACAACAAATTGATCTAAATAGGGTTGGAACACCCTGTGCATGAGGTCCATGAATGCCGCTGGAGCATTGGTCAATCCAAATGGCATCACTGTGAACTCGAAATGCCCATACCGCGTTCTAAACGCCGTCTTAGGAATATCTTCCTCCCTAACCCTCAACTGATGGTAACCGGTTCGAAGATCTATCTTGGAATAGACCCGTGCCCCCCTCAGCTGATCAAACAAGTCATCAATCCTCGGCAAAGGTACCTATTCTTGATAGTGACCCTATTCAACTTTCGGTAATCAATACACAACCGAAGAGTCTTATCTTTCTTCTTAGCAAACAGAACCGAAGCGCCCCAAGGTGAAGTGCTCGGTCTAATAAACCCCTTGTCCAACAATTCTTGCAATTGTACCTTGAGTTCTTGCAACTCAGTAGGCGTCATCCTGTGTGGTGTCATAGAGATGGGAGATGTATCGGGATGCAACTCTATAGTGAAGTCCACATCCCTATGTGGAGGTAATCCCGGTAGTTCATCCCGAAAAATATCCTCATAATCACACACAACCCGAGGTAGACTTAACTCCTGCCTCGCCTCGTCTTCAAGGGTCAGGCTTGCTAGCCAACCCATCAGCTGCCCGTGCCATCTGGAGTCGTATACTGCTTGGGGTAAAGCATCGTGCTTATCCCCTTGAAACATGAAACAAACCCCATCCGGTGTGTAAGCAGTGATTCGCTTTCGATCACAATCAATGACGACTCGGTGTGCCGCCAACCAATCCATCCCAAGGATCACATCAAACTCTGACATGTCCATGACCCGAAGGTCCATAGTGAGTAGAATCCCTGAGATCTCCAACTCACACCCCCGACATATCTGATCAACCCTCACCCTAGCACCTAGGGGAGAACTCACATGCAATGGCTCTTTCAAGGTCTCAACCTCTAAGCCCAAGTCATCCACACAAGATGCAGCAATAAATGAATGAGATGCACCAGAATCAAATAACACTCTAGCCCATAAGCGAAAAGTAGAAATGTACCCTGTATCACCGACGGATCTGCCGGCCCAGTCTGTGGCATCATGGCGTAGACACGCCCCGGAGTCCCTGAAGTCCCGGCTTGTGAGCCCTGGCCTCTTCCTCGACCCATTCCTTGGCCCATCTGGCCAGCTTGCGGTGTCCCTGCACGAGAAATAGTAGGGCCTTGTGCTGCACCCTGAAACTGGTACTGGCTGCCCTGACCCGTAGTAGGGTAGTGAGGAGCATATTGCGTCTGTGGTTGCCCCACTGAAGTCTGAGATTGCGACGACCCATGACCCTGGGATCCCTGCCTCTGAGGACAATCCCTCTTCATGTGACCCGGTTGGTGGCAATGATAGCAAGTCCTCTGGCCAACCTGGTAGGAAGGTCTCTGATTTCTCCCACCTTGGGAGGATTGACTTTGGCCTTGGCCTTGATAACTGTGGCCCTGTACCTGAAATCCTTGTGGAGTAGAAGTCCTTTGCTTCTTCCTCGAGCTAGAAGAAGAGGATTGACCTTCCTTCTTCTTGTCTTTTGCACTAGACTCCCGGATGCTCCTTGCGTCATCCACCTCTCTCTGAATGGCCAAAGTTGTGGTGACCATCAAGTCGAAGTCTTGTAGTAGAAGACCGACGATTTTACCCCGGATGGATAACTTCAGCCCATCCTCAAATTTTCTAACCTTGGCCATATCTGTGGCCACATATTGGTCAGCGAAACCTGCTAACTCAGTGAATTTAGCCACGTATTCCATCACTGACATCGTTCCTTGCCTCAGATCTATGAACTCCCGGGCCTTTGCATGCCTCGTAGTCGCCGGGAAGTATTTCCCCATGAAAAGTTCCTGGAACTCTACCCATGTCATGGCCTCCAAGTTCTTGGAGTCTTTCACCCAATCCCACCATACTTGGGATTCCCCCTCCAACTGGAATGTAGCTAGAGTTATCCTGGTGGTGTCAGAGGTGATCTCCATTGCCCTCAAGATCTTGTCAACCTGCCGGAACCAATGATCAGCTACCATCGGGTCCGCCCCTCCCATAAAGATCGGCGGTTGATGTGCCTTGAACTTCTGGAGAGGACTAGAGCCTCCTTGGCCCCCACTTGTACCTGTTTGTGCAATAGTAGCGGCCGTAGCACTAGCTTGTGGAATGGTAGCCGCCGCTGCACCAATAGCCTCCATGAAGGCTTGTTGGTCAAAGGCCGGTGGTGGTTGGTTGTTGTTCCGCCTACCACCTCTGCCTCGGCCACGTCCTCTTCCCCTTCCTCTATTTTCCATCTACACACATGTCAAATAGAAACAGAGCATTTACTTAGTATCCCAAGATAGAAGTCAAGTATTTAAACTTGGAGATTTTCCTCCTTGTTTCACTAGTAGTGCGTGTGCCACCTACTAGTAGACATTTACACATAAAACTATACCATCCATTCTTTTTTTTTTTTGAACCCAAGGTTATGTTTTCTAACCCTAGTGTTTGTTTGTTTTTTTTTTTTTCATGTGCCTTTTACCATGCATATCATTCACATAATCACTTAGCAAATAATCATGTTTCACATAACACGTTGCACAAAACATGTAACAATTTAAGCACATAAGATGAGATGCACAATGCATGCAATGGTCTAGTCCCAATGCCCAACAAGCCTTAGGTAAATCGTATAACCTAGGCTCTGATACCAAGCTGTGACACCCCAAATTCATGGGGTCCGTTAATTTCCCATCAACCCACGGAATGCCCGTGGATACCGTATAACTCGATATCGTACCGTTGTGTCCCATTTACCGGGATCCATAATTTAATGAAATCCGGGCAGAGTCTCCTTTGTACAGGAAGCTCTACCCCAAAACACAATCTGTGCAATCAACATTTACATGACCCATCCGAGGTCCAATATAATACCATAACCACACAGGGTCTATTTTATACATAAAACTTGACCACATCGGGTCCAATCATCATATTTATATCAAAATATGCAAGGTTATATTAAAACAGTTCATATATACTCTATTACAATTCCTTTACACATTACATGCTAAAATTTAATTACAAATCTACTTTTACAAAAAAAAAAATGGATTGGAAGCCACAAGTTGGCTTTTCTTCAACCATGTGACCCTGATTGTGAGCCGTCCATTGGTGCATGACCCACACCTGAAATGTTTCCCGTATAGGGTAAGCCAATGCCCAGTGGAATAACCCCTACAGAGGCTACTCATCACCTAAAATGCATATGCAATGTATAAATGCAACATTTCACAACAAGTATTCCCTCCAACAATAACATATAATACAATGTTGGAAAATCATGATGCCATTCCATGTAATAAGATGAAACTCACCCATGCATGCTATCCCGAGCCCACACCGACTCCCACAACACAATGCGACACTTACGTGTAAAACATATGAATAAAACATATGAAATCAACCATATGTCATAAAACTAATTCATTCTTGGATGTTTCCCATCAAATGAATAATTTATATTTCAAAATCATGTGCCTTTATGGGGTATCGGATTCAGGAATCGCACCTCCGGTTCCGTACGCCGTTACACTTTTCTGAAATTTCACCGCCGGTAAGTGTATGAACCAAGTGGTCGGGTTTTTCACCCGAGGGAGTGTCTAGCCCTACTTGCTATACCCGACACAAGTTTTCTTATGCATGTCACCGTGCGACTCCGTAGGACCTTCCATCCCACTTTCCCGAGCCTACCATCTAGTATCAATGTTGGTGTTGATCACCCCATGCAACCCTACACCCACACTCATGCATGTAGCCCATGAATGTGATGTTAATTCCATGTCCATATTGCAATGCATGCCAAATGACAATTTTTAAATATCATTGTATACCATGACAATTAATATCATTTGCATATAATCACATAACCATTTCAAGTTCAATATATCCAGGAGCATATATCAACACTCCATCAACATGATAACACATAATACATGCTAATATTACATTTAATTCACAAGGCATAATATAAAACACAAAGCATGCCCACATGATCCCAATTTCCAAGGGATTACATAAATACTTCCATATACCAAAATAAAGCCAAGATTTTATATGGATCATTCAAACAAAATAAAAATCAGAATATATGATTTTTATATAACCAATTATCTAAACATTCAAGAAATCACAAACTACCACTTTCTAACTACCAATTCACACTAGAATTGATCCTACCCATTTCCATAGCACCAATCATAATGGAAAAATATTAAAAATACCCAAAACAGCCCACATGAACCCTATGGACACCTTAGGTTAGAAATAGGTCCGAGTAGGAGGAACCCTACCTCTTGAAGCGTAAAAAATTTGTAGGAAGCCTCAAGAACAAGATTGAAGTCCAAAGCTTAGATTTCTCCAAAATCCTCTCTTTGAATCTTCGGTGAAAATCTTTGTTTTTGGTACCCACGCGTAGCTCTCGTCGCGTAGATCGACTTTAATTCTTGGCCCGATGAATTCCGACCGACGGAACTCCGAGAATCGGCGAAAGAAAGCTTGAAGAATTATATTTTTTTCTTCTTTGTTCTTGGGTCTGATCCAGCCGGCCAAATTAAGAGCAAATATCTGATTTTTCAGATATTTGCCCACTTTTATACTTTCTAAACACTTGGCCCTCGTCGCGCCAAGTGTCGTCCTTTGTCCGGATCCGTTTTCATCCCGAAACGATTAAATTTCGTACCGATTTAAGCTCAAAATATTTTATATGAAATTTATTTAAAATATTTTTCCAATTTTCAAATTTTAATAAAAATTTCGTTTTTAGGGGTCATCGAACACCCGTCACCTGGAAAAACGTGAAAAATCTGACTATCTCAGAATTCGACGAAATTTGTCTGGGTAATTAGATTTTGTGAGACGAATCCAACGGTGAGGTCCGTTTCATCATCCGAGGTCTATAAAAATACCAGTTTTTTTTAACCCACACTATAATGGCAAATTACTATTTTACCATTTTTTTTTTCAGAAAAAGTTAAAATTTTTCCCGGGTTTCACAGTTTAAGGTTGATAAGGGTTACTATGTAAATATATTAATTTTTTTAAGTCAAAATAATATTACCATTGAATCCGGAAGGTCCGAAAAACTTGAAATAGTCATTTAGCACATATAGCGGTTCAGAGGGATAAAATATTAATTTTAGTGTTTCGAGTGTAAATTTACTTCAGTTTAGAGATAAATCACAAAACTAAATGTTTTTAGATTAAAATAATTATAAAAATAAATTCAGAACGTCGAAAAACTTTAGGGTAGTCATATAGATCAAATTGGAGTTTTTTAGTGACAAAATCGTAATTTTGGAAAAACTCAAATTCATGAACAGTAAATTTCGGGACTGCTGAGTATAAAGCCCAAATTTCAGCATCTTTTCTTCCATTCTTTCATTTCACTCTCATCCAATACCTCTTAAAATCCAAGGAGAAGATAAAGGGACAGAGAAAAGGGAAGAAAAATGTTTCTAAAGCTTGGGTTTTGCTTGGAAATTTTAGGAACTTGCTTGGAATTCTTGATATCTAGATGGGGTTTTCCTCTCTCTTTTATTTACTTTGTGTCTAGATGGGATTTTCCTCTCTCTTGCATTTACATTGTGCATCTCATGTATTTTCTTTAGCTAAATCTTACTATTTGTTTGATGGTAAAATACTTGTTATAAACCTTGATTTAGTGTTGAGTATGCCATGAATTGTGAACTCACATGCATAAAAAATAATTTTAGTGTTATGGGTTTGAAACCCTTGTTTGATTTTAGTTTTGTGTATTTGATTAAATTTATGATTTAGGAGGTTTTGAAGTATATTATAATCTTGTACATAATATGACATATTCTCTTGGAAATGGAAATGATTTTAGTGTTATGGGTTTGAAACTCTTGTTTGATTTTAGTTATGAGTATTTGATTAAACTTATGCTTTGGGGGTCTTGAAGTATGTTATGATCTCGTACATATTATGACTTATTCTCTTGGAAATGGAAATGCCCTAGTTTGATTTTAGTTATGAATATTTGATTAAACCTATGATTTGGGAGGTTTTGAAGTATGCTACTATTTTGTACATAATATATATAACTTACTCTCTTGGAAATGGTTGTGTCGCTTTGAAAATGCAACTTTTGTGATTTGAGCCTACTACATGTTTGATAAAATGTCAAGGTTATGACATGTGTTTTCAAAAAGATTTATGGATATAGAAAATAATAATTTTTGGAAAATGTTTGCTCGATACTGACAGGCAGAAGGTTAGTAGACGGTTGGGGCCAATTGTGTGACGGCCCAAAAATCCGGGGTCCTTAATTTAACAAAATTCGGGCAGAGTCTCATTTATACGGGAAGCTCTACCCAAAACACAACTTGTGCATCATACAATCACATGATCCATACGAGGTCCAATATACAACATTGACCACACTGGGTCTATTTATAAGTAAACATTGACCACACCGGGTCTATTTATCTATACTCTCACATTATGACTTTATGCATTAAACATAGTTAATACAAGTTCAAAATTATAATTCTTTTACATACATTACATGCCCAAAATATAGTTTTAACAAAAGTTTTACACAAACCAAGGTTAAAGGCCACAAATCGGCCTCTCTTCACCCTTGAGGCTCCAAGTGAGAGCCATCCACTTGTTTATATCCCGCACCTAAAATATTTTTCCGTATAAGGTGAGCTACACTCAATAAAGTATCTCTTGCAGAGGCTACTCCCCACCCTAGATGCATATGAATGTGCACATGTAACAGTCAACAACTATTATCCATTCTAAACAAGAACATGCAATTCAATGTTAGAATTTTACCATGTTATGCCATGAAATGAGATGAAACTCACTCACGCATTTTAACCCCAGCCCTCATCAACTCTCGCAACACAATGCAATGTCAATGTGTAGAAAATCTGTCATTGATGAATTTCATCCAATGATCATTTTGTAATAAAATTCATGTGTTTGTAAAATTGAATCATTGTTGGATGTTACACATTGAATGACTATTTTATAAACAAAATCTTGTGTCTTTGTTGGGTAGTAGAGTTCTCGGAATCGCACCGCCGGTTCCGCACACCGTTACACTTTTCTGGAATTTCACCGCCGGTAAGTGTATGAACCAAGTGGCCGGATTTTGCACCCGAGGGAGAATCTAGCCCTGCTTGCTATACCCGACACAAGTTTTCTTTTTCATGCAACCATGTGACTCAGTCGAATTTTCAACTCAACTTTCTTGAGCCCACCCATCAATCACCTAGGGTGGTGTTTGATCACACCATGCACACACACCCACTTAATGCGATGTCTCCGTGCAAATGCAGTGTAATGAACCATTGCACAATAATGTCAAGTCCCATATGTAATGAATGTCATATGGATCAATTAAACCACATACTTCAACATATGCCAAGATAATTTATATCTAATGCATATAATTACCACAATTTATCATGATATTAATACATGAACAACATATATCAATTACCTTTTTCTCAAGCATGTCATACATAAATTATGCCATAACAAGATTAATTCTCACGTAGGCATTTAGCAAAACACCTTCAAGGCACCAATCATGTTATCACATAACCTATGTAAATAACTCATTTCTTTCACAAGGCACAATATAACACATAGCATGCCCACACAATACCAAGCTCTTAAGAATTTTCACATGGAACTTCACATATCAATTTCAAACTAGAAATTGATTAAATCATTTCTACACTTACTCCATAACCATAGGCAAGTGACATAGATAGTTCCATATACCTACCCATTTTCATTAAACCAACTATAATAGGAAAGTTTTAAAATACACCAAAACAACCCACATAAACCCAATTTCAAAGGTTTACACGAATAGCTTCCACATATCAAATTTAAGCTAGAAGTTGGTCTAAGCCATTTCTTGTAACGCCCCAAAAACCCCCTTGGGTGACATTACATTCTAAAAACCATTCACCCCATGAGAGCATTACGTAAATTCATCACGACGAAAGTTCATTCATCAACCATTCATATTTTAACAAAATTTGGGCAGAGTCTCCTTTGTACGGGGAGCTTTACCCAAAACACAACTTGTACAATTATATTACAATTGACCACACCGGGTCCACATATGCATAACTATTGACCACACCGGGTCTATTTATCCATCATAAAATAAACTTTCATTCATCATATGTCATATCCACAATGCCATCCCAAAAGAATAGGCCAAGTATGACAAATATATTCCCAAAAGAATTAAATTACACTTGCAGTGAAATAACAAAATACTAGACTTTACATGATTTCAAAATAAACTCTCTAGTCTAGTACAAAAGAAATATAACTCTAGGCATCCAGTTCAGGACCCCCGTTCCCCTCTAGGGGAGCTTCCCCATGCACTGGTTCATCTACTTGTAACTCCTCCTCATAGACGAAATCTGAAAAGATATTATTTGTAGGGGATGAGCACTAAGCTCTGTAGCAACATTCCTTCCATACTCATACAAGGTTTAGAAAACAAGTAAAACAGTTCGGTCTTATTTTCCAAAATATCATATAACATTTGAAGTAAAACCGTGACATTTGAAACAGATCTCAAGTTTAAACATTCGCAATAATTTAAATGAACAGTAAACCCAAGTCACAATGAGCAACCACAACCATTTCCAACAAGTTCTTGTAGAGTCCCATACCTCCACAAGCTCTTGTGGGAAATGCAATAGTAACACCATAATACAAAAAGGAACGCTTATTCCACCATCGATTATTATATTTCCTTTGGCAGGTGGCATACTTTAAAGTAAACTCCACCCCCTTCAAGTCTTTGTTTCCCATAACCGCATACTTACAAGTAACCACGGTCGTTAGATGTCCTTTTAGGTAGGTAGCATACTTACAAGTAACCTTTACCCCCCCTTGAAGTCTCCCACACATAACCGCATACTTACAAGTAACCTCGGTTCATAAATATCCTCTTTTGGTAGGTAGCATACTTACAAGTAACCTCTACCCCCCTTGGTGTCTCCCACACATAACCGCATACTTACAAGTAACCTCGGTTCATAAATATCCTCTTTTGGTAGGTAGCATACTTACAAGTAACCTCTACCCCCCTTCAAGTATTCCACACTTAACCGCATACTTACGAGTAACCTCGGTTCATAATTATCCTCTTTTCATACCAACAATCACATACAAGATAAAATCCACAAATTTCCCTCAACAAGCAACCATTATCAAAATCCCCAAATTTTATCATGCGACAATCCAAATAACCAATTAAGAAAAATACAAGAGATCACCACCACATCATTTTCATTACTCACACAAAGCACTAAAGTTCTCAAAACCAAGCTTGAGCAAATGTAGAAAGAGAATTCCATATTTCCCCAAAAACTAGGGTTTTAAAGCTATAAAAGAAGTTTCATGGGTAATCAATCCTAACTTTGTTTAAGACATGCCATAATTGCAAGAAAACCAAGAAACAAGGAATTCCTAGCAAATACATACAAGTATGAGTCAAAACATATATATATTTTAGCCTTAGCCTCAATGGACAAGCATGGAAGAAAAACCCCTACCTTGAATCAAAGTTTCAAACCAAAAACCCAAGCTCTAATGACCTCCTTTCTCCCTTTCCTCCTTTCCTCTATCTTCCCCAAGGGTGCTAAGGGGTTTGGGGGTGAGAGATGTGAGAAAAAATGGAAGGAATTGGCTGGATTCTATGTTTTAAACACAGCAGTCCGCGCAATTCACTGTTCATGGCTAAATTTTGAGTTTTTTCCAAAATTACAGTTTTGCCACTAGAAATCTCCAATTTGATCCATACGACTACCCTAAGGTTTTTCGACGTTCCGGATTCATTTTTAATGTTATTTTAACCTAAAAACATTGCTTTTTATGATTTATTTCAAAACTAAAATAAATTCACACTTGGAACATTAAAATTTCTATTTTATTCCTTCGAACTACTATAGGTGATATCCTTACGATTTTAATATATATATGGTTTATTCTTAAGTCATTACATATAGAAGAATCACTAAACAAGTAAATTAATATATTAATGTAAACATATGGGGTTTTACACCTTCAAGGTCTAATAAGAAAGCACAACCCTTTACTATCCAAGGAGCACCATTGTGCAGATTTTTGGTCAACTTCATAGAATAAACTGATTTGACTCAGGTATTTCTAGGAGGTGTAACCTATATGGTTGGAAATATATACGAGTTAGGGTTCTAACAAAAATAACGGTACACAATTCGGACTTTCCAATAAAGAGTTATGATGAAATTAGCGAAAGGTAGTCTGTCGGACAGATTTTTGGACAGTGTAGACACTACTTCGTAATATGGACATAACTCCTTCTTGCTAGTTCCGATTGAGATGATTCAAGGTGATATGGAATCCTAAGAGAGAGCTCTACAACTTTCATGTTTTAAGGTTTGAGAGATATGGACTGAATCAAGGTCGAAATCGAGCTTGATGTTACAGCCAGTGCACTGTTCATCCCTTTTTCATTCTACCAAATTCAAACACATATCACTACACATATCCCCATTTTTACAACAATTATTTACTATATATCTATATACATATATAAAAGAAAATGCGGGGTGTTACATTTCTATACTGAATTTTTCACTTCCATAACAAGAGGAAAGTAACATGTATAGTTCCATATACCTACCCATTTCATATGGACCCATAGGCTAAAAGTAAACCAAAGTAGGAGGAAACCCTACCTCTAGGAGCTTAAATTGAAAAGTAAAACCTTCAAGAACACCAACCAAGCCCAAAACTCTTGATTTTCCCAAATCTCCTCTTTGGATCATCGGTGAAATCCCTCATTTTTGGTGTGGTTGCGTAGTCCTTATCGCGTAGATGAAGTTTAATTCTTGGTTCGACGAATTTCGACCAACGGAACTTCGTAGAACGGAGGAGAAAGCCTTGAAATCTAAATTTTTTTTCTTCTCTCCTTTCTCTTTTCTATTCCAACGTGTGAGAGGCTGAAAAATGGAGATATTTCTCAAAAAAATCTGACTTTAGTTGATATTTATAGTCTCAAATGTGCGGTCCACGTCGCACTGCATATTTTCTACTTCCGAGTCCGTTTTTCGTCCCGAAACGAATCATTTCATCCCGATTTAAGTTCAAATTAATTTAATTTGAAATTTAATTCAATTATAAGAAAATTTTATAATTTTTGTTTTTGGGGACCTTTTTGAGGTCATTCGACACAGTCATCTCATAAAATGTGAAAATTTTAACTATCTCAGAATTTGACAGAATAGCTCGATTTCGCGATACGAATTCAACGATGAGGTCCATTGCATCATTTGAGCTCTAGAAAAATAAGGATTTTAAATCCGGGTTATAGTGGTAAATTACCGTTTTACCCTCTTTCAAAAAAAGTTCAATTTTACCCGAATTTTACATATTGAGTGGGTTGCCAAGGCACCTACTAGTCTTAAGGGGTATTGTTTATGGTAGTGGTTTTTGGTGATGACCTATGTGACGTCGCAAGTTGTGCCCTACACGTTCCCATTGAAAAGCAAGAAGGACAATAAGACCCTAGGATGCAAGACCCAAAAGGTTCCCTGGGGATGGTTTATATGTGAACCGGTATGATTGATTATATTGTCCGTATGTGAGGCATGCATGATATTTGTTACGATGGTTTGACTTTAAATATATAAACATCTAATACTTTGTATATTTCTAATGATGAAGTGTTGAGAGATTTTTATAAATATTTTACTTATTATCTTGTACCTGTATTTAATTATGGAAAGTTTTCATTACTTATTCGTATGGTTTGTGGGATGTTGGTTTTTAAAACTTTGTAAATGCTTGGGAAAAGGATTATCCTACTGAGTGTGTGATTGCTCATCCCTTATTAATATTTTCAAAGACTAGCATGCATCCTGGGGCATACGTGATGGAATGCTTGTGGGAGCTTGGACTAGAAATAATCTTTTTTGGAGCCTTTTTGTATTTACCTTTAAAACTTATGTAAAAATGTTAGCACTCAAACATTGTGTTTGAAAAGGTTGTCTTGAGGCATTTATGGTGTACATTTGATCATTCCATAGAGGGATTATTATTTTGGGTATTGTAATGTAAAGTTATGATTTTGTGTACTAAGTTGTGATTGGTATTGGATGTTATCTGGGTTTGGGAGGTCTTTGTGGGCCTCTAATTGCCACCTTGGATTTAGTTGGATTATATTTTTGATGGAGGTATGTTGTGGATATTTAGTTAATTTAAATTATGTTATGCTCTCACAGGGATGCTCTTACCAACTGGTTGGAAGCCCAATTTTCAAAGGAAACTCTGTCGAATTTTTTTGAAAAGAAAAAATATGTTCAAATATAATCAATTGGAGGAGTATAATAAAAATAACTAAGGATTGATGTCGATTTTGAAATACGAGTAAAAATTATGATTTTGATTTTGAGTGGATTAGAGGTTGTTTTATGACCATGTATTTGATTATCGATAGTAGTTTAGAAGTAATATGGATAGTTGGCTAGTATTACTTTGGGTAGAATTAAATTTTAAGTGACGACATAATTTTTGTACAATTGGGTTATAAGAACTATTCAAAAAGAGTATGATTGGAGGATCGTGGTGCAACGATTGATGAGTTATATTAGATTACTTTGCTTGAAGATTGATTGAGAATGACATGGTAAGCCATTGAAGGCAAATAAATATGGAGTAAGAAAATTAGTAATGGCATGAAAAGGTAGGAGGGATTAGATTACGTGTGAGCATTATAGAACAATAACTCTCTAAAGTACATGGAAGGTGTTATCTTTGGGGTCAGAGCATGAATTTGTTCAGTTCTTATGTGATTGTATTTTGTGGTGTTTGTAGTTCACAAAATTTAGACCATCTAAAGCTAGTGATAATTGGGAATCCCTTGGTTGAGTGTGGGGTTGATAGTTAAGTTGTACTCATGGACTTTAAATGAAAATGGAGATCAAGAGTATGGACTAAAATTTTGAAGTCTCGTGCCATGGAAACCTACCAAGTTTAATCAATTTTTGGCCCTTAATATTGTTGGACTATGGAGCATAGATGTTCAAAAATTTGAAATCATTTATATTGAGTAACTAATAGAACATTGATGATGTTCAATATTCAACATAAACTCTTATCGTGGTGTGAGATCTTTTAATGTCTTTGGAAGTCAAATATTGTAGAAATATGGAAGTTTATCTCTAGATCTTTCAATCCATCATTAGGTTTGATAGGCCGGAGTTGAGAATTGTTGGTATTAAAGATCATAGATTTTTGAAAAGAAATCTTTGCAGTTGGTTGAGATGTTAAAAAGATTTAATATGGTAGATCGATGTAGAAAATTGCACATGGTGGTTTTGATATTAACAGACGAATGGTTAATTAAGTTTTGATCAAAGTACGAGATTACTCTATTAGCAGGTGAATGGTTATCATATCATGGATCATGAGAAATTTTTAAGGTTATGGTGATTAGTGGTGTTGAATTGAAGAATTATTTAGACCCTTAGGAATGTAACCTTATATTGGTTATATTTTATAGTTCAAGAAATATTAAGGTGCTAGATTGAATCATGGGGACTTATGAGTTTCGTAAAATGTGTTGTAGTAATCTTGGACATAAGGAAGCTATAACATTTTGCTATGGGTTATTACTTGAGGCGCTTTCTTGTTAACATAACTGTATTGTACATCTAACTCTTGGGAGACAATAATGACTTTAAAAATTGAAATAGGCATTAGGCGATGGCCTAACACTTGAAGACAATGTTTGGCGATAAATCTTATTGGGAAGTTGAAGAAAGATATAGGATAGATCGAATTGATTAAACATGTGGAGATATTATGATAGTTCTAAAAGTATTAATCAAGGGTTCTACATGCATCTAGTACTTATGAGAGAGAACCCATGAGAATTTTTATCGATTGTTAGTTCTGATTATAATGGATTTAAAAAAAAGGGAATTGGAAAATTATAATTAGTATCAGTGTGTGCAGCAAAAACATTTGGCTAGATTTATATTATTGTGGTTAACCATTTGGTTATGATTACATGGATGAAGGTGAAAAGTACAATTGAGAAGTAAAAATCAATTTTTTTGATAACTAGGTGTCTAGTTTGAAAATTATCACTATTGACAATCTTGTGGTGTTCACTAAATCACAACGACTTGAGGTTTGTCAGAGGATTTAATGCTACGTAGTGGATTTAAATAGAGGATATTTTATACAAGAATGAAAACGAGAGTTTTCCAAGGCTTCTTGTTTGATTCTTTAGTGGTAATATTGAAACGTTAAAATATTGTGACTATAATACTGAGTGCACGTGAAAATTCTCTAAAGATTGATAATAATATTTGATCAGGTATGAGAAGTATGTGAAGTAGGTGTGGTTGAGAACTTGGGTGGATAGGTTATGCATCTTTTGGGCCAGGTCATGTCATGAGTCATGCCATGTCTTGAGCCGTGCACTCTAGAGTAGTATGGATGGGCACATGGTGCATAGGAGCATGGGGCAAGACTGTCATGGTACCTTGAATGACAATAATATCGAGAATTAAATGATTACTATAGGTGACGAGTAAACAATGAAGTCAGCGACCTAGTGGTGAATCGTGGTGAGAAATAAGTTCTGGTAGTCGCACACGGTTATTGGAAAAGTTTGATAACTTAAAAAGAATGTGAATTTGGGGACTTATAATAACTGTGACAATTGAGCAAACACAAAAAAATCTGAGGTGTTATAATGGGATACGAAGCAGTATTATAAGAACGAAACTAAAGGAAAGAAATGTGACGGCATGAATGGACTTGGAAAAATTTTACTGAACCATAATACTCATAGTTTGAGACTGGTGGATTGGTTGATCATTAGCCTATATAAATATGACATACTGAAGGAAGTGAATTCATAAAAGAAACTTGGACATATATTCTTGTGCTAGTGAATAAAGTTCACTCGGTTAGGTTGGTGGTTAACAACTAAGGCTTAGACTAGGGAGCCTAAGTTTTGAGGGCGAAACTTATTTTAAGGGTAGTCATATGGATCAAATTGGAGATTTTTAGTGAAAAAACTGTAATTTTGGAGAAAATCCAAATTTCAGCCCATGAACAGTAAATTTCGGGACTGCTGGGTTTAAAACCCATATTTCAGCCTCTTTTCCACTATTCTTTTATTTCACTCTCACTCAATACCTCTTAGAACCCTAGGAGAAGATAAAGGGAAAGAGAAAAAGGAAGAAAAGTGTTTCTAAAGCTTGCGTTTTGCTTGGAAATCTAGGAACTTGCTTGGAATTCTTGATTTCTAGGTGGGGTTTTCCTCTCTCTTGCATTTACATTGTGCATCTCGTGTATTTTCTTAGCTAAAGCTTACTATGTGTTTGATGGTAAACTACTTGTTATAAACCTTGATTTAGTGTTGAGTATGCCATGAATTGTGAACTCACATGCATAAAAAATGATTTTAGTGTTATGGGTTTGAAATCCTTGTTTGATTTTAATTATGGGTATTTGATTAAACTTATGATTTGGGTGGTTTTAAAGTATGTTATGATCTTGTACATAATATGACTTATTTTCTTGGAAATGAAAATGATTTTAGTCTTATGGGTTTGAAACTCTTGTTTGATTTTAGTTTTGAGTATTTGATTAAACTTATGCTTTGGGGGTTTTGAAGTATGTTATGATCTTGTACATATTATAACTTATTCTCTTGGAAATGGAAATGCCTAAGTATGATTTTAGTTATGGGTATTTGATTAAACCTATGATTTTGGAGTTTTGAAGTATGCTATTATTTTGTACATAATATATATGACTTATTCTCTTGGAAATGGTTGTGTTGCTTTGAAAATGCAACTTTTGAGATTTGAGCCTACTACATGTTTGATAAAATGTCAAGGTTATGAAATGTGTTTTCAAAAAATTTATGGATATAGAAAATAATGATTTTTAGAAAATGTATGCTCGATACTGACAGACAGAGAGTTAGTAGACGGTTGGGGCCTATTGAGTGGGTTGCTAAGGCGGCTACTAGTCCTAAGGGGGATTGGTTATGGTAGTTATTTTCGGTGATGGGCTATGTGGTGTCACAAGTTGTGCCCTACACGTTCCCTTTGAAAAGCAAGAAGGGCAATAAGACCCTAGGGTGCAAGACCTAAAAGGTTCCCCAGGGATGGTTCATGCATGAACCGGTGTGATTGATTATATTGTCCGTATGTGACGCATGCATGGTATTTGCTACGATGGTTTGACTTTAAATATGTAAGCATCTAATTTATACTTTGTATATTTCTAATGATGAAGTGTTAAGAGATTTTTATAAATGTTTTACTTATTATCTTGTACCTGTATTTAATTATGGAAAGTTTTCATTACTTATTCGTATGGCTTGTGGAATGTTGGTATTTAAAACTTTGTAAATGTTTGGGACAAAGATTATCCTACTTAGCGTGTGGTTGCTCACCCCACCAAAGTTCAAGGATCTCGGATGCCCTACCATTGCTATCACAATCGATTGTTGGGTGGAGCAAGCTCTTCTTGATTTGGGGGCGAGTGTCAACCTCCTACTTTACTTGGTGTACCAACAAATCCAGCTCAAAGATTTGAAGCTGACTCCAATCACTTTTCAACTGGCGGATCGTAGCGTCTGAACACCGAGGGGAGTAGTTGAGAATGTTTTAATACAAGTCGATAAATTTTACTTTCCTGTTGATTTTATTGTGCTTGACACTCACCTGGTTGCAAAGCTTAGCTCCCAAATCCCTGTAATACTTGGTAGACCTTTTCTTGCCACATCTAATGCTGGGATTAATTGCAGGAATGGTCTCATGAAGCTTGCATTTGGGAACATGACTATGGATCTCAATATTTTCAACTTGTCCAAGCAACTAGGGGATGATAAAGAGGTGCATGAAGTCAATAGGATTGATACCTTGGTGGAAGAACACTTGGGGCTATTGGGCTTGTTGAAGGTAGAGGAGGAGATTGTTGATATAGAGGATGTTGTTGTGCAAGAGGAATTAGAGAGTTTGAAAGGAGTAGAAAGATGGATCCCTACATTTGAGAAGCTTCCACATCAAGAGAGAAAGATCTTTCCATCAGAAGTACAAAACCTTTGTTGGAGTTGAAGCCATTACCATCCCATCTTAATTATGCATACCTTGGGGATGACAAGACTTTTTTTGTGGTGATTAGCGTAATTTTGGAGAGTAAGCAAGAAGAGGATCTCTTGGAAGTGTTAAGGAGGCATAAGCGAGTGATTGGTTGGACAATTGCTGACATTAAGGGGATAACTCCTCTCATTTGCACACACTGTATATACCCTGACGAGGACTCCAAGCCCTCTCGACTACTACAAAGAAGGTTGAATCCAATCATGAAGGATGTGGTGAGAGACGAGGTATTAAAGCTACTTGATGTGGGCATCATTTTTCTGATTGCTGATAGTTAGTGGGTTAGCCCCATGCAAGTAGTACCCAAGAAGTCGGGAGTCACTGTGGTGGCAAATGAGGATAACGAGCTTATTCCAACAAGGGTGATCACCGGATGACGAGTGTGTATTGATTACCGAAAGCTCAACTTATGCATGAGAAAAGACCACTTTCCATTGTCATTCCTAGACCAAGTATTGGAAAGAGTAGCTAGGCATCTGTTTTACTGCTTTTTGGATGGCCACTCTGGGTACAACCAGATTGAGATTGCATTGGAGGATCAAGAGAAGACCAGCTTCACTTGCCTCTATGGTATCGTTGCTTACCGATGCATACCTTTCAAGTTGTGTAACGCCCCAGGAACCTTTCAACGTTTCATGATGGGAATTTTTAGTGATATGGTGGAGAAGATCATGGAAGTGTTTATGGATGACTTCTTAGTGTTTGGAGATTCGTTTGATGGATGTTTGGAGAATGTGGAGAAAGTTCTTGAGAGATGTGAAGAGAAGAACTTGGTCATAAATTGGGAAAAGTGCCACTTCATGGTGACACAGGGAATTATGCTTGAGCACATCATCTAGACAAAGGGGATCAAAGTCGACAAATCAAAGGTTGAGGCAATTTCCAACCTCCCGACGCCAAAGGTCATCAAGGATATCAGGTCATTTCTTGGCCATGCTGGTTTCTATTGTCGTTTCATTAAAGATTTTAGTGCATTGGCCCTACCTTTGACCAATTTTCTTGCAAAAGATGTCCCATTTGTTTGGTTGCATGATTGTAAGGCACCCTTTAAAAAATTAAAGAACATACTCATTTCACCTCCGATCATGAGACCACCCAAGTGGGACTCACCATTTGAGCTTATGTATGACGCGAGTGATTACACGATCGATGCAGTGCCCGGTCAAAGGGAGGACAAGAGACCTTATGCAAAATACTATGCTAGCAAAACACTCAATGAAGCTCAAATGAATTATACCACCATAGAAAAGGAGTTGCTAGCAGTAGTCTACATCATTGGTTCAGCTATAATAGTCTATACCGATCATTCTACTTTGAAGTAATTGTTGCTTAAGAAGGATACAAAACCGAGACTCATTAGGTGGACACTCCTCCAACAAGAATTCAACTTGACGATCAAGGATAAAAGGGGAGTTGAGAATGTGGTGGCTGACCATTTATCTCAACTGGTGGTGCAAGATACTGATGAGCACATTCCTATCCCTAATTCTTTCCTTGACAAGTATTTACTTTCTATTCATTATGTTTGTCCTTGGTATGCTGACATATGTAACTATCTTGCAACATGACAAATACCACCGCATTGGAGCCTGAAAGATAGAAGGAGGATTATGGTGGATTAGAAGTACTTTTACTTCAACAACCCGTACTTGTTCTAGTACTACCCTGACCAAGTCATGTAGAGATGCGTACCAAAAACTGAAAAAGGAAAGTCCTTGTGTTTTGCCATTCGAAAGCGTGTGGTGGTCATTTCTCTATAAAGAAGACTTCAACAAAAATTCTACAGTCAGGTTATATTGGCCCTCTCTGATAAAATATTGTATCTCTTTCTGTAAAGAATGTGATAGGTGCCCACGATTAGGCAGTGTGACCCGAAGGAACATGATGCCCCTCTCCCCTATACTTGTTATTGAGATATTCGATTGTTGGTGCATCGACTTCATGGGTCCATTCCTCAGGTCATTTGGCTATCTATACATTTTGTTGGTTGTGGACTATGTGTCCAAATGGGTGGAGGCTATCCTGACTAAGACTAATGACCACCAGGTCATAGTCAAGTTTTTCAAGGAGAATATTTTTTCAAAGTTTGGGATGCCTCGTGCAATGATAAGCGATGGTGGGTTGCATTTCTGTAATAGACCATTTGCATCATTGATGCATAAATATGGTGTCACACATAAGGTGTCCACCGCATACCACCCACAAACCAATGGCCAAGTTGAGTTGGCCAACAGGGAGATTAAAAATATCCTAGAGAAAACGGTTAATCCCAATAGGAAGGATTGGTCATTTAGGTTGACTGATGCCCTTTGGGCTTACCGCATAGCTTATAAGACAATTCTAGGCATGTCTCCCTATCGGCTTATCTATGGAAAGGCTTGCCATTTGCTAGCAACACAAGGCACATTGGGCCATAAAAAATTTGAAATTCAATTTGAAAATGGCCAAAGAGAATATGAAGTTAGAAATGAATGAATTGGAAGAAATTCAAAGAGATGCATATGATAGCTTAAAAATTTCAAAAGAGAGGGCTAAGATCTTTCATGACAAATCCATTGTGAGGAAGTCATTTGAGCCCGATCAAAAAGTGCCCTTATACAATACTCGTCTCTCGATCTTTCAAGGAAAACTCCGATCCTGTTGAGATGGCCCCTATCTTGTCAAGGTGGCCTACCCCAATGGAGCTATGGAAGTCACAAACCCCGAAGATGGCAAGACATTCAAGGTCAATGGCCAAAAACTTAAGTCATTCTTTGAGGGTTTTGAAGGACAAGGAGTGGAGGAAGATTTGATAGATCTGGTCTACCCGAACTTGTTGGAGTAATAACTGTTCATATGGTCTTTAGTGTACATTAGTTTTTTACTTACTTTATCTGTTTATACTACTTACTTTATCTTTTCGTATAGTGTTGTTTTCTTAGTTGAAGATATTGGTGTTTTTGTCAAAGCTCAAGTGCAAGGTATTCTCTAACCCTACTCATCTTTTTATTGTCCGTCATTACATATCATATATTTTTGTTGCATTGAGGACAATGCACAAATCAATTTGGGGGATAAGGTGCACCATTTGTATGATACACCAATGTTTTGTGAAAATTTTTGTTGGTAATGCTAATTTTTTGTGGTGAAAATTCACCTTTCACATATCATACAGATTTTTGTTCACAATAGTGCAAATTATGTGGAAAATTTGAAAATTTTTGTGAAAGTATCTTAATGTTGATCTATATTCCCTTATTAAGAGTGTTATGGGTTTGTTGAGATGTCGATCTTTGTGTTGAACCCTGAATACGTGAGCACATTATAAAAGTTCATCCTACGCTTTTAAACTCAACCTTAATGGCACCTTTGAATGAGTAATTTTGGCAATTTATGGATTGCGTTCTCATTTTAGTGCTTGACATGAATAGTAGAGACGAGTGAGAACCCATGAGAGCTTTAGTGTCAATCCTTGTTGGAGGGAACTTACATTTACTCAAGGAGCAATTTTTCAAATTCTAAATGTGTTCAATAAACGCATTATGCTTGTTTTGGTTAGGTGCATTTGTGTAGTTGTTTGACTTGTCTTGAAATGCATAATGCTCCCCCATGCTTATCTAGAGGTGATCTTAGGCCATCTTTGAATACTTTGAGCCTTTTCCCCCTTTTTTCTTGTGAAAATTTTATCCCTAGTGCCATGATTGAGCCATAATTTTAAATTCGTTTCCATGCCACACATTTGACCAAGCCAGTGCAAAATGATAAAAATCTAGCTTACCTTGGTTGTTCCTAGAGATGAATATGAGTGATCATAAAAGGGAATGAAGTATGGTGTGAAAACTCAAACAAAAGGGATGAATGGTGTGAAACTCAAAGAGTTGAATGGAAAAAGAATGAAAATCCAAGAAAAGAAGAATAAGGGTGTGAAAAAGAAGAAAAGAATGACAAAAGAAAAGGTAAATGTTAAGGAAAATAAAGAAAAGAAACAAAGATGTGTGGTGATGGGTTAGGAACCGAAAATCCCATGTAAAGGAGATGTTTTTGAAATAAAAGTCTTTCACTCGGAACAACCCTCTTGGTTATCCTATATCTTTCATTTCATTTGGCTCATTATCACCCCAAGGCCCTATTATAACCCTTGGTGAGGTTGCATCGAAGCTTAATGTGGATAGCCAAAGTGAATGTGAATTCCATTGTGTAAAAGCTTAAATTACATGTCCATTGCACACACATACGAGTTTGAAGATGAATATGTAGGTGCATACTCTGGACTAGCATTTAAAGCTACGGTTTTGCTCATGTGTGCTTGATTTGGGCAGTTGAACGACGTGTTAGGTAGCCCTAGGCTTGGGGGATAGCGGAATATTGCTCAAGTTTTGATATTTGATAAGATTTAGGAATGCCCTTGTTATTTGAACTCATGTTTTGCTTTTTGGGTATTCATTTTGGTAGTTTAAAGTAGAAATCCATGTCTTGTACTTTTAAAACATCAAAATCTTAAATCATGTTGCAATTTCGGAATTTGACTTCGGGCATGATCAATCAATTGTGGTTCATATGTGTGGTTCAAGTTTTTGGTTGGTTAGATGTCCTAGATAGGGTATTAAGATGTTTTGGAGTTAAGGAAAGTTGGATTGGATGTGAATTTTTGAACAAAGGAATGGTTTTGCAGTAAAGGCAAAACCTTCTGGAAGGTTTGATTGACCTTCCAGAAGGTTTTGTCAAGTGGAATTTTTGCCTCAGGCAGTAAGCAAAACCTTCAGAAAGGTTTGTGTCAACCTTCCGAAATGTTTTTGCCCAGACACCTAAAAACTAGGGTTTTAAGTTCAATTTCTTTTAGAAACTCTTCACATTTCCCTTCAAGCTTGAGATTCCACACTCTCTCCTCTCTTTCTACTCTCTTCCAATCTTCAAATCACCTCACCCAAGACCTAGATTCTCATTTTCCTCTTGATTTAGGTTGAGTTGTAGATTGTTTTAGCCAAAAATTTTAGTGTTCTTCACTAACCCTAAGCTCTCACTTTTTCCCCAAATTTCTCAATTCCATTTTGATCTTTGTAAAATTCCTCAACTCCTTTGCTATGGATCGTATGAATGAGATGTCTATGGTGGTGTTTGAGCCTTTGGAGAGTTTATGGTGGATGATGTTGACGTTTCTTGGTCTTGGGGCACTATTTTCAATCATGGCCCGTACCAAGAGGACTGGCCCCGGGTCTCCACCACCCACAGACTCTAGCTCCTAATAGAGGAGTGGGGAGGGCTTTAGTGGCCAATAAAGGGAAGAGAGGCAAATCAAAGCAAGGCATGATGCCTGGAGACAGAGGATTGAAGAGAAGGGTGTCATGTGCGAGAGATATGTGGATAGAGTCTCTCTCAAGCAAAACAATGAATTTGTGAGAATAATTGAGGCGCATGGGTTGAATGTGTGGTTTCAAGAGGTCAAGGGCTACAATTTTGGTATGTGCCACGAATTTGACCAAAAGTTGTCTATATTTGGCGAGGACGGGGGAAGGCTTAGGACGAATGTGCAAGGAAAAACCTTCGAGGTGACCCCCGCTACAATTGCCATGGTGTTAAAGGTCTCCTCCAACTACCCCAGTTTACCCACATAACGTGGACGGGGGTAGGACTCTTACGGACTATGTGGCTCTCACCTATGAGGACCCGACCACATTTAAGGGGACAACGTTGGTCGGGGGCTTCAAGCACTCGTACGGGGTAAATAAATAAGGTTCTTCATTACAATCTGATGCCCTGGGGTTCGAAAAAGAACTTGAACATCGAGAAGTTGGCCCTCCTCCATGCATTCACGATTGGGGTGGCGATGGATGTGTCATATTTAATTTTTGAGGAGATGCGGGAGTTTGCCAAGGCTGCAAAGCCGAAGATAAATCTCCCCTTTGGCATCCTCGTCACCAAGCTGTGCGATCTCGCCAAGGTGAAGCACTACGTACATGATGTTATACTTCTTTGTCGACTCTAAGTATTCTATTCTAATATTAGTGTTGCTTATGGAGATGTGATAACCCAATTTGGATGTGTTTGGTAAGATCAACTTAGATGTTTGTAAGATGGACTAAGTTTTGAATAATAAGGTTATGAAAAGTTATGTGTGTTACTTAAAAGTCATAGAAATTAAGGAATGAATGTAGTTTTGGTTTTACAATATGAACCAAGGGAGTGTTATGTTTTCCTCTTGGGTGAGTACGATGGTATGAGATAAAATAATTCTTAAATATGATCAATTGAAGGAATATGGTGAAATAACATCGAATGAGACCATATTTTGGAATAACGATAGAAATTGTGGTTATGGTTCTTAAATGGATAGGGGTTTATTTAATAACCACGTACTTGAGGTTACTAATATTGGTTTGAAAATATTATGTAGAGTTGATTAAATTTACTTGGGAAGTTTTGATAGTTTAGAAGGGTCATACATAGGATATTCATTGAGGACCTTATACTTAGGTAATCTTATTTGGTTATGGGCTTAGTTGACTACACTTAGAATCTCTAAGGTATTAACAATCAAGAATCTCTTGGTTGAGTATGAGGTTAATAGTTGACTTGTATTGCAAATCTTGATTGGGAATTGAGGCCAATTTATGGAAACAAACTTATAGACATGTTAAAAGGAAATCTAGGAAGCCTGACTAAGTTTTATTGTTTACCTTTGACTGTATATATTGTAGTATTAAATATTATATAAGTTTAAAAGCTCAAGGTTTGATTAGTTATACTTTAGGATTGTTGGTATGAGTATTGAAGATTTGAAATTTATGATTAGTGGTGATAATTGGGAAGATGTAATTTGAGGAATCAATAATGATACATATGCAGATCGGCTTTGACATGGACGTGAAACTTTATGTAATATTTGGGGATAAATGAGTATGGTTATCCTAGTAATTAGCAGATTGTTATTATCCTGAGGATTATGAATAATGGTTAAGACTATGATGACTAATGTGGTTAAATCGAGGAACATTGGTTTAATCATCAAGAGTCTTGTTTTTGGCTATGATTATATTACAAGAAATCTGATAGTATTGAATTGAGGGAGATTATTGTGATCATTCGAAGTCTCTCTTTATCTTATGAATCAGAAATATATTTATCCTAGATTGAATCATGAGAATTCAAGATTATATATATAGAATAGAAGGGAGAGGGTGTGACAGCTGGTAGGGATTGATTATATGGGTTATTGATTCTAGCTCAAAGTTAGAGATTGTGAAGGAATATTTGGGAGATAGAGAAAATGATTAGTGTTAATTGAGTTGGTGAACAATGTTAAGATATTAAGATTGATTTAATAGTAGAAATTTGAAAGCATGTGAGTTATGAATGTGATTTTAAGCCTTATTGAGGACTCAAAACAATATTTTAGAGCTACAACTTGATCCATAGCCCAAGTAGTATATTTGTTTATTTACTAAAATTTCCTTCAGAGGAGAAAGAAGGATCATTAGTGAACACATTTTGGAAGTTATAATCATAGAACATAAGTGGTGGAACATGACATATCTTCATAAAACCTTACGAACCTATGAGAATTCTTATCTTGAGGCTAGTTTTTACTTAATGATTATTGAATTATAATTTATATCAGAGTGCACAGCGAACCATTGGATTAGATTCAATATAAATGGAATTAATCATTAGTTGCAGTTACAGTTGTGAATGTAGAGAGTATAAGCTTTAAGAGTGAGATTCAATTTCTTGGAAAACTTAGTGTAAAGTTTGATGGTTATAATTGTTGGGAATCTTGCAGTGTCCAATGAACCACACAAATTTAAAGAATCATAGGATGTGTAATCATAATTTAAGTGTCCATAGGATGTGAAGTTATTATTAGATTTTAAATATTGTGAGTTTCTCTAGTCTAGTGAGAGACAAAGTCATTAAGAAGGATATATCTATTTAAAGAATCATTGTAGATCTCGTAGTAATGGCATTACTAAGTTATGAATTATATCATAATTTGAGTATAAGAATGATGAGTAATCTTATTAACGAAATTGAGTTTGGTTGTTGTGAAATGCTTATGGACAAGTTACATGTAAGAAGCAAACATGAGATTTTTTTTAATGATTAGTGAATTCAAAAGAGAAGTGATATATGATAAACATGAAATAATTTAAAGATAAAGTAGTTATGCATGATATGAAATTAGTTTAGACAATCACATGGAATAACTGAGTATAAAGAATAATCGAAAGTAGTGAATGAAGGTAAATTTGGGGACTTCACTAATTGCAATGATGGTATAAGTTGAAGGGATGAATTTAAAATTTAGGATATGATGTTCTAGTTTAGTCTTGGGTTTTATGTTTAAAGGATGAATAGAAGTGGAGACATTATAGCCAAATGAGAATTAGATAAACTAACTTGACGATTAAGTTTCGAGGACAAAACTTTCTTTTAGGGGGTTGGATTGTAAGACCCCATACTAGAATTAAATAAGAATAATATCATATTAATATTTCTCCTAGGATGAATAAAATGATTGTAGAAATCTCGAATCATTGTTAAGAGATTGATCATGAAGTTTGAGTTTTGGACAAATTGACTTTTGTATCAAACATAGTTTTGAAGGTGTGTAAGTTTGAGAAGGGTGATTAGGTAAGTTTCTCAATTTTTTTAGGTCAAAATAATGCCTCCATTGAATCTAGAAGGTCAAGAAACCTTGAGAGAGGTAATATGAAGTGTATTAGAAGTTAGAAAGTATTCCAGAGTAAAATGCATTTTAGAAAGAATTTTCATAGGAAGAAATTTGACACTACCTTAGTATTTCAGCCATAAGTTTTTAATCCTTAATCTGATTGAGCTGATTTTTGGACAAGAAACTAGACTTCAAGAGCTACAAAAGTGTATTTTACAAAAATTTCCTGAATTGACTCTAAATAAGTTATTATTGCTCCTAAAGCTGGGACAGAAAGATACCAGCGTCCAGACGCCCCAAACACTATCCAGATGCCCCTCCCTACACTAAAATCTTATTTTTCATTCAAAACAGTGAATTTACACCGTTGAGACTCCTAAGTATTGTCTGGAGGCTACCCTAAAAATGGCCCTGCTCAGTTTTAGAGTTTTTCTCCGTTTTTCACCCTATAAATACCATAAGGACGTGTCCTTAGCCATGTTTCATCAGTTTTTAACCCAAGGCAACCCTAGAGAGGAAGAGAGAAGAAGAGAAACACAATATTGAAGGGGGATTCTCAAGTTGGAACGGATCAAACATGCTAGGTTTATACAAAAAAATACGGGATCGAGGTAGGGGTTTCTTTCTAAACTTGTTCATTGAGGCTAGAGTTAATATATATGTATGTTTTTATTCTAAATCATATGTATATGTTATGAAATCATTGTTTCTTGATTTTCTTACAACTCATATTATGTATTGAACGAGGTTATCATTTGATAGCCATAAAAATTATTGTTATTGTTATCAAAACCCTAGTTTTCAAGAAATTTAGATTTTAATCTTGATATTCCATTTTTCTTGATTTAAAACCTCTAGTGCTTTATTTAAATAATAAAATTATATGTCTTGATGATCTCTTCCATATTTTCTTGAGTTGTTCTAGAAACATATATGTGCAATTATGGTTCTTGGTTTACCTGTGGAATTATGGTTCTTGGTTTACCTATGATTTGATGAATTGGTTTGGTATTGTATCTCTTGTGTGGATGTTTTGATGAACATGGGTGACAGTTAATCGGGTATCATAGAGTGGGTAGATGCGTTTCTTACTCCGAGTGGGTTTGATAGTTCCCTACCACTCGTAGTGCGGTTGGTGCCTTGTGCGGATCAAACCATTATTCGCTCATGGGTATCGAGGTTGAGGGCTAGTATACTATTCTTGGGTTGGATTTGTCATTATCGATATATCGGTTTACGCCCTTTTTTAAGTTGTGTATCCTTGCGAGGATTGAGTGTGTGTATGTGGGTCAAGATATTCTCATTGTGGGCATTCATGCTAAGTTTTACTACATACCTGAGATACAATGTTGGTAATGGGAAGCTTAGATGGATGAAAACGTTGTAATTTTGATTTTACTTCTTCATTTTATTTATTTCTACTACATAAACTTGAGGTATGATAAACTGTCACTATTTTATTTTAAAATTATATATGATATTTTTTAAAATGAGACCGACTTGTTTTATATGTTTTCAAAACCTTGTTCAAGCTTGAGAGGATTTTTCTGCAGAGCTTAATTCTCACCCCTACAAACAACATCTTTTTAAGATTATGGTTTAGAGGAAGGGCTCGGGTTTGATGAGTAGGTACATTGGGAAGCTCAAATTAATGGGAACGTGTATCCTGAGGTGGATGTTTAGAGTTGTTTCTTTTATGTTCTAGATTGAGAGGTTAATTATGAAACAATATTAAGGATAATGTTTTATTTATTCCGTTGCACGATAATATTTAGTTTTTGTTGGATGTAATTGTCATGGTTTGGCATATTGATTTTGGATGATGCTTTAGTTGTTATGGATGATGAATAAAATTTCTTTAATTTATGGATTTCATTAGTTGCTCTCATGATATGAATGGTGATAGATAGTAATGCCTTCTAGGGTAAATTTTAGGGCGTTACAAGTTTGGTATTGAAAGTGGGTCACTGCTTATACACTGGAGGGTGTTTGTTTCAAGTTTCAGGAAAAAAAACATGATGCTTTACCCTAAGCCTTGTATGACTCTCGATGACACGGGCAATTGATGGGTTGGCTAACAAGCCTTATCCTAGAGGACAAAGCAAGACAAGAGTTGAGTCTACCTCGGGTGGTTTGTGAGTATAAGGACATTTTTTTGGATGAACTGTCGGGATTACCTCCACATAGGTATATAGACTTCACCATTGAGGTGTACCCTGGTATATCACCCATTTCTGTGACTCCGCATAGAATGGAACTTACAAAGTTACAAGAACTCAAGGTCCAATTACAAGAATTGATGGACAAGGGTTTCATTAGACCGAGTAACTCACCTTGGAGTGCTCTGGTGTTATTTTCCAAGAAAAAGGATAAGACTCTTCGGCTATGTGTAGATTACCGACAGTTGAATTGGGTTACAATCAAGAATAGTGAATTGATGACTGGTCTGATCAACTGAGAGGAAGCACAGGTCTACGCCAAGATATATCTACTTACGGGATACCATCAGTTGATGATTAGGGAGGTAGATATCCCTAAGACAGCGTTTTGGATACAATATGTGCATTTCGAGTTCACAGTTATGTCTTTTAGATTGACGAATGCCCCAATAGCATTCATAGATCTTATTCATAGGGTGTTCCAACCATACCTAGATCAGTTTGTCATGGTCTTTGTTAATGACATCCTGATCTACTCCAAGTTTGAGGAGGAACATAAGGGTCACTTGAAGGTTGTTCTCTAGAACATGAGAGACCATCAGTTGTACGCCAAGTTCAGCAAATGTGAATTTTGGCTTATGGAGGTAGAATTTTTGGGACACGTGGTGTCAGCTTCGAGTGTATCCATAGACCCGGAGAAAGTTGAGGCAGTCATGAGTTGGGAGAGACCGAAGTCAGTCTTTGAGATATATAGTTTCTTGGGATTGGTAGGGTATTACAGGAGGTTCATTGAGGACTTCTCCTGACTAGCTACACCTATGACTAGATTAACCAGGAAGAGGTCAAGTTTTAGTGGGATGACTCATATGAGAAGGAATTCCAAGAGTTGAAGAGGAAATTTACTTCCGCTCCTATTCTAAGAGTTCTGGAAAGGGGACAGAGATACACGATGTATTATGATGCCTTGAAGGACGAAATTGGATGTGTATTGATGCAGTCCGAGAGGGTGGTGGTTATGGTTCTCAGTAGTTAAAGAGCCATAAGCAGAACTACCCCATGCATGACATGGAGTTGGCGGCCGTTGTCTTTGCCTTGAAGGCTTGGCGCCACTATTTTTACGGTGAACAATTTGAGGTGTTTTCGGACCATAAGAATCTGAAGTATATCTTTGCGCAGTGGGACATCAATATAAGGCAACACAGATGGATGGAGTATTTTGAGGACTATCACTTCACTTTGCATTACCATCCTGGTAAGGAAAACATGGTGGCTAATGCACTCAGCTGGAAGTCAGAGGGAGTTTTGGCTAGTGTGGCTTCTTGGGAGTGGCAGATGCTCGAGACTGTGCGACAGTTTAGGCTACACTACATGGGTCAGGCTTAAGGTATTTTGGGGATTTTGGTGGTTATTTCTTCCCTACTAAGGAGCGTGATTGATTCCTAGGGGTAGGACATTTAGATATTGTCCATCAGAGACCGGGTGCAGTCAGGTACAAGTGATGAGAGCTGGGCCATTCACGCGAATGGTAGTCTTCGACTCAGGGGAATGTTTGTGGTTCCCCAGTCTGCAGATCTGAGAGAGGAGATCCTTAGGGAGTTCCATTGCTCTTGTTTTGCTGTACATCCAAGTGGTGCAAAGATGTACCATGATATTCGTCACCAATACTATTGGAGTGGGATGAAGAGGCACGTTGGATATTTTGTTAGTCGATGTCTCATGTGTCAGTAGGTCAAAGCTGAGCACCAGAGACTAGTAGGGTTTCTCCAGCCTTTGGAGATGGCTAAGTGAAAGTGAGACCACGTCACGATAGATTTTGTGACCCACTTGCCACAGACATCACGGGGGCATAATGCGGTATAGGTGATAGTGGATCGATTTACAAAGTCGACGCACTTTTTGGCAGTGCGGATGACCTTCACACTAGAGGAATTATACAGACTGTATATAAGGGAGATAGTCCGCTTAAATGAGGTACCTGTATCTATAGTATCGGATCGGGATCCCATGTTCACAACCCAATTTTGGGAGATTGTGTGCCTTAAAGGTGTTTGAGGAAATGCCTATGTGGATTAAGTGTATTATTTGCATTGATTATGTAATGACAGGCTTGGGAGTTGATGTTGGTATATGAATTATGATATATATTGACAGTGAGGTTGTCGATGGTGGTTATATGCTTACGATGTAATTGACCATGGAAAATACTGATGGATATTTAAATTTTTTATATCATGCTCATGACATATTGAACTTGACATTGGAAATGCAATTGTACATCACATTTGCATATGCACCAGAAACATTGCATTTGTGGGCATGTGATATGAGTGTGAGTGTATGCACGATTTTGATCAAACAACACTCTTGGCAACTGATACGTGGTCTCAGGAAAGTTGGACCAAAGTTTGACTGATTTGACAGGTTGCATCGAAAATAGTGTCAGAGTTAGCAAGAAGGGCTAGATTGTCCCTCGGGTGCAAAACCTGGTGATTTGGATATGTGCTTCGTTGGTATAGAGTCCATAAAGTGTGTTGGCGTATGCGGAGCTGTTAGTGAAAGTCTATAAATGCCGTCTCGGTTGGGTGCCCGTTGGTGTAAGTCCATAAATACCCACCACAAGAAAGACTTGGGAGTTATAATGGTCATTGGATGCGTAACATCAATGGCGGGGGCATAGAATGCCCGGATTCATATGCAAAGCATTGCATGTGTTATAAGAGCCAGTGAAGGCTCGGTTGAGTTGCATGTGTGAGTCTCATCTCATATCATAGCATGACATAGAGAATTTCATTATAAATTGCATATTATTAAATGGATTGTTGTTGATTTTTGAATTGCATGTAAGCATTTTATATGCATCTAGGTTGGGAAGTAGCCTCTTTAGGAGATACCCTATTGAGCATAGCTCAACCTTTATGAGGACAAAATTTCAGGTGCAGGAAATGCGCTAGTGGATGGCTCTCACTTGTATTTAATTTAGTTTTGCACATGTAATAGTATGTAAAGAATTTTAAAGCAAGCTCATATAGACTATGTTTTGTGTAAAATTCTATGTTTTATGTGTTTGGGTTGATGTTGTATGAGATTGGAAGTGTTGGAATAGAAAAAGGATTGAATCAGGAGAAAATTAGGCACTTCTACCGATAGAACGTCAAGTATCTACTGGTAGAAGAATTCCAGAAGGTTATTCTACTGGTAGAACGCTGAATCATCTACCAGCAGGTCCCCTTGAAATTCAAAAAATTAAAATACTTCTGTCCAGCCTCCGGGCCTTGAGTCCTTCTACTTCAAAGAGTTAAATGGATGTATACTGGACCTTGGAAGGGTCATGTGATTAAAATATACATAGGTTATACATTTGGGAGTGCCTGGTGCAAGGGAGACTATGCCCAAACACTGTGTGGTTTATGATCCAAAGAAAGGGATGTTATTGATGTGGTGTCGGGTTGTGCGACATTCACGGGTTGATGGGTGATCACGGGTTGACAAAGGACCCCCGTTTTATAGACATCACAAAAGGGCATTACATTCCATTCATAATGTCCAAAGGATGTGGTAAATGTAGTTTTATATCTGTCTTTTGGGGATATTTGGATCTACTAGAAGCCACTTTTCAAATCAAAATTTGAAAATATTACTGAATTGCTTAATCTTTTTGATTAAATCCTGTTTATTTGGAATTAGGTATCTAATCCATTACAACACATAATTTAAAGCTTTTAGTTTACGACTAACCTTTGGACTCCTCTTTCTAATTCTGCATTTTTGATGACATAGAAAGCTGGACATGACCAAGGAGACTTACTTTTCCGAATGATACCATTTTTGAGTAAATCAGAAATTTCTTTCTTATAAATTTCAATTACTTCATGGTTCATTTTGATAGGTCTTGACTAAGTTTCACCATATGTTTCTTCCTATGCCAGAAAGAAGTATGAAGGTTAAAACATTAACAATAAAGATATTACCATTCGAGGGGTTTTCCGCTTCTACTACTCCATGTTCAAACACCTTTTTGACAATGTAAGGTCCTGTTCATCTTGATCTTAACTTACCAGGAAAGAGGCGGAGTCTTGAATTAAACAACCTGACTTTTTGAGAAGGTTCAAAAGACTTCCGCACAATGTTCTTGTCTTGAAAAATTTTCATCCTGGATTTCGCAATCTTAGCATTCTCATATGCTTCATTTCTCAATTCCTCCACTTCGTTAATTTGCAGTGTTCTTGAATGTCCAGCCTTATCCATTCTTGAATGTTCTTGTCTTGAAAAATTTTCATCCTGGATTTCGCAATCTTAGCATTCTCATATGCTTCATTTCTCAATTCCTCCACTTCGTTAATTTGCAGTGTTCTTGAAAGTCCAGCCTTAAGTTCATTGCTTTAATGATCCAGTATGCCCTATGTTCCAGTTTCACAAATAAGTGACAAGGCTTGCTGTAGACTAATCGATAAGGACATGCCCAAAATTTTTTTAAATACAATGTGATATGCCCAAAGTGCATCAATTAGTCTTGACGACCAACCTTTGCAATTTGGATTTATCATTTTTTCTAAAATTAATTTGATCTCCCGATTAGCCAATTCAGCCTGTCCATTAGTCTGTGGATGGTAAGGGGTTGCAATTTTGTGAAAAATCAAGTATTTTTTCATCAAATTCCAGAAAGGGCGATTGCAAAAATGAGTACCCCCATCACTTATGATTGATTTCAGAATTCCAAACCGGGACAAAATGTTTCCTTTTAAAAATTTGATCACTATTTGGTGATCATTATTCTGGCATGGAATTGCTTGAACCCATTTGGACACATAGTCTTCGACTACCAAAATGTATAGATAGCCAAAGCAAGGAGGAATGGTCTCATAAAATCGATGACCCAACAGTCAGAAATTTCAATCACAAGAATGGGGTTTAAGGGCATCATGTTTATTTTTGAAATAATTCCCATCCTTTGGAATCTATCACATGCTGATTCACATTTTTTGTGATCGAATTAATATTATACACCCAAGTATAAGTGGTCGACTTGTAGTTTTCTCGGTTTTAAGTCCAAGTATCGATCCCACAAAGAGTTTTAATAATTTGGAAAAAAAATAAAATAGTCAACTTGCTAATTTAAATAGGACAGCATGTGATAGCTTGTGATATGAGCTTAGATTGATAACTAGTCTAAGAAATGTAAATGTGCAGATAGATTACGACAATAATAAAAAGTATCTTTCAGTTTAAGGATTCCATATGCGTTATACTGGTTAAATACTGAAAATGCTACCGTACCAAGATTAACTCCCATTTTATTGGCAAGTCAACTGGTTGGTCTGATTTATATAAACCATAGCACAGCCGCTTCTTAGGCTAACTAGGGGTAATAAATCATAACACAGTCACTTCTTAGGATAACTGGTTATATCCACGTCAATTGATTAACCCAAGCAAACCAAAAGGACAAGCCATTCATGAGGAATACTTGAGTTATTCACTTGATCTCATGATTATAAGTGCGTACATATTAAACAATAACACAGCCACGTCTTAGGTTAATTGGTGGTATTATAACATAACAAAACAACTTCTTAGGAAAGCTAGTTATAGATGTACCAATTGCTAATTTAAGTAAACCAGAAGGACAAGTCATTCATGAGGAATACTTGAATTACCCAATAGGTCATCTGTAATATATATATATATATACTAGTTAAACATCTTCAGCATTCCGGTGGAGGACAAGCCATACCGGTAGGAACATCGTGGTTGTTAGACTAGCAATATAGTTATATATAGTATTTAAACAACCCTAATAGCCCAGAAAGACAAGCCATTAATGAGGATCATTTAGGTTCTGTACCACACATCAGTAGAACATCCTCAGCATTCCGGTGGAGGACAAGTCATACCGGTAGGAATGTCGTGGTTGTTTAATCGGCGGGTCTTATGATGCACTGATGACATAATTCAAGGCACAACACCAGAATTATGCACATCACTGTATCACGCATTATGCATATAATACATAGATAAATAAAATATAAATAAGACATCAGCATTTCCATAACCTAAACAGTATTGTACATATGTTTACCTCTCACTGGAGGATATACGAAACTACTCACGCCCCATTGCTCCAGACAAGCAAAGAGTGTGGGCGGTTTTCATTACAACTGAAATTAAAAGGCAATATTTAAAATGTCTTTCACAAGGAACAACTGAAACAAAACCACCTTTATTATCAATTAAGACAAAAAAAAGTGGCGGCAGTTCAACTATTCTAGTAGAAAGATATAACAGAAATTTAAAAGTACAGAGTTCGGACTAAAGTGTATTACGGACAGGATCGTGTTGCACTTCTCTTTTTCTTTTTTTTCTTTTCTCTTTCTCTTTTCTTTTTCTCTTCTCTTTTTCTCTCTTAGATTTCTAATGGAGGCTTGCAACACATATATATAGGCATCAGGAAAGCATGAGGTGGAAAACTGGAGATAACCATCAAGAGGGACCGTCCGGATGCCATCACCACCGTCCGGATGGTAGTGCTTTGCTAGAATTTGCAACTTGCGTTGTATGCTGACTCTTCTTGTTGGGAAATTACACTTTAGCCTTTGTTCTTTTATGCTTTTATGCATTGCTCCTTGTATTCTCCAGTATTTCAGCATTTAACCCTGCAACTTGTAAACATAACACACATAAAACCCTAATTACCGCACACACCCTAATTGACTCTAATTGCTAGCTTTTAGTTATTTTATCACACTAATTTGACTTTATTATTGTAACGCCCCAAAAACCCCCTTGGGTGACATTACATTCTAAAAACCATTCACCCCATGAGAGCATTACGTAAATTCATCACGACGAAAGTTCATTCATCAACCATTCATATTTTAACAAAATTTGGGCAGAGTCTCCTTTGTACGGGGAGCTTTACCCAAAACACAACCTGTACAATTATATTACAATTGACCACACCGGGTCCACATATGCATAACTATTGACCACACCGGGTCTATTTATCCATCATAAAATAAACTTTCATTCATCATATGTCATATCCACACTATCATCCCAAAAGAATAGGTCCAATCTTGGCCTTTACATCTCCACAATGTAATAATATAACGCAGCGAAAATAACAAAAAAAAAGAACTAAACTTCAAAAGGATATTCTAAGTATAATCTAGTCTAGAACAAAATAAAAGTGTCGCTCTAAGCGTCCACCTCGGGATCCACATTCCCTTCAAGCGGAGTCTCCCAATGGGCGGGCTCCTCGGCTCCTAACTCCTCCTCAAGTGTGAAATCTGAAAATGTTATTTGTAGGGGGTGAGCACGAAGCTCTGTAGCAAAATCCTCTCAACTCATACAAGGTTTATAAAAATATATAAAAGGGTCGGTCTCATTTTTCAACATAGCATAGATACATAATTTGAAATGAAACGGGTGCATTTTTCAACGAATCTCAAGTTTAAGTAACAATAGTAATAGAAAGGAGCAATTTCAACCAAGTGCTAATAAACATCCATTGCCAAAATATAAACCATTTCCCACACATGATATCATATTGTCCTCTCTAACGGGAGCATCCTTACAAGGAACCTCTCACCCTCAAGATTTGGTTTCTCAAGCATCCTTACAAGGAACCTCTTGAGAAAATCACATACTGTCCTCTTTTGGTGTGAGCATCCTTACAAGGAACCTCTCACCCTCAAGATTTGGTTTCTCAAGCATCCTTACAAGGAACCTCTTGAGATGGAATGAGCATCCTTACAAGGAACCTCTCATCCATGTTCATTCCAACAACCATACAAGATCACATCATCCCAACAATCGTCACACATAACCAAGGATTCCATAAATCTCCAATTCACAAGCAAATTTCCAAAGATCCACAAATCCATTATGAGGCAATTTCAATAAACAATTAGGAAAATACAAGAGATCACCACAACATCATTTATTACTCAACACAAACCACTAAAGTTTTCAAAGCCAAGATTGAGTGACTATAGAGAGAAAAATCCATATTTCTCAAAAGTTAGGGTTGAGAGCAAAAACAAGAGAAAGTAGTTACCCAACCATAACATTATTTAGAACATGATAATATTTGCATAGACATCAAGAATCAAAGGTTTCCTAACATACATCTAAGATTTAGATCAAAAAAGAAAACCTATATGTATACATAGCCCTAGTCTCAATGTAAGAGAAAGAGAAGAAATCCCCTACCTTGAATCAAAGTTTCAAACCAAAAACCCAAGCTCTAATGACCTCCTTTCTCCCTTTCCTCCTTTCCTCTATCTTCCCCAAGGGTGCTAAGGGGTTTGGGGGTGAGAGATGTGAGAAAAAATGGAAGAAATTGGCTGGATTCTGTGTTTTAAACACAGCAGTCCGCGACAAATCACTGTTCATGGCTGAATTTTGAGTTTTTTTCCAAAATTATAGTTTTGCCACTAGAAATCTCCAATTTGATCCATACGACTACCCTAAGGTTTTTCGACGTTCCGGATTCATTTTTAATGTTATTTTAACCTAAAAACATTGCTTTTTATGATTTATTTCAAAACTAAAATAAATTCACACTTGGAACATTAAAATTTCTATTTTATTCCTTCGAACTACTATATGTGATATCCTTACGATTTTAATATATATATGGTTTATTCTTAAGTCATTACATATAGAAGAATCACTAAACAAGTACATTAATATATTAATGTAAACATATGGGGTTTTACACCTTCAAGGTCTAATAAGAAAGCACAACCCTTTACTATCCAAGGAGCACCATAGTGCAGATTTTTGGTCAACTTCATAGAATAAACTGATTTGACTCAGGTATTTCTAGGAGGTGTAACCTATATGATTGAAAAGATATACGAGTTAGGGTTCTAAAAAAAATAACGGTGCACAATTCGGACTTTCCAATAAAGAGTTATGATGAAATTAGCAAAAGGTAGTCTGCCGGACAGATTTTTGGACAGTGTAGACACTACTTCGTAATATGGACATAACTCCTTCCTCCTAGTTCCGATTGAGATGATTCAAGGTGATATGGAATCCTAAGAGAGAGCTCTACAAATTTCATGTTTTAAGTTTTGAGAGATATGGACTGCATCAAGGTCGAAATCGAGCTTGATGTTACAGCCAGTGCACTGTTCATCCCTTTTTCATTCTACCAAATTCAAACACACATCACTACACATATCCCCATTTTTACAACAATTATTTACTATATATCTATATACATATATAAAAGAAAATGCGGGGTGTTACAATTATTGTTTTAATTTATATATTATTTAAGGTTAATCACACTCCACAGCTTAAACTTTAGTGGTCCCTAGTAAATTTTTAAACAAACTATTAACACAATATAATACAAACAGAGGTAAAATCATTTTCGTAGATTTTTTCACGATTGCATTTAGCATATACAACAAGCCTTTAAACCCCTAGGTGATTCCTAGTGGACGAGTTTTGTCTCATGAAAGTTTTCAGTGAAGCTACCTACAAACTTCAGTAGTCAGGGAATTCTAATTTATATTTTTCATATGCAAAATTAAATCAATATTTAGTATGCATTGCAAGAATATTTTCTTGTCTGATCACTCTAAGAGTAACATAGATTGGTTGTAATATTATCTATATATTTTTATAAAACCTTGTGTGTGTGTGTAATGATTTCTTTATTTTCAAAAATTACTTGAGAAAATGTTACCCTCTTTCATGGTAGTTTTGATGTCAATCCTTCTGGGAATATACTCAGCAAAAAGAACACACCTGATTATTCTCACAAGCTACATGTGTTTGGAACAAAGCAAATAATCTTATATGTAGTAATCAAAAGAGCGGTAAGTAGAATAAAGTGGAATTTGACATAATCTCATGAAAAAATATTAACACTATATTAAATATACTATTAACATTTTTCTTTTTAGAATGATAGAATTAATACAAATATATGATTTCTGGAATCAAAAAGGACTTTATTTAGGTTGTAATGTAGCCATGGGTGAAGGTTTATGAAACGACGTCATGGGATATCAAATGCTATCTTTAGTATTTTAGCACACCTCTTTCTAACTTTGAATATTTATTCTTTCCATTTTTCATTTTCTTGGCTCTTTTCTTTCTATTTTTTCAACTTTTTATTGGTTTTTCTTTTTCTTTTTCTTTGAATAGCCAAGAGATTTTTTTTAAAAAATAAAATATAAATATCCTATTGATTTATAAGAGAGTGCAAGAAAATTATGTAGCAAAGGTAGGTTTGATATATTGTCATTTGGCTCGGGTATTTTTCGGGTTTCATGAAAAAGAATTTGTATTTTGTTAGGCTCAATAACGGTTGACTAAGGATATAATTTTGTAAAAGAAATGATCAAGGATCAAGATTTAATCAAAGATGACCTAAGATCATTTTCCAGAAATCATATATTAGTATAATCTTTAAATGACAGTTTAAGGACAATGCTAACAATATATTTCAATAACTGTTAATCAAAATACAACTAATGAGATTATTCAAGGAAAATTTACCGCTAAATTGAAGATTTAGATTTCAGTAGATGTAGAATATCTTTCCAAGAAGGATTGGTTCCAAATTTGCAATAGGTTTTACATATCCACTATTTATATAAAGAGTATAATATTTCACAAGATTCTCAAGGATAAAGAAATCTAGTTGTGCTTTTAAGAATAAGTTTAAACAAAAATATTAAGATAATACACAACTAAAATATGTAAATTTCGTGTGATCAGATTATGATTATTCTTGCAAGGCATGAGAATAAAATTTTAATTTAGGTGTAAATCATATGAATTATGAATTCCCTAACTTAACAACATAAGTTTCAAAATTAATATAAATGAACTTAAACACATATTAGTTTAAAACACACATAAGTTCAAAAACAACCAAATTTAAAACATAAGTTCAAAAGCAAAAAAGTGCAAAACATAAATTAAAGTTCAAGTGCATAATTAAAAAGCTGAGTGAAAGATAGTAGAGTTTGTGGTAGAACCTTCAGTTTTTTCTAGGAAGTAAATGGGCCTCCTCCAAAACGTTCTCTCAGTAGCCTCAAGATTTCAGCTTGATTTTGTTCATAATCCTCCATACGTTTGTTGATATCTATGATACTGTTACCGGCTAGGTGACAGTAGTCTCTAATCCTAGCAGAATCTGTCTGTCAGTCCTGTCATCCATGGTATGTATGGTTGATCCTCTTGTGGCTGTTGTTGTTCTGGTGGAATGAATTCTTCAGGGCCTTGGAATGGCTCTTCTTGTGGTGGATAGGTACCTCTGGTTGTTCTTTAGGTTGTCCTCTGTGACTTGTTCTTAATGAGGTTTTGTCTAATGGACTGAAATGGTCTACAGTCTTCCATGTTGGATCGATGATCACACCTCTGTTCCTGCACAGTTGAGAAACTAACATGGCATAAGGAAGTGAGGGTTTCTTTCTATCTACAACAAGTAACATTTGATTCAGGATTAGGTTCGGCAGATCAATGGTATGTCCCATCCTGAATGCATATAGAAAATAAGCTTGCTTAGTGTAGATTTGATTCTTTTGAGCACGCGGTAACAAACTCTGTACAGTTATCAAGTTCAAAATATGGTATTTATCAGATAAATCTCCTTGCTTGATATACTTATTTGGTTTGCCCCACCCAAATTCTAGATTACCTATCACTTCTCTTCCTATCATATCTAAATCAGGCAAATCTATGTATGGGTATTGCGGGTTTTCAGGTCTTTGCATGGGTCAAAAAAAATCGGCAATAGTAGCCAGTATTACTTGAAAAATAATACACCGTACAAATACTCGCAATTGTCTTTCCCCAATAATCTCAGCATTACTATAGAATTCTTGGACTAAACAGTCATAAGTAGAAACAGATAATCTAACATACTATAACCATCCTCTAGTTGCAAGAATTTGATGTACTCCTATGTTCTCAAAATCTTCGTAAATAATCGGCCTTTCAGAAATAATAGTTTTATTCAGAAAATTAGCATCATACCAAGCCTGTTGTTTAGAATTCTCAAATATCACCTCGTTGAATATATTTCCTGGTCCTGGTTGTTGTGGAGGTGCTTGAGGTTGCTCGGGTTGATCTCTTTGTGCCCGACTCGAAGATCCTCTCGTTCTTCGTCTTGAATCCATTTGTTTCTTGATTTCTTCGTAACTACTCCATTTCTTTTGATTCCAATCGGTAGATACCTTCAAAATGCAATGGGTAAGAGAATAATCATAACATATTTGAAGAAAAATAATTGAGTATAGCAAATTTGAGAGTTTTTTCTTTTGGAATTCTCGGCTAGCCGAAGTTTTGATGTTCTTGGAGTGCATAAATGATCCATCAGTTGCATGGGGCTGTATATAAATAAAGCACTACCGTCCGAACGCCTAGCCCACCGTCTAGACTTTGCTGCTTTTCAGTTTTTTCTTTGCTTTGTGTAATGTACTGACAATTTTCTTATTTCTTGCAATTTGTTAATTTTTTATATTCTACTAAACTTTGCTAACCACTCTTTTTCTTGTCACAAAAATTGGTGCATTTTTATTTATTTTATTTTTTATTTCCTATTTACTGCGTTTCCTAATTAATTTATAGTTATTTACATTTATTTACAAATACTTATAAACCTTTATTTACAAATATTTATAAATTTTTACTTAACTATTTATTTACAAATATTTACAAGTATGTACAATTCTTCCAAAAATTATGATCTTATTGTTTCAGGGTCAGAACTATCTGGATCAATATTACCAGTGACACGGTTAACTTCATTTCTTATGTATCTTGTTAACATTGGGGTAGAATAAGATGACGCTTCAGGATAATCCTTACTCTACCCATACCTAATCTACCGTAAACGATCTAACGCTCGACCTGAAATTGGTTCTGCACACTGATTATATTGTCTTATATGTTGTAAACGACCACATCTTACACAACCACCGAGACAATTGGCTCGTCGTTTTTTTGTGCAAATGTACTTTTTCCACACAGGGGTCGTGCTTGACTTTTGAAAATTTCTAAATTTCTGACTCTTTTGGCTTTTTTCATGATCAACGCATGAATATCTTTCGGAAGATGACAGAGTAGAATTAAACTTAGCCAAAATAGTTTTTTATCCCTTGTACATAAAGTAATTTAACTAAAGGGGTTTTGTTGTCTTTTTTTTTTTTTGACTCTCTATCTGGTTCTTTAACGTCTGCCAGTCACAAAGACAAACTCAACATTAATATTAACACAAAATAAGTACTTTAAATATGAATACTAAAATTACATTCTTACCTCCCCAACTTAATTTAAACATTATCTGAAATGTGAAAACAGTGATAGTTAACATGGATAAGGAAATCTGACAATCTTTTGTCATTTCATCGATTGGGATATCTGGCTGTTACTCAGAAGATACTCTGTCAAATAAATTACAATTCATTAGTAATTTTCATTGAGAATTAAACATAAATATAAATAGGATAAAAAAAGTTGTACATAAGTTATTTCTTTTGTAAATCCATCATAATATGGTTAAGTCTTTGACCATTGACTTTAAAGATATTTCTAGTTAATGGATTTTCAATTTCAATTGCTCCATAATCAAAAACTTGCTTGACAATATAAGGACCTGTCCATCTTGATCTTAATTTTCTAGGGAATAAACAAAGTTTTGCATTGTATAATAGCACTTTTTGAGATGGTTCAAAAGATTTTTGCATGAAATTTTTATCATGAAAAATTTGTGTTCTTGATTTAGCAATTTTTGTATTTTCATAGGTTTCATTTCTTAATTCCTCTAATTCACTTATTTGAAGTTTACGAGCTATTCCAGCTTTGTCTATATCAAAATTCATCATTTTGATTGCACAATATGCTCGATGTTCTAATTCTACAGGCAAGTGACATGGTATTTCATATACTAACCGATAAGGAGATATCCCTAAAATAGTTTTATATGCAGTATGATAAGCCCAAAGCATATCAGTCAACCTTAAGGACCAATCTTTACGATCTGGATTTATTGTTTTTTCTAAAATGTATTTTATGTCCATATTAGCTAATTCAGCTTGTCCACTTGTCTGTAGATGGTACAGAGTGGATATTTTATGTGAAATTGAATATTTTTTTCATAAGATTTTCAAAAACTTTATTACAAAAATGTAATCCACTGTCACTTATAATGGTTCGAGTAATTCCAAATCTGGACAAAATATTTTCTTTCAATAACTTAATCACTATTCTGCGATAATTATTTCTACATGGAATTGCCTCTACCCATTTAGAGACATAGTTGACTGCAACCAAAATATATAGATATCCAAAAAATAGGGGGAATGGATCCATAAAATCAATGCCCCAACAATCAAAAATTTCGATAGTTAAAATAGGGTTTAACGGCATCATATTTCTTTTCGAAATATTTCTCATTCTTTCACATCTGTCACAATTTAAATAAAAGAAATGAACATCTTTAAAAAGAGTTGGCCAATAAAATCCACACTGCAAAATTTTAGAAGCGGTTTTCTTTGAAGCAAAATGACCTCCGCAAGCTTCGAAATGACAAAACTGAATTACCTTACCTATTTCATGATTAGGTACACAACGCCTTATAATTTGATCTTTACAATATTTAAACAGATAAGGATCTTCCTAGAGAAAGTTACGTATTTCACTCAAAAATTTATTCTTATCAGATCAGGTATAATTAGAGGGAATAGTACCAGAGGCTAAATAATTAGTTATATCTGCATACCATGGTACTTCTATTATTGCAAATAGTTGTTCATCTAGAAAAATTTCTTTAATCGGAGTTGGTTCTTCCTTTATTTCATAGTTTAATCTTGACAAGTGATCTGCTACCACATTTTCAACTCTTTTCTTATCTTTGATGATTAAATCAAATTCTTGTAGTAATAATATCCAACGTAGAAGACGTGGTTTAGCATCTTTCTTTGCAAGTAGGTATTTTAAAACTGCATGATCGGTAGATATAACAATTGATGATCCAACCAGATATGAACGAAATTTCTCTAATGCAAATACAACAAGAAGAAATTATTTTTCTGTAGTTGAATAGTTCATTTGTGCATCATTTAGAGTTTTACTTGAATATTATATAACATAAGGTTTTTTCTCTTTTCTTTGCCCTAGTACAGCTCCTACCGCATAATCATTTGCATCACACATTATTTCAAAAGGTAACGATCAGTTAGGGGATTGCATAATAGGTGCAGAAATGTAACGCCCCAAAAATCGGGGGTCCTTAATTTAACGAAATTCGGGCAAAGTCTCCTTGGCATGGGGAGCTCTACTCAAAATACAACCTATGCAACTATACTACATTGACCACATCGAGTCCATTTATGAATAAATATTGATCACATTACTATCTAAAACCATTTACATCATGAGAGCACTAATATGATCCATAAATAAATAAGACTTCATTTTTCATCCATAAAATTTTTAACATTATCCAAAAGAATATGCTCAACCATGGCATTTACATCCCAAAAATTTAACTATCATAGCGCAGCGGAATAACAAAAGAAAAACTAGACTTCACAATGTTCAAAATAAATATCTTAGTCTAGAACAAAAGAGAGTGTCGCTCTAAGTGTCCACCTCGGGATTCATGCTCTCGTCTATCAGAGTCTCCCAGTGTTCGAGCTCCTTGACTCCCAGCTCTTCCTCGAGAGGATAATCTGAAAATGTTGCTAAGTAGAGGGTGAACACGAAACTCTATAGGAAAATTCTTTCAAACCCGAACAAGGTTTAGAAAAGCATATAAAATGGTCGGTCTCATTTTACAAATAACATATATAACTTTTGAAGAAAATAGGGACATTTGAAACAGATCTCAAGTTTAAGTAACAACAATAATTTAATGAATAAAAGAACTCAATATATAATTAATAATCCATTTCACCATAAACCGTGTCTCACAAGTTCTTGCGGAATCCCATACTTCCCAAGATTCTTGTAGAAACCATTTATGGTAGAATAAACAATAACTCATAACTTGAACATTTCACAACAATATATACATGTATCTCAACCATGATGTAAGGCATCCACATGAATCAACGCATTGAGTAACATCTAGCCCACACGCACAAACCCAAATCTTCTCAAAGATATCCAACTTTTAGGAAGGGAGTATACCATACAAATGGCAGTGACGTATCCAACCCAGGCATTAGTATACTAACCCCCTACCTCGATACCCATGAGCAATAGCGGTTTACTCTTACCAAAGCACTAACCCCACTACGAGTGGTAGAAAAAGTTCAAACCCACACGGAGTATGAAGAACGTCTACCCACTCTACGATATCTCATCAAAGGTCACCCATGGTCATCCCACACTCATAAGAGATACAATACCAAACTTAATTTCTCAATTTACAAACATATCTCAAAAATCCCCAAATTTATCATGTGACAATTCCAATAGCCAATTCAGAAAAATGCAAGAGATCACAACAACATCATTTTATTACTCAACACAAATCACTATAGTTTCGAAATCAATAATAAAGGAAGAATTTAAGAAGAAAATCCATCACTCTCCAAAAACTACGATTTTAAAGCAAGAAAAGAGATTTCATGGGTATTCAACCCTAACTTTGTTCAAAACATGTAATCTTTGCAAAAAACAAAACTAAGAGAGGATGATTTCATATTATATATATAACATTTAGAGGCAAAACATACATATATAAATACCCTAACCTCAATGAACAAGGATGAAAGAAAACCCCTACCTTGAATCAAAATTCCAAGTAAGAACCCAAGCTCTAATGGCCTCCTTCTTCCCTTTTCTTCCTCCCTTAATCTTCCTCTAAGGTTCCAAGAGGTGTGGGGTGAGAGTGGAGTGAAAGAAATGAGGGAAAATGGGATGAAATGGTGTTATAAGGTCAGCCATATCCCCATTTTACTGTTCACAGGCTGATTTGGTTTTCTCCAAAATTATAGTTTTGCTACTAAGAATCTCCAATGTGATGCATATGACTACCCTAAGGTTTTTCGACGTTCCAGAATTATTTTTAATGTTATTTTAACCTAAAAACATTTATTTTTATGATTTATTTCAAAACTAAAATTAAATTTCACAATCAATTTGCCTCCCTAGTATTTATTCTTATAGTTTCAATATATATGGTTTATTCTTACGTCATTACATATATAAGAATCACTAAACAAGTACATTATTATATCAATATAAACATGTGGGCGTTTACAAGAAATAAGCATATTTTTTCATTTATCAAATGATAGTTGACATGCTTCATTCCAGTCAAATATGATATCCTGACATAGCAGATTACATATAGGTTTGGCTATTAAACTAAAATTTTTTATAAATCTTCTGTAAAATCCTACATGACCTAGGAATGATCGAATATCTTTTACTGTTTTTGGTGAGGGCAAATTAGCTATCAGATCAATTTTTGATTTATCAACTTCAATTCCTTTCTTAGATACTATCTGGCCTAAAACAATACCTTGTGTAACCATAGAATGACATTTTTTCTCAATTTAAAACAAGGTTTGTCTCTTCACATCGAATGAGGACCTTTTCAAGATTTTCTAGACATATTTGAAATGAATCTCCATATACTAAAAAATCGTCCATAAAGACTTCTAGATATCGTTCTACCATATCACTGAATATACTTAACAAACAACATTGAAAAGTAGCTGGCGCATTACATAGTCCAAAAGGACATGTAAATGTAGTTTTTTTTTATCATCTATTGCAATTTCAATTTGATTATAACCAAAGTATCCATCTAGAAAGCAATAGTATGCATGACCAACTATTCTTTCTAACACTTGATCAAGAAAAGGTAATGGAAAGTGATATTTTCTGGTGAGTGAATTTAGTTTCCGATAGTCAATACATACATGCCATCCTGTGACTATACGCATTGGGACTAATTCATTTTTTTAATTTTGTATTACAGTAACACCATATTTTTTTGGGACTACTTGTGTAGGACTAACCCATTTACTATCAGATATAGGATAAATAATATTTGCATCTAATAGTCTGAGTACTTCATTGTAAACTACTTCTTTCAAGTGTGGATTTAATCTTCTTTGCATTTGACGAGGATGGTTTAGCATTTTCTTTTAAATATATACAATGAGTACACAGAAGTGGGCTTATACCTTTTATATCAACTATAGTCCATCCAAGAACACTTTGATGATTTTTCAATATTTATGTTAATTCTTTTTCTTGATTGTCAGAAAAATTCGATGATATGATTACAGGATGAATTTTATTTTTCTCCAGAAAAACATATTTTAGATTGGTTGGAAGTGGTTTTAAATCTAGTTTAAAAATTTTAACATTGGAGTTTTCAGATTTAAATAATAGATTTTCACTTTTTGGATTTTCCAGATTTTCTAATTCATTTTCAAATACAGATTTTACTGTGTTCAAGTCTTTTTCCAAAAAAACCTTTTCAAAGAACTTTTGGGTTAATGTTTCAACACAATTTATTTCATACATTTCATCTTCTTCTCTAGGTTGTTTAGCACTATTAAAGACATTTAATTCCAAAATCATATTTTCAAATGAAATTTTCATGACTCCATTCCTACAATTAATTAATGCATTTCATGTAGCTAGGAATAGTTGACCTAAAATGAAAGGTATGGATGCACATTCATAATAAATTGGTTTAGTGTCTATAACAATAAAATCTGCTGGAAAATAGAATTAATCAACTTGGACAATAACATCTTCCACAGTTCCTCTTGGAGTTTTTATTGATTGGTCTACTAGTTGAAGTGTGACATTTGTAGGTTTCAGCTCACTTAGTCCTAATTGTGTGTAGACCGAATATGACATTAAATTACAACTGTATCCAAGATCTAGCAGAACTTCTTTGATTTTGAAATTTCCAATGATGCATGAGACTGTAGGACTACCCAAAATTTTGTACTTAAGAAGAGTATCATGTTGTATTATAGTATTAACTTGTTCAGTTAAAAATGCTTTCTTTGGTACATTTGTTCTTCTTTTCATTTTGCAAAGATCTTTTAAAAATTTTGCATAAGATGGAACTCGTTTAATAGCATCTAACAAAGGAATATTAATTTTGACTTGTTTGAATAGCTCAAAAATTTCAGATTGATCTTTTTCAGCTGAGAGTTTGTTGACCCTTTGAGGAAAAGGTAATGGAATAGGACATGGTTGATCTTCCTTTTGTATTTCTGATTGTTTTTAAATTAAAGCTTTAAGTTCCAATGGTTCATTAACAGGAATTTCCTTCCGTATTTTCTTTAAAATTTTAGGTTTAATAGTTTTTTCAATGATTTTTCCACTTCTTAATGTTGTAATTTCTTATAATTGACTTGGGGAAGGTTTAGATGACATTGTATTAGCTTGACTCTGACTTTGTGGAGGTTTTGATTGAAATGAAAATTTTCCTTTCTCTGGCATATTAAGAGACTGAGTCAACTTCGCTATATGACTCTTAATATCTTCAATACTCTGAGAAGTTTGAGCTTTAAAGTCATTAAATGCTTGATTTGTTTGAGTATTAAAATTTATTTGACATTGAATAAATTGATTCATAGTATCTTCCAGAGTTCTTTTTTGTGTTGGTTGATATTGTTGTTGATTTTGTGGTTGTGGTTGTAAAACCCAGTAAATTTAAACTTTTATAAACAAGGACAAAGCGATAATTTTGCCACTACAGTACGGGTTGAAAATTTGAATTTTTCTAGATCTCGGATGACAAAATGGACCTCACCGTTGGATTCGTCTCACGAAATCTAGTTGTCACATCAAATTTTATCGAATTCTGAGATAGTCAAATTTTTTGTATTTTACGAAGCGGTCGAGTCTCGGGTAACCCAAAAATGAGATTTTTGATAAAATTTTAAAATGTGGAAAATAATTTAAGGGAAGTTAAAATAAAAATATTTTGAACTTGAAACGGGTCGAAATTAAATCGTTTCGGGACGAAAATGGACCCGAGAAAAAGAGGTTGTGTGGCACAATGTGAGCCAAGTAAATGAGGGTATAAAAGGGGAAAAATCTGATTTCTTGGCCACCTTCTTCAGCCGGTTAACGTGAGAGGAAAAGATAAGGAAAAAGGAGGAGCTCTCCACTTTTCTCTACAATCTACGACTCCACGGGCTTCGAATCCACTCGGGCCAAGAGGAAAAGTTGCTCTCCTCGTCAAGGGCTATGCATACGTACCAAAAACGACGGGTTTCATCAAAGGTTGAAAAACGAGATTTTGGGAAAGTAAATATTCAAGGTTGTTTTGGGTTCTTGGGGCTTCCCAACATTGTTTTACGCTTCAAGAGATAGGGGTTCTCCTACTTTGGTTCATTTCCCACTTATAGTGTTATATAAAATGTGTGGGTTAAAGGGAATATGTACTTCACTCATTTATGCATATGACATGGGTGAAATAGGTATGAAAAAAGGAGAATGTAATGGGTTGGAATAGATTTTCCTAGCTTGAAATTGTGATGTGAAAATTACTGGTTGGTAATTCCATGGGAAAAGTGATTATATGAGCATGCTATATGTTTTATATTATAATTTGTGGATAAGGTGGAAATTCTTGTGTGATAACATGAATTGTTGCCTTGAAGGTGTTTGCCAAAATGCCTATGTGTGTATTAAGTTGTTATGACATGATAATGTATAACATGCTTAGTAAATGTGTTGGAAAGAAATGTTAATATGTGTTCATTGATATATTGACATTGTAATAATTCATGGGATTTATATGCTAATGATATGAATTTCCATGGAACATGTAGACATGTGGTTTAAAATTGATCATATGACATTCATTACATGTGGGCATGATATTGGAATGACAATGATACATTACATTGCATATGCACTTAGACATCGTATTTTATGGGTGTGGATGCATGGTTGGCATCAAACACCACGTAGGTGGATGATGGGTGGGCTTGAAAAAGTTGGATTGATTGTCTGACTTAGTCGTACGGTTGCATAAAAAAGACTTGGGTCGGGGTAGCAAGAAGGGTTAGACTATCCCTTGGGTGAGAGGCCCGGTGATTGGATACACACTTCATTGGTATAAGAGCCCAAGAAGTGTGTCGATGTACGCGGAACTGTTGGTGAAAGTCCATAAATTCTGTGTTGGTTGGGTGCGGTTGGTGTAAGTCCATAAATATCCTCCCCATATAAAGACTCAGAGATTTTAAATAGCCATTTAGAGGATAATGTAAATGGCGAGAGCTAGAAGGGCTCAGTTTTATATGCATTGACATTTCCATGTGTTGAGGAGCCGGGAAAAGGCTCGGGGTTAAAATGCGGGAGTGAATCTCATTTCATTCATGGCATGGCATGGTAAGTTCCATGGTAAATTCCAACATGGATTATATAATTCTTGCATTGGAATGGATTTTGGTTGTGTTTTGTTGCATAACACATTGCATATGCACTTAGGTGGGGAGTAGCCCTTGTAGGAAATTTTTTACTGGGCGTTGGCTCACCCTATACGGGAACACATTTTAGGTGCGGGGTTCGTACCAGGGGAGGACTCACATTCGGGGCCTTAAAGATGAAGAAAAGCCGGTTTGTGGCTTTTGGAAACAAGTTTTTGTAAAAACTTTGGTTAAATGCCGTTTTGACATGTAAATTATGTAAAGGCGTGTAATAGAACTTGTATGGTTCATGTATAATGTAGAAAATATTATTATACATATTTGCGATGGATTTGAGAAGGTTTGGGATGAATTGAAAATGAAAAACTAATGAAATATGAAATTCTGGACAAAACCTACCGGTAGCAGGCAATAACTACCAGTAGTTAACAGGTAGTACCTGTTCGGCAGGCAATAACTACTGGTAGCTAATAGGTAGTACCTGTATAGAAGTCAACAACTACCGGTAATTAACAGGTAGTACTTGTACAGCAGGCAACAACTACCGATAGCTAACAGGTAGTACCTGTCTAGTAGGAGGAAGCTACCGGTAGCTTATAGGTAGAACTTCTACCGGTAGTTATAACAAACATCTATCGGTAGCTCTTCCAAAAATCTAAAAAATCAAAAATTGTTTTGCTAGCCTTTTGAACTTTGTCTTCTTTAGTTCCAATGATACAAATGGATATTAAATGAGGTATATTGAGGCTTATTGGACCTCCATTGAATTAAATGATTAAAGGAACATGGGTTACACGTATAAGTTATGATCCCGGTTACAAGGAAGTGATAGACGTGATGTCGAGCCACACGACATTCACGGGTATTTCTGCGGGTTGACAGATGGTCAACGGGACCCCTGGTTTTAGGGGAGTCACAATGCTGGACCTTGAGTTTGATTTATAGGTTGTGTATTTCTCCAACTAAAATTTGGATGATTTCTCCATTCTGAGTTGTAAGTTTCAGAATATGGATTCAGATAAGGCTTATTATTATAAGTTGGAATAACATTAGATTGTTCAATTAAAACTTCTTTGAATGCAAGTATAGTTGGACATTCTGCTGCAGGATGTCCTGATAACTCACAAATTTCACATATTTGATCAGTAGTTGATATAACAGCTACTTGTTTTATTTTTTTCATCTCTAAAGCTTCCAGTTTTCGAGATAAACATGCCATTTTACCTCTTAAATCATCATCATCTTTTAACACATATTTTCCTCTTTCGGATATAGATGGCTTAGTTTCTGTATGTTTGAAGAAGTCGAGTCCCACATCTAGGAACTTTCAGAAATAGTATCAAAAAATTAAAATGCTTCTTCAGGATTTTTACTCATAAATTCCCCCTGCTCCATCATTTCAACAAATTGTCGCATTGCAGGTGAAAGAGCATCATAAAAGAAAATCAACTAAAGTCCAGTTTTCAAATGCATGATGTGGACAAGCTTGGAGAAGATCTTTAAATCTTTCCCAACATTTATAAAAAGTTTCCCCTTCTTTTACTGAAAAGTTCATTATTTGACGTCTTAATGTATTTGTATGATGTACAAGAAAAAGCTTTTTAAAGAACTTGGCTTGTAAAGCTTGCCATTTGTGATTGAATTGGCTCTTAAAGAGCTAAGCCACTATTTTGCTTTGTCTTTTAAAGAAAATGGAAATAGTTTTAATCTAACCATTTCAGAATTATCGTGCAACATTCCATAGACTTCTTCAAATTCTTTCATATGAACATAAGGGTTTTCAGTTTCCAGACCATGGAACTGTGGTAACAATGGTATTGTTCCTGGCTTAATATTAAGGTTTGGAACATCTGTTGGAAAAGCAAAACATAACAGGACATTAGTTCGTGTTGGATGTAGATATTCCCTTAATGGTCGAATATTTTGAACTACTTCATGTTCTCTAGGTTGTTCTTCCCTAGGTACGTTTCTAGCCATACTTAGTTCAAATGATTCTTGAGTAGATGAAGCTGATGAAGACGAAGGAGATGATTGATTTACAGATCCTACTGACGAATGAACAGACATAAACAAAAAAAAAAAAGAAAATACACTTTATATACATATAATACAACTAAACAACTTTTGTATTTTATCTAATTTCAAATTACCATAACTCCCTGGCAACGGCACCAAAAACTTGATTCGCACTTTTTTGTGATCGGATTAATATATATACCCAAGTATAAGTGGTCGAATTGTAGTTTTCTCTGTTTTAAGTCCAAGTATCGATCCTACGAAGAGTTTTAATAATTTGGAAACAAAATAAAATAGTCAAGTTGCTAATTTAAATAGCACATCATGTGATAGCTTGTGATGTGAGCTTAGATTGATAACTAGTCTAAGAAATGTAAATGTGCAGATAGATTACGACAATAATAAAAAGTATCCTTCAGTTTAAGGATTCCATATGCGTTATACTGGTTAAATACTGGAAATGCTACCATACCAAGATTAACTCCCATTTTATTGGCAAGTCAACTGGTTGGTCTGATGTATATAAACCATAGCACACCCGCTTCTTAGGCTAATTGGGGTAATAAATCATAACACAGTCGCTTCTTAGGATAACTGGTTATATCCACTTCAATTGATTAACCCAAGCAAAAACCAAAAGGACAAGCCATTCATGAGGATACTTGAGTTATTCACTTGATCTCATGATTATAAGTGCGTACATATAAACCATCAACCATACCACATCTTAGGTTAGCTGGTGGTATTATAGCATA
>CAUOFW020001704.1:0-74677 GCA_963454935.2 Ilex paraguariensis
GGGCAGGGCTAAAATTGTCAATAATGGGGAGCTTCTAACTCTCTCACTTGACATAGCCTCTGGCTCAGGCTTTCGGTCCAAGAATGAGTATCTCTTTGGAAAAATAGACATGCAGCTCAAGCTTGTCCCTGGGAACTCAGCTGGCACTGTCACTGCTTGCTATGTAAGTTGCAGTCTTTTATTAGAGTTTGCCTCATCATTTAGTTTAGAAGCACTAATAATACTTCCTTTTGGTAATTCGGGAGAACGGTCCCAACTATACGTCCTTTAGACTCAATACATGCAATACAAACTTTATTTGCATGCAAATTACTAACAAATTAGGTGCACCGGTTAAACCCAAGTTTAAGTGACCACTAAGACTCAAATTCAGAAAGTGCGGGTTCTTTCTTTAATTTTTCTAATCAATATGAAGTCCTGGTTTTGTTTCTGATGCAGTTGTCCTCACAAGGATCAAATCATGATGAGATAGATTTTGAGTTCTTGGGGAACTTGAGTGGCGATCCTTATATTCTTCACACCAATGTGTTCGGCCAAGGCAAGGGCAACAGAGAGCAACAATTCTATCTTTGGTTCGACCCAACAGCAGATTTTCACACCTATTCCATCCTGTGGAACCCCAAAGGGTCATGCAAGTACAATTTCCATTCTCACCCGAAATAACTCAATTTAACTCGACAAAGTCCAATCCTATCATTCGTCATAGGTACCCTATCAAGGGTCCATGCTCACCCGGGATGATGATCAAAAATTCGATTTATCTCATCTCTGTGCTTGATTAACCTTAGATATTATGTTATTTTGATATTTATTATTGACTAATTACGTTAGGCAAGACATTAAGTTTTCTCAGTTATCTGTGGTTTGACCTCAAACTTCTGAATATTATATTACATCACGACAAATTGCACTTAAGTGAACAATTCTAAAGTTGTATCAGTGCCGACTAGATTTTTCTGCTCATTTCAGATTTTCAGTGGATGGAACACCCATTAGGGAGTTCAAAAACTCAGAATCGATTGGGGTTCCATACCCAAAGAACCAGCCAATGAGGATATATTCGAGTCTCTGGAACGCGGATGACTGGGCAACAAGGGGGGGACTGGTGAAGACAGACTGGAGCCAAGCTCCCTTCACTGCCTCATATAGAAATTTCAGTGCTGATGCCTGTGTATGGTCTTCAGGTTCATCTTCATGCAGTTCAAGTTCAACACCAGCAACAGGCAATTCTACTGCTTGGCTGACTGAAGAATTGGATTCAACAGACCAAGCGAAGCTCAATGGAGTGCAAAAGAATTACATGATATACAATTACTGTAGTGACACAATGCACTTCCCACAAGGCTTACCCCAAGAATGCTCCATTTGAAGCAGTCCTTGGGGAAAGGAAGAGGCTGCACAAGCAACATCCTTGGACTGGATTTGAAATCTTATTTGGTTGATACAATGCAAGTCAGCTTATTGTTGTTCTTTTTTCTCAGTTGTTTTGATTAAACGAAAAATTATTTGTTTTGATTAATTTTTCTAGTTTTGATTCATTAAAATCAAAATTATGTCGGTCAGAAGAACAAATTTCAGTTTTTCCCTTGTGGTTAGATCTCTCCTATGAAGTTGGATAAAGTATGTTAAAAAATGCATGTATTTTCTTGGGTGTATTCATAAAAAAAATTGGTAAAACAAAATGCATTCTTACACTTTCTATCCAAATTAATCGAGCTTGTGAGTAAGCCTGTCAGCAGATTGGGTTTAAATCGGATTCTAACTAATCTGAATTCGAATCTGATTTCAAAAATTCGATCTAATAATCCAACTAATTTTATTTTTTGTAGTCCATATCTTAATCTGTTAACAATTCAAAATTTTGATCCAATCCGAATAACTAAATTTCTTTAAATAATTACTTAATTTCTTTAATATGTATATAAATAATTCAAATCAAATCATAATCAGATAAGATATAAATATATCTAAATCTAAATCCGTAAAATATAAAATATCAGATTTGAATTCGAATTCGGATTATCGATAAAAAAATATTAATTCATATTCAACTAATCAGTTTCAGATTCGAATCAAAATCCGATCCAATGACAAACTTACTTGTGAGACATAAAAAGTGATATAGTATTTAGCAAATTCAGAGATATTAATACTGAATCCCCATAATCATTCAATCACCACATAGACATTGCTATAAACCAACAGATGTTACCTCCTATTAAGTCGTCTAATTTACCTATTTCTATGAACAAGCCACCAGTGCAAGTGAGAATGTTCACCTGTTGTCTTTTGTTCTTTCTTTTTTTATGGTTTCCAGTTCAATTCGTACAAAGAAAAGGAAACAAAGCCAAAAATACAATACCAATGGTCACAAACAATGACAACCACCACATGAGGCAATATTTATGCAATTCAATTCTCTAAAATAAAAAGATTCAGGATAATAAAGATATCGCATTCATTATGCTCGTAACGTTTATCAAACAAGTACAAATTTAATTCCAGCACCCACAGGACGAGCTCATAAGCATATTTAATGTAATAAAAAATTAAGCACGATTCTTATACAACAATCAACAGCAAAAGGTCATAGGCAGCTTGACCAAGTTTCATACATGTTTCCCTAATCAGTCGTCAGGCTCGAGAAAGGTCATCATTTTCAGTCATAAGCACCTTCATGTCCGAAACCCAGATATAATTAACAAACAAGAAGCAGAATCAAGAGCGAAAAGCATTCACATTAATACATCGTCAGTTAATTTGAACAACTTACTGTACAGGAAACTGTACATGACATGTCTGATGTTTGCTATACAACCATCAGGGGTTCTAAAGACTCCTGAAATCTTCAGTGTAGTTCCAAAGCCTTGAATTTGTGCTTCCACTGTTGAGATTCAACATTGTCAACATCCAATACCCAACTATTCGTCTTCTAACTCCACAATCTTGGCCCGCCTCTCAGCTGCCTTCTTCCTTATGAAGAAGCCCCACCTCATTGCTGCCTTGATTTTCAGCCAACCCACGACAGCTTTTCCAGAACGGCTGCGATCCTCATCAAAACTGAAGTTCGGAGAAGGTGATGACATGTATGATGGGAAAGCATAAGCATCGTCAGGCACATTGACAGAGGCATGAGCTCCCATGCTGAAGAGTCTAAGCAAATGCTGCATATCTTCATTCTCAAGCATCTCATGGCTTCTAATGCGAATCTCCTCCTCTGACAAGAAGTCCTCGACACCCTTGTCCCGGTTGTGGGACCAGTCATCAAAGGGGTTAAGACTGGATTGCTGAACAGAGGAGCTTACTGTATGGAAGGATGAAGATGATTGCGGAGGACCAAGGGCCAGTCCGACCCTATTATTATGTTCTCTAGTTTGCATATGATGAGAATTGTTAATTCTCTGGTCATGCGGAGCAAATGGAGTGCTGTCAAACTGAGGGTGGGAATTGGAATTCATGATCTGAGACTGGGTTTGGTATCTAGTTGCCATATTGTCATTATAACCCAGACCTGAGAGAAAAGATGGTAATTAATGACCATTATACATGGGTTGCCAAGCACCACTGCGACATCTCTGTGTGTCTATCATCGTGACCACAATTGAATCATATAATAATTGTGCAGTATGCCCCCCAGCCCAACTACTTGCCTAGCAACAAAAGTTACATTGCAGCACAAAAAAAAAAAAAAAACAGATGCATAGTGTCGCAAACACCTTCAAGGGTAGAAGCATACGGCAAAAGAGTAAGGAAGTTAGATAAACCGAAAAGCTCAAGCTTGGCTAAGGCTCGGTTCTTGGCTCGTTCAAGCGCTTTCTTATTAAAATACGAACTGAATCTGAACAATTATTCAATCTCATTTTGTATCCAAGTCGAGCTCGAGCAAAAACCGAGCTATTCACAAGCCAGGTCTCGGTTTATCGTATATAGTTTATTCAAGCACATTAATAATTTATTCAGATAGAATATACTCCAAATGAAAATAGTTTAGAAATTTTATAACTTCTATTGCTAGTTCCTGTTACACTAGCAGTAGAATTCAGCCCTAAACTACTGAACATTTCTATAAATTCATGTGAACATGTCTCATTCATTCTCCACGTCCAACCCCCCCCCCCCCCCCGGCCCCCGGCGCCCCAAATAAAAAAAAAACACATTCACGGACTTACAATCCTCTCCTCTCTTTTACTCTTCCTTTCCAGTTTTCTCTCTCCACAATCTTAATGAACACCATTTAACCTGTGAACTTTCTCTAGGCCTGATTTTTGGAGATTTTGTGTGTAGCAGCATATAGATTTGTAACCTTTGTAAGGTGGCAGCGCCTACCAAGCAAAGCTTTCTTGAAGAGGTTGGGCAGGTTCCTTTTCGGCGCCCGCCCTTTCTTTTTTTAGATGTTGAGGCAAGGCAAACCTAGGAAAGTGGCTTGAAGAGGACATATTTTTCTCTTAGAGGGACGGATCACCTTGATAAAAGCATGTTTATCTAGCATTCTTTTGTACTATTGTCACTCTTTAGAATCCCTGTAGCAGTAGTTGGTAAATTATATAAGACGATGATGGACTTTCTTTGGTCTAGGGCAGGGTGGGAGATGATAAACAAAGTCACTTAGTGAGTTGGGAGACAATTTGTAAACTTATAGATGAAGGGGGTTTGGAACTTAGTAATTTGGCGCCTAAAAACATTTTCCTAGTAGGAAAATAGTTATGGAGGTTCCCATTAGAACCTGACTCCCTTTATAAGTATGGGTGTTATCAGTGTTATTTAAGGCATAAAACGAATCGAAGCGAACCGGTCTCCTGAGGACCTAGGCGAGAAACGAAGCGAGCGCTTCATTGAAGCAAAGCGAACAATACAAAAAATAAGCAAATATTTTAGTTTCATACTTTAATTACTCCAATATATTCAAGTTTTAACATTGCAAATATAAAATATTTAAATGAAATCAAAATAATAAACATTAACATATTTTAAATAGACAAGATATTAAATATTGAACATTACTGTATTCTAAAAATAATCAATTGATATAATCACGTCATCTAAATGTAAAAGTTAGCAAATGTGGGTTCGACTTCCATCGTGATTGATTAATATCATCACTAAACAAAGCACTCACAAATTGATTAATCAAATAGAGCATATAGCAAATTGATTAATCAATTTAATTAACCAAGCAAATTGTTTAACAAGATTATTCACATCAAAACAAAGCATTTAAAATTATCTAATCATGATAAGACAGATTGTCATATGATACTGTTACACGAATCAATTAATTTATTTTATACATACACACTTATAACATTATCTCTGCTAGGGTTTGGTTAATGTTAAAGAAGAAGAAGGAAGAGGAGGATGGGGGGAGGGGGGAGGGGGAGGAAAAAATAAAAAAATTGCAGTCAGGCGTTCGCTTTTCTCGCCTGACTCGCTCGGTTCGAAGCTCGTTTTTTTCTCGCTTTACTTAACTTCGCTTTGCCTTGGATGTTCAAAGCGACCAAAGCTCGCCTAGGCCCTCGCCTATACTGCCTTTTCACAACACTGGGTGTGATATTAAGTCAGGGCATAACTCAACCTTGGAAGTTCATTTTCACAGATTTACCCTTCTTTTCTTCCAATGACTTGATATAAAGTCAATGATGGATCCAAAATCCTATTTTGGGAGGATACATGGATTGGAAACTTATCTTTTCATAATATATTTCCCCGTCTTTATCGTTTAATTATCCTCACTCCAAGAAGCTCTTATTTCCTCTTTTCTCGTCACGGAGAAGGGCTTATGTTCTTGGAATTTTCATTTCTTAATAAATCTAAGATATTTTCATCCAAATCCTTCTATTCACATCTTGTTAGTTCTAATAATAATGATTCTTTCCCTTTGGCCAAATTCATTTGGAAATTCAAAGTTCCTTCCAAAATTAAGGCTTTTGTTTGGACCATTGTCCTTAATCATGTGAACACTAACAATTTGTTGCAAGTTTGGAGGCCCTAAAAAACTGAGTCCAGATATTTGTCTTGCTTGGCAGTTGTCTTACTTGTTAGTGTAACAATGAATTGAATGCTCATTTATTTATTCACAGTGATTTTGCATGGAACTTGTGGAATACATTATTCAAGTTGATTGGCGAGACTTGGGTTTGCCCTTCTGCAGCAAAGCAAATGTGGCGAATTAAATATTGGGGCTTTGAAAAGAAAAAAGAAGCTAAAGTACTATGGCATTGTGCGATCATGATGATTCTTTGGTGTATTTGGGTGGAAGAAATGCTAGAATTTTCAATAACCTCTCCCTACCTTTTGAATTAGTATAGGAACATTGGTTTTTACGGCTTCACTTTGGACCAAAGCTACAAGAAGTTTTAAAGGGTTGTCTTTGTCGGATTTGTAAAGGGACTGGATGACGGCTCTACTACTTAGTTCTATTTTTTTTTCCATTTTTTCTTATTCTTAAATCTTTTTTATGGAGGATATCTTGTCATCTACATTGTATTATGCTCTTTATTCCTTTCAATAATAAAATCCTTCTTTTATCAAAAATAAATAAATATTTAGCTTTTGTTGCATGATTCAAATTTGGGAGAATTTTATGAGTTTCATATTTGAAATGTGTGAATTTGAGCTTTGGTGGTTTTGAAATTTTTTTCTAAGAGCTTGAGCTTTTGCGGAACAAGCTTGAAGAATAATCTGATCTTGGTGGTTGAGCTTGAGCTTAGCTTGAACATCCATTCATCAACTCGACCCAAGCCTGAGTATGAGAAAGTCAACTCGATTAACAGCCCTACACAAGAGAGATATTGGAGGCCAATGATTTGCTATCAGAACAAAGTATGAACAAACGGTCTCAAAAGGGGGGTGCATGACAAGCTAATATTGATGACCCATTTTTTCAGAACTGATTACCATCCACAAGGTGGCCAGCAGAGGGGGAAATTATTCCAGAATTTGCCAGCACAATCAGCCATGCAATTCAATATGGTAAACTCACTACAATTCGCTGACTCGTCACGAAGCTCACTACAGTCTATGTATCGCTAATCAAAGAATATGTTTATAAGCCATTAAATGATTACCTCTAAGTAGCAAACTCGAATCCACTGAAGACCGCTCAGCAGGAACTGATGCTGGCAACCGTGCTGGAGGAAGCTGATTTTCCAAAGCATTAGGATAATCCACGGGATCCATTGGAAGTTCATTTCGAGTTGTACTCGACCTCTTGCTTTGCTTAAAGCTCAAAAGCGACTTCCCATCATACTCTACAACTTGGTTCCAATTGTCGTAGGCTTTCTTCAACAAGGTATCCACATATATCTGAAGGAAAAACATTTCAGAGATTCTCATGTATTTATACAAGTATTTGCTTAAGAGGGGCCACAACTTCAGCAGTTAAAATACGCAAGAAGCCAGCAGAAAAATATAGTGCATATGAAACTTCTAAAAGGAAGACTTCAGACTGATGGAAAATACATAAATCTATTTTAATAAGACCAACAACAATGTCATAAAAAAGGCAACTACCACCAACCTTCTGGCTGTCAGAAAGTGAATCTGCTGAATAGTATTGTTCGCTAGCTATCAGGCCACACAGCTCGTAGATATTGTTGAAAACAACACCCACATCTCTTGTATCATCAGGATAATATACATAAAGCTTCCCACTCAAGCCGCAAGTTTTTGAATGCTCTATTAGAGCATCCCACATCTTATTTGACATACCAGTACCAAGAATCTACACACATTAGTCACATATGTTAGAAGACATTTCAGAACATGGACTCTCAATTTTGACACCCAAATCATACACTCACATTCCGCAATTTTTGGGAGTCTCGGACCACCAGTCGAAGAAAGTCTTGAACAGTAAATATCCCAGCCTTATTAAGCCTCTTGTGGAATGACCCATCCTTGCCAATCTTCTCCAATCTCCACACTTCATCATTTAAAGCAGGTGGATAGTGTTTCTTGTATACTGTCAAGAAAGAAAAACAACAGATATTATATTCCAGAACCACTAAGAAGTCAAACAGTACAAACTGGACTGAGTGATCTTACATTCTCCTCTATGATCTTTAACAGTGAAAGCTTCTGTTTTTGCTTCACGAATGCGTATGCCCTCACAACATCCTGAGGTAACCTTCAGGCCAAGTCTGAACTTTCTGCTCCTTATCCAGCTTGAGTTATCTGTAAACGTAAGCTCCCCTAATGTTCCCACACCTTCCTTGAGTGTCACTTGTAACTCTCCAGTTAGAAGTGGTCTTTTTCCTTCACGTTCTTTCACAACATGACTGTCAAATTCTTCTTGAGTCCAGTTCTCATCGTCTTCATTGTTGAAATCACCTTCCAGTACAACAACATCCAGCTTTACAGAAGATTCAGGTCCAGATGTCACTACATGGTCAGTGTAGGTATCAACCAAGACAATATGGATAGCAGCACCCTGCTCCCCTTCTACCTTCCCCCCTGTGAAGAGGGGCAGAGACAGTCTGGATTTAAAGTGCAGCTGCAAGTTTCTTCCATCTGGTCCTTCAAGTCGTTTGGGTGAAGACCTGAATTTTAGTTTTATGATCAATAAATCACAAGCCAAAAGTCAAAATAAATGAAGTGACCAATTTAGACAATTTAAAAAAGATAAATAACAACATTCGAGCTCAAGAAGTGGCCCTTTTCAATATTCATATCTCTTCAATGACACAATGCTGGAAAACTTGAAAACTAATCATTCTTGGTGACATGGCAAATGATGAGACCGCAAGTTGACAAAGCAACATATTCACGATGGGAGCTTATGTGACCAAATCCACCTTCAATTTGATAAATGCATTGCTTGTGAAGTATGTATTCCTTTAAGTCTTATAGATCTATCTGTTGTTGATTGGAAATTGGAAACTGATATTCGATAGAAACGATTGCTTAATTCTGTTAAGAGAGTTTGTATCCCACATCGAATAATTAAAGCTCAAGGCCTCCTAGTCTAATCCATTGATCTGCTGTGTCTTCTCTAGATGTGTCTCCACCATTTCTATCTCTCCCAAGTTGCTAGAAGGACCACCAAAGTTGGTTTATATACTAGAGGGGTCACTCCAATCATTGTGAATTGATTTTGGATTGGATGTTATAACATGGTATAAGAACTGGGCCTTAGGTGGTTTCCCTTATACATTTAATTCCAATATGCATGGTTGTTTGTTTGTTGACCCCACATGAGACTGGGTTCCAACTGAGGAAGGGTGCACCAAGGTTGGTTTATATAATTGAGGAGTCACTCCACCTATTGGCTAATTGATTTTAGGTTGGATGCTTAGTTTTATAACGTATAGTATTAACTTCAGAATTTGTATATTATTTAGTAATTGTGCTGAGTATTGTTCACAAATTGTTTATCAATGACTGAAGAATATGGACTTTCTACATATGGTCGTCTCAAATTGAATTATAATCAAATCGAATTGAGTTGATTACATAATTCGAACAGTTCTAAATTCGCCTCAAATAAAAAAGGGATAATAACCTCCTTGATTCAAGAACAATAAGACTCAGTTTTGATCTAAAAAGAATGAGGATTTTGCTTGATCAATTACTAGTATAATCAAACAGCAGGTCAGTTGGTGATAACAGTGGCTTAAGCTTAATTTGGATTGAAAAGTCATTTCTATATTGATAGTAATGGATTCAAAATAGATAGCTTCAAACTCCTCTTTTGGATAGAGAATGAGATTGGTTCAATAACTATATCTACATCAACCCACACCCATTTAAATTCAATTTAAAATTGAACTCATAATTTAGTTAATAAATAAGAAATATTATAAAAAATAGAGTAACTTCTTTTTTCCGATCCGGTGAATAAAGTCATGAACCAAATGCATATAAATTTGATAGCTAAACATGCAACCTACAAAGCACAAATATTTCGTTGAGGTCGGCGTACTCGTATCCGATAGGATCCTCGTCGGATACTCTAAGATACATATTGGATTCTCTTCCTACGTATCCGATAATTATAAAATATTTAGATACTTCACGAATATTTTTGTATCAAAGTAACACATATTTTTTAAATTTAATCTTTAATATCTCCTTTTGAATTCACATATCATATAATACATGAACAAAAATTTATACTGTTTCGAAAACACATGAGTATTTTTTAAGTATTATCTATTATTACATGTCAAAAGAGCATAAAATGAATCAATTACATTATAATCTTAGCTATAAATACTTCTAAATAAACCAAGTAAATATTACTTTTGATTCCTTTAATTAGTCACTTCATTTTCTGAATATATCATAATGATATGATATATACTTCTTCAAAACTAAAAAAAATTATTAATTTTACTTATTATGTCAAAGAATTACCAAAAGTTGGTAGATAATAGAAAAAATATGAAATATATTTTGTAATAAACATATCCAGACCATATCCATATCTTACTTTTTAAAATTTTATTGTATCGTATCGTAATCGTATCTCGTATCTATATTCGTGCTTCATATCACGCAACAAATGTATTGCACTAACAAGGTACCCCAGTGGTCACTCATTAGAATAACATTGTGACTGCGAAAAAATTTCAAGGGACTGGCTGAAAGAGTTCATGTACATTGGCAAATATCATAAACTTCTATCATATACCATATACCTATCGTCTAAGAGCATTTCCTATCATAAGATATCTTTGGTACTAACGCATCCATCACCACTACAACAGATAACCCCATGTCTTTTCCCAAACTACAAACAAGGTTCTTCATATTTATATGTATACTTTTTCTTGTTTTTGGTGGTTGGAGCTTTTTCCTTCTTTTTTTTTTTGTAGGGGCAAGGAAGAAGGTCAAGGGGACCTTGCTGCAAAATGTTGATCCTGAGTAGAGCAAAATATCATCACCACTAAAAAAGGGAAGGACACATTCCATTGTTCCTGCAAGCTATTGATGTGCAGTTTAGTAGCAACATTTTTTGTATAGAATCATGCACATAAGCTGATCATTTTAAGCACATCGGCCGGCTTGTTAAGCAAACAAAACAGATGGAAGGATTGCGGATTAGATAGGGGGGAGATGACCAATTAGTGATAAAGAAGCTCAAAAGCTAAAGTTTTGGATAAGCTAAAAAAACTATTAATATGAGGATAAAATCTGTGGTAGCCACAGATAGAATAAACAAACAACAAGCACCCACCCCCCAGGGGAAGAGAGAGGGTGTGAAGGGAAAATGAAGAGAGAAGAAGGGGGGGGGAGATTCTGGATCGAGTGAGTAAAGGTTAATATGCTACAACTTCCTGTCCATGTATATCAGGCATAGAAACATCCTTATCCTCACATCTGCAAACATCAAATAAATACCCACCAAGCATAAAAAAAAATAGATCAAGCTTGCACAAAAACATAGAGATTTTTTTTTACGAAATCTACAACGGTGCTAAAACTCACTGCTTCCCGTCTAAAACAACAAAAGTTCCAGGTCGAAGTTACATAAGCTGATGGGGTCAACTGCAACAAACTGAACTCAGATTTGTAATAATCTACACATCCAAAATCCTCATCAAGTATCCAGATGGTTAGCCACATGTCAAACACAATTCTTCAAAAGAAATATGTATAGAGAAACCTGAAAGCATAATAGTCACAAAAGGGCCAACACTGTTGAAGAATGTAAAAAAATGTAGTAGATACATAATACAGGTTTCCAACTATTTAAAGTAATTAGGAATATCCAAACCTTCCGTTGAGTCTAGGAGGGCCCAACTTCGCCAAAGCACGTTCCACTTCTTCACTAACCTGTTTAACAGCAACTGCTATATAAGACAACAGGAAGCTTGAAAACAAACAAGATCTTGCTTCAAAAAAAGTTTAACGTCAATCTTGCATGCACAACAGTTATTTGTGAACAAGAGATACCAAAGAAAACACAAACAATAATTATTATTTTCCGCAATATACATACAAATATTGAACATGCAACAAAAGTAATTCATGGGTGGTTCATATAGAGGTCGTCTATTCTCTTTTGTTGGGTGGAGGGTGGGTTTGAAGGGTTGATAAACCCAAACCGACACAAACACACACACAGAGGGAGAGAGGTTTGGCAAGGTTGACTGATACTACTGAGTGCTTGACACGTCTACACAACTTAAAAGGTTTCACATTTTGCAAGTAATTCATGACCATCAGTTAAAGATAGCTTAGCTCATGTTCCAAGTATTGCAGCCTAATTAATAGCCCGGAAAATGGATATACGAGAAATTATATGAACTCTTTTAAATGTATGATGTAAAAAATATCCCTTCCAGACACATATCTCAAAAGTATGTTTATGATGGGTTGTGTCTAGTTAGATCTGCACCAAAACGTGTGTATGTTAACCAAAACTTGAAATACATTTTTTTAAAAACTTCATCCACAAGTCATGTAAATTGTTCCAGCATCGAAGATACCCCTTAAATTATCTAAAACTTCACTTTTTTCTAGTTTATATGTCCGTTTCGTCCACATCCAAGTTGTGAGTAGCCGTTACTGTCAAGTTGAAACATACTGATGTCATGCATATATCGAAAATACTTGTCATGCCCTACTTAACCATAGATACTGGGATCGTGGATACCCAAGCGTCCCACGAACCGGGGTCACACAACCCAAAACGTGGTTGGTTCACAATCCAAATCGCTAGAATTACCAATTCCAAATTATAACCTGAATTTCAAAACCGATCTACACTCAAGGTGATTAAAAATCATAACCCTAACCATTTATTTTTTTTATTTTGGTTATTTTGATGAACTTTCAATAACATGTGATTACTACTTACTAGCTTATATTATTGAGAACTATAGTTATTAATATCGTACGATACGCGATACGTATCGTATGATACGTCACAATACATAGATAAAACGATACGAATCGAGGTTTTGTATCGTTTTTGCATAATATCGTCCAATACATGATACATTTTTACGATACGATACATATCGGTCGATACAAACGAAACGCGAAGTCTCTGTTTAAATTTTATTTTATTTTATTTTATTTTATTTAAAGCACCAAATTGTTCACAGCCTCAGAAAATAGAAAAAATGCCAAAGAAATGGCAAGAGATGAAAACAAGAATTACCCATCCATCAAACCCACAAATCAACAAAAACAACCACGAAAAGCAAATAAAATAAATTTTTGAAATTGGAAAAAATAGCAACACTAACCTGTAATTCAGATGAAACCGTAGGTTGAATTTTTACCCCAAACCTGTTAGTCGCACGATCTCTCTTCATCGCTATGAGCTGCGACCACGAGGTATGTTCTTCTTTTTCTTCTTCTTCTTCTCTCTCTCTCCGGCATCAGCATTGCCATCGCCTCTCGCCTCTCGCCTCTCGCCTCCTTCTCTGATGCCTTCGTTCATGGGTCATGAGACTCATGGACAGATATTTTATTTTTTTTTTTGGTTATAAGAATGAAAAATTACATTTACTACCCTATTACACTATAACTTTTTACTTTTAAGTATAAATAAGTACCATTAATTTAATTTGATACCCTTCATTATTTTTTTAATATTAGTAAATTATATTGGTGACTAGAATAGTAGGTGGAATATTAATGAAATGTTATGTTTTTATGAGTCTATGATTTTTTTTCAAAAGCATATATATTTTATTATTAATTATTTAAAATTGTGTCGTATCTTACGATACACGATACGATACACCTTCCGATACGCGATTTAACAACTATGTTGAAAACCATTAGCAAATACTTTGACTTGGACTATGGTCCACTTTAAAACTCTTTATCATAAATATATAATATAAAATAACTATTAGTTAACTGTGTATATATTACAATGACAGTGATCCCAATAAAAGTTACAAAGCAAAACACAATAAAAAATAGCGTACTAACTAAACCTACCCTCGTCGCACTGCATAAAGAAATAAGTATCGTACCATATACCCATACCTAGTACCAAATTGACAAGCAATCCACGTAACATTGTCCTGAACTTCACCTTTTTCTTTTGTTACACAGAGCACAAAGATCAACACACATCAATGACCCACCCACAGGAACACGACCTGCAGCACCTATCCCACTTCAACCACCATGACCCTTCACCAATTTCAAACTCAATTTTATACATGTCCAATCCAATTCAACCACCGCCAACACAATCCCGTCCATTGTCCATCCAAATCAAACCCAACTCATAAATTCACCAAAAAATAGAACCCATTCACATATTCACCAATTGTAAGAAGACGAGACCAACAACCACCAACTCCAAATGACATTGCATATGCATGCATGAGAGAGAGATATATAGAGAAGGGGGGAAATGTGGTGAGACTGCCTCACAAAGAAAAGTAAAAGTGGCAAGAGAGGGTGGAGAACAACAGCTAAGTGATTGATAAACGAGTCCTCATTGGATTCTGTTTTTTCTCAAATTAGAGCAAACCACCATTGCCACCCTTGCAGACAACCATCGCACCACCTAAGAATGCTCTGCAATTTAAACATGAACACTTCAATTCATCTCAAATTTCATCAAATCCAACCCGAAGTTCAATAGCAATTGGCATCAAACCAACCTTAATTTACCAACCAAACTCTATTTTTTAACATTTTCCATCAACCCCATCACAGTCGCAAATCTGTCCTATATGCATGTGCTTGGGTACTTCACATGACACTACCATAGGGATGGTGGTGGTGGAGAGGAAATTAAAATCAAAGAGTTCATAGAAGAATATGAAGTATTAGTGTCTTGAGATGTAAAAAAATATGCTTGCAGGGAACAAATATGCATCCAAAATTCTACAAACTGAGAGCCAACATTGTCCACACCAGATATAGATATTCTTTCTCTCTTTCTCTCAATGTGTGCTAGGCCAAAGAACTAAGGATAGCAATGTCCTAGATTACAACTACTGATACATAGGTATGCGCTCTCTCTCTCTCTCTCTCTCTCTCTCTCTCTCTGAGATAGTCATGAATGGAACAAAGGAATTAGAGGGACAAACATATAGAAAAGGAGAAAAGCAATCGACAGCGTAAAATGTGATAGACCTATTATATATGAAATATATCCCTTGGCTAATTTGGAATAACAACAATATCTATCAACTCTCTTCCGACAAATACTAACATGAGGTTTGCCTAAAGTTTAACATACAATATGGTTGTCCTTACAGATGGGCAAGGGCACGGGCACTGGTGGAATGTTCCCGACATTTCCATAACGAACTTGTCTATGATCCTCCTATTAAATGATTGCGTAGCATATCTCAAGTAAACAAGCGAAACACTTCTAATGCACACATGCATCATCTTACCCTCTGCAATTTCTAAGTTTAAAACATTCTTTTCTATATGCGTAACATGCAATTCGTAACAAAAAGTGACAACGAAGAGTAGTGCTTGGAAATGCTACTTTAGCCCTAGCTCCTCTTAATAGATCAAATAAGATAAAATTATTCAAAAAAAAAAAAAGGTCAAAATGGTATAGCTAATCTTCCTTTTCTTTATGATTATAATCTATCTAATAAGTTAGATAGTACTATAATAATGAACCTAGACACTTATAAAGAGCAAAACAAATGAAACCAATTAACACAAATATATCAAAAAATAGAGGTGAATTGTATAGACAAGAAATATTTATACTCTGTAAGATAAAAACTCGAATATAGACAAGACCAGAAGTAAATTGTGCAGACAAGAAATATTTATATATTGTAAGATAAAAACTATGACTACATCTTAAAGAAAAGAAAGGAGATTGTTACTATATAAATTATAGGACATATATACGTGATTAAAGAAGAAACAAAGATGACTAACCCACAGTACCATAAAAATCAGGTGAAGAGTTTATTTGACATATTCAACTAAAGCAGCTAAAAACTGTACAACCTGTTCCAGATAGCAATTTACCTGCTGGTATTTAAATGAAGAGAGTATTACAATTACATGAAGAGTCCTAATTTCAGTGCAAGAAATGATAACCCAAATAAATAAGGCGTGAAAACGTAGTAACCACTCTTCAAGCATAAACTTATAAAGTGAGTAGGTATATATCTTACAACTCTGCGAAGAATAGGTTCCAAGGATGAGCAAAGCTTTTGGAGACTGTCCACCTTCAGAGCTTCCACAATTACACTGCATAAAACAAATCCCTTTTTCAGGGAAAGAAATATGCAACCTTTTTTGCCCCATATTGATACGTAGAACAGAAATATAATAATAAACACACTATGATAAGGTCAAAGGAACAACAATTTAAAAAACCCCTAATTTTTAGGTCCATAAATCAATAATGATATATCCTCTTCCAACCAGAGCCAACTTTTTGGTCAGCAAAGTACTTAAAAATTTAAGACAACAGAGCGAAAACTGACAGAATTTTCTGGTCAACCAAATGATTAGCAATTTTTATACTGTAATAGCGAGCTAGCATCATAAGGTTAAAAATAATTTGTAAAAACTAAAAAGTAAATTCAAACAGCAAAGTAGACATGCACTTGCACAACCCACAAACATAAGATGAACGAAACAAAGACCTCCAAAGCACCCTAAAAAAAACTACCACAGAAAAAGTAATGTAACTTAATCTCTACACGAACTCAAGCTACAGTTTTCTTTTGGCAACACTACTTATGGAGATGTGCAGTGTTGACTTTGTTGCGAGTAATATGGCTGGAAAGAAATAGGTGTATTTTTTAAGATAATGAGCCTCCTTGGGAAGATTTGTGAGCAAGAATCTCTTTCTTGGCATCTCTTTGAGTATCAACGTCCAAGGACTTCAAAGGGGTTCCAATATTTTTAATGAAAGATCTTTGAGCTCAAGTTTGTGATTAGAGCTGTCACACAATTCCCTCACTTTTTTATTTTTTATTTTTCTGTATTTTTAGCCTGTTAAGCTTTCTTTTTTTTCTCTCTTCATGCATTCATTGAGAACTGCTTGTCGTCCCATATACTTATAATATTTTCTCATTTACTGTCAAAAAACAGAAAAAAGAAACAAATGAGAGACAAAAAGGCAAAAATGAAGTGGATCAAGCAAGATGATAGTAACTCTAAATTGTTTCATAAAGTTGCTAATGAAAAAAGGAAGAAAAAGTTGATTGCTAGGATTGAGACCAAGTCAAGGGAATTGCTTAAGTGTGAGAATCTCATCATCTCAAAGGTTGTTAACTATTTTTCCAAGTTATATTCTTCTAAGAATATTGAAAGTCCTTGTATTGAAGGGTTGCATTGGTGTCCCATTAGTGAGAGTACGACAAGATGGCTTGAGAGACCTTTTAAGGAATATTAAATAAAATATAAAGCCTGAGTTAAGTGGTGATAAATCTCTAGACCCAGATGCTATTGAAAGTTTTTGAGTAGTTCTTTGAGAATAGTGTTTTCAATTCGTGCGCTAATGCCACCTTTATCGTCTTATTCCAAAGAAAGAGACATCATTTGTGGTTAAGTACTTTCGGTCAATAAGCTTAGTTTCTGGTCTTTATAAGATTATGGCCAAAGTCTGTTCTAGGAGAAGCCAGGAAATATTACACGAAACTATTTTAGGCTCTCTAGGTGCTTTTGTTAAAGGGAGGCAAATTTTGGGTGTAGCATTTGTTCCTAATGAGATAGCTGAAGAGTACAGGGAGAAAAAAAAAAAAGGAAGGTCTTGTGTTCAAGGTTGACTTTGAAAAAGCTCATGATATGGTAGATTAGGATTTTTGGAGTATGACGAGTAGGAAAAGTTTTGATTTGAGATGGAGAAAGTGAACTATGGGATGTCTTAGATCACTAAATTTATGTCATTATAAATGGAGCTCCAAAATGCTGATTTAGAGCTAGTAGAGGTCTTAGGGCAAAGATTATCCCTTTCCCCTTTAATATTCAGCTTGGTGGTTGATGTTTTGTGTAGGATAATGGATAGGGTCAGTAATATAGATGTGGACGAGGGGTTTAAGATAGGGCAACAGAGAGTATAGGTAAGTCATTTGCAATTTGTAGATGATATCATCTTCTTTTATAATGGAGACGAAAAGAATGATCACTCAATTACCTTAAAATTGAAATGTTTGGGAGCCAGCAATTCATAAGACTTGATGGGCGGAAAAAAGCCTTTTTGGTCATGGGTGTGTAGACTTGTTTTAACTCACCGTGTGCTTGAGAATATTACAATTTATGTTATGTCGTTGTTAAGGCTGCCTTTGAAAGTTGAGAAAATGATGGTAGATTTTTTTGTGAGAAGGTAATGATGCAGGCAAGAAAGATCATCTAGTAAGTTGGGATAAGGAAGGTCTTGCATTGGGTAGCCTAAAAGCTAGAAATATTACTTTACTTGGTAAATAGCTTTGGAGACTCCCACTGAGCACAACAAATATGGGATATATATATATGTGACAATAGGTGGGAACCTACAGTGAGTGAAAGGAGTTCTTCACTTGTCCTTGGTGTCCTTGGAAATTCAATCACACGGACTATCACTTTTTCACAAAACTGCATGTATGTTATAGATAACGGGAAAAAAGTTCACTTTTTTTTTTGGGTGGGCGAGTCTTTGTTCGCATCCTTGTTTCCTCGTTCCCTCGTTTATAGAGGTTATCTAGATCTCATTATTCATACATTGCTAGTAGGGCGTCTCTGAATTTCTTCATGATGATTGGAGCTTTAACTTTTTAAGAAACTAAAGAGATAGAGAAATGGATGAATTGTCTTCTCTTTTGGGTATTCTTGATTATATTGTTTTGAAACAAAATTCCTTGGATAGAAGAAGTTAGAACCTTTCTTCTATGGGTGAGTATTCTTGCAAATCTTTCTTTGATTCTTTAATTGATAATTCATCTCCTATATTCTATTCTTTGAACCTCCTCCTTTTATTTAGAAGAGTAAGGCACATTTGAAAGTAGAAATTTTTGCACCGTTGATTACACAGAAGAAACTAAATACTAATAAAATGCTCCAAAAAATAAGGTCATCATTTTCTCTTCAACCGCAATGGTTTATCCTTTGTAAAAAAGGTGTGGAGTGAATGGACTATTTGTTTCTTCATCGTTCTTTGTCTCAAAGCTATGGAATAGACTCTTGAGTGTTGTTGGGATCCCTGAATGATTCGTAGTAGGTATGATTTGGTGCCTAGTATGAATATTGAAGGCTTTGGTTCAAGTACCAAGGCTAAGATTCTATGGAGATGTCCAATATTGACTTTGTTTTGGGTGGTTTGGTTTGAAAGGAATGGGTGGATTTTCAAGAAAACGATGGTTCATTGGGAACATCTTTAGGGATAAAGTTTCTTTCATGGCACCTCTTTTGGTGTCCACGTCCAAGGACTTTGAACAGATTCCTTTATTTTAACTAAAGACCATTGGGCCCAAGTATGCAAATATTGCTGCCACTGGTTTTTCAGTCTTCTCTTCTTATTGTAATTTTTGTTTGAAATTGTTTAGGTTTTCATTTTCTTTTTTCTTTATGTATCTATGGAGGAATCCTTGTCCACTCATGTACTACTCTCTTTTTTCACTTTTATAATATTTTATCGTTTTCTATAAATAAAAATAAAAAAAAAGTGGAAAAATGACTTTAGTATACAGGACACTTAACAAACACGACCAAATAGAAAGAAAATATAAAAGCAACCAAACAAATCCGAATATAAAATGACATGAAATGAGATAAAAATAAGTATATGGTTGCTTATAATTTAATCCAGCATATTATCCTTCACGAAGACGATATAGACCTTGGCAAAGTAGAATGGAGAAAAAGGTTCAAGTGGTCAATCCCAAATAATTGTAAAAGGATTTGTTTGGTTTGGTGGACACGCCCATTCAGTAGCCAAGTACATACTCAAAAACCAAAAAATAATCATAATAATAATACCAATTAATACCTCCATGATGATGTCATAGAATTTTCTACTAATGGGGTAATGATTACTAATCCAAATTCCTAAAGGACCATGGAGGCTTGATAGAAGTAGCAACAACAAAAGAAATTTGCAAATGCAGATATTGCCACAAAGATGCATGAAGAAGATCAACCATTAACTTCCTTCCAAACAGAAGAGAAAAAAGATGCAAAATATTACGCTGCATTAACAGGCTCTAACAATTCTCAGACTGTGGGTCACATATACAGTTAACCGCCCAACCTTTAGAAATCTTTTGATCACTAAGCTTGCAGCCAGTTTTCAAAGACAAATGGTCAACAAAATTAACATATATGGACAGTAGAAAAACTTTGTTAGGTTTTCTTTTGTGTTTATCTTTATCCAAATCCTAGGAATACTCAAAATTATCACCACTAAAAAAAATGGAAGACATCAGAGCTTGCCAAACGATATAGATCAACATTTAATTCTGTAAAAGTTACGGCACTTCAACTTTTACTATGCAATATTTTTGAAGGATTTAGGCTCCAGTAAATTCAAATTCACCAGTAACTAACACATCCCAAACTCCAAAAGTTGGAATTGAAATCTCTAACTCCAACAATCAAGATCCCAGTTACAAACAAATTACATAGTATTAAAAACTTCAAGCAAAATGACGAATTTTCAAACCACTAGTGCTAGGAGGAGTGGACTGGCTACGTCCCTAACTTTTGACATTACTTGACAAAACAAAAAGTTTTGAGCTGAAGCGAACCATGAGAAAGTAATAAAACAGAGAAGTGAGTCAATTGAAAATTCTCTGATTCTTTTGCCAAATGTATAGCTGGTTGCAAAAGCTTTTCTAATCTTCAATCACAACGCTTGCAGCTGACTTTCGAACCCAAATTTTGTGATAGAAAACGAAAGAACAATATTAAGGTTGATGGAAAATGTAAAAGTCCATGGGAGGACAAGCAGTCCTATATAGATACATAAAGAACAATGAAAAGAAAAGCCAAAACAAGCTTAAAACAAAATCAAAGTGATGCAGTAATTCAGTGACTCTTAGAACCCAAATAAGCAACAAAACTACATCTATGTGACTCTTGCAACCCAAATAAGCAACAAAACTACATCTATGAAAAACAGAAATAGAATCACTTCGTTTTGGTTGTGTCTCTCTTTAACAAAATCCTAGGAATACTCACAATCATACACACAACCATAAACAGAAGATATCAGAGCTTAATACATGATACCATATCCCATTTACTTGCGAAATAGTTTGAAGAATTGACGTTTATTACAGAATAGTTCTTGTGGTATTAGACTCCATGGAATTCAAATTCAATTTTGAAATTCACAAGTAACTATCACATTCACAAAAAAAATTCAAAAGAATGTCACTAGTACATGTACAATAAGAAAAAAGGCTTGTTACCCAGCTTGGTCCGTCCTAGTAACCGACAGTACTAGGAAGGGTGGAGGAGTTAAATCCCTTAAATTTGACTTTGTTTGCAAAAAGGGGTTTATTTAACGCAAACTATAAGATACTTACGAAAACCGAGGCCTAAATTAATAAACGAACAAAAGCAAACAAAATTTACTAATGAAAAACAACAAAAACTGTTAAATCAGAAAACTCAATAACACAACAAAACAACAGATTTACCTAGCTAAAGCAGGCCTTTTCCTCTCAGGTTGATCTTCTTCCTTTCCCTCCAAACTCCGTTTCCCTCTACTCATAGAATTGGTCCTCTCCATATACCTCGTCTGCATTTACAATATCCTGCCAAATTCCACAGATCTGAATAAAAGCACGCAAATCCCAAATCAGGCGCAAAACCTAAAACCACACTCTCTTCGCATCCACAAATTGAACCCTAATTCCACAAAACCAATCCTCAGAAAACCCTTAGTAGACTCACAAAAACATCATAAATCCCGAGAAAGTACAAATTTTATTTATGTAGACATAAAGATAGAAATATCTTGATTATTTGAACTTTTCGCAACTTCAAACAACCAAATACTACAACATACTAACCAAAGTCCCACAAAATATCGGAAAAGCAAGAAAGTGAGGGAAAATGAGAGAAAACCGAAACAAGCTGATCTATTAGTCCCAAAGTTTTACCAAATTTCACAGGCACTGAAACCCCCAATTGCGCACCAAGAAAGCAGCAAGAATGCAAGAAACTGCAGAAAAAACCCGAATGGGACACCAAGAAAATGCAAGAAAACGAGAGAAGAACAACTAAGATCCAAAATCTACACGCACGCATGTAGGTACCTGTATACGCGGTTGGTTGGGCTTTACGAGGATTCGTTTTTTGCTCACACACACACACACAGAGGGCTTTTGGGGGGTGTTCAGAGATCCACTCTGACGACTAAAAGTGGTAGTTTTTGTGTTTGGGATATTTTTGCCTGCCCTCGGAAGGGTTAAGTGACTTGTCGTGGAATCGTGGCCGTTGGTTTTGGGAGATGTAGAAAAAAAATTAGAGCTGCCACGTCAGCTTTATTTTATCCATGAAAAAGATAAATTAAAATGCTACAAAATCATAAAAACTTGCTCAATTTTCCACTTGCAATATACTCCTATGTTTTTTGTATTTATGGTAGTTACATAAATCTTGAAAATAGGATGGTGTTCAAACTCCTCAAGTATAATTTAGATAGCTGGCCCTCAGCTTTCTAATTGGACTGCCTCGAGAAAGGGTCAATCTTTTCCAAAATAAGTTTCATAGTCATTCATTCGTCTTTGACCAAATAGTAGAATCTATATTAGTGATTCTCTTTTTCACTAATCATCCATTTTCAACCAAAATGCCCTAGCAATCTTAAAAAGGCCCCTTATTATAGATAGGATGTTAACGTTTTAGTTTGATTACTGGGGTGCACTAGTCTTTTAAAAAACTTAAGAGCACGAAAAATTTATATTTTTCAGTAGAGTTGGGAACACGACAAAAGAAAGATTCCGATGACAAAAAAGAGAATGTTCCACGGTAAATCTATTTCATGTCGACGTAATATTTAAATCCTTAGAGTTTTAATTGTATTTCAATTTGGTCCTTACATCAATTTTTACCAATTTATTATAAAGGAAATGGTCTTTTGTGACAATACATGACTTGAACAAAAGGGTATATTTATCTAGTGAAAAATCTTTTACGTGTAGGCTAGATAACTTTATTTTATTTGATCTACCTAAAACTAACAAACCCGAAAAAAAAAATACAAAGTGAGAATATGAGATATATACTATATGTGTGTGTGTGAGAGAGAGAGAGAGACACCAATGTATTTGAGATATATTTTTTTGTTGAACAAATATATTCTTATGGGCAAGTCTTTGTGATGTCCTTTTGTCGTAACAAATTAATAGATCTCTATGAAAGATTGGATTGAAATTTACTTAAAACTTTAAGGATGGAATTGTTTAAATTGAAACTTTAGGCAACAAATAAAAATTATGTGCATGCTTTAAATATATAAATTGTAAATTACCCTAAAAAGATTAATAGTTTATAATACACATAACATTTAAGCGTAGATGTGAAAAAAAAACATATTAGTATCTCATGTTGTGGAGGAAAGATTAGTTGTTTTTTGTGAGTTTTGTATTAATTTGAGAGTCTAATCCTCGTTATGAGTGATGTAATTTTACCAATCATTTGGTGCTTTTTGATATTTGCATTTTTTATGTTGCTGTCAAAGATAAAAACAGTTTAGTCCTTCATTCCCTCTTAGTCTAATTTTACTGGTGAATTAGGGTCATTTGGTAATAAAATACAGGGTTATTTTGTAAGTGCATCAAAATTCAAGATGATAATATAAAATGACAAAACATTTGAGGACGTATGTGACATAGAAGTGGGATTACAATGATGGATTTCGTTTCCCTTTGCCATTCTTTTTTCTTTTGTTTATTCTTTTACGTAGTTTGCTTGAATGTATTATTTTTGATGATGCATAAATTGATATTCTGCAAGATTAACAATCAAGTATATGTAAGGGTGTAATTAATGAATAATTAATAGTAAAATAGTTAATAGTAGCAAACACACAGATTTATAGTAGTTCTGTTCGGATGACCAACTCCACTCTCGGGAATGACAACGGTGACCGGAGATCTTTATTGATGAATAAAAGCCATAGAAAAAATACACTTCTGGAGTGTTACAATGCTTTGAGAGAGAGAAACTAAAGAGGTGTATGAGCTGTTGAGGTGTCTCGAAGTCTCAAGGTGATGTCCTTTATGTGGAGAAGACTTATATTATATAAGTATGGTGAGGTGGTGAGGTGAGGCTGTCACTACTTTTTGGTAAGTACAATTAAGATAAAATTAAATCTTCATGAATGCATATCCCAATATTCTCTCCCGTGTGCTCCTATCCTCTGAATTTTTCTGGATCCTGAGCTGGGCTGGGATTGGCAAGGTGAGGAAGGATATCACTGGGGCGGTGCTAAGGAAGAGAACATGGAACAAAGGAGAGCCAAGGGACTCTATGGGGGGCGTTAGGTGCTTATGGGCGACTCCTTTGGCCATTGGTGACTTGGGCTCCTCTTAGTTTATTTTTATTAGGTCTGACCCAATTGATTTTAGGCTCCTCAATTATGACCAAAGAAATTAAAAACAAATGGAGGTATGGTGCAAGTATGACTGACAATTCTTAACGAATTTGAATCGACTAACCAAATTTTAGTTAATAAATAGGTCGACACAAATTTGATTATACATAAAGAACTTATACAAAATACATATGTATTATCATGAGTGAGTTGTCTATGGGTTAAACAAACTTGAACATAAAACTTATTATACACATCAGGAATTGAATTAGACGTGATCCAATTCCAAACTCGATATGACAAGACTTGGTATCACCCCTAGTTGCATGCCAATATAGAGCTTCCTCTATGGGCAATATTTCTTCTCTCTTCCTATCTTCACCAGTCACTTACCAGACTTTCCATTTACTTCTTTACAACTAGACATTGAAGACTTGGAATACTACTAGAGCCCAAAGCCGTATGGAATGTTTTTTCCACCGTTCCTCCCCGGATTCCTTTGATAAACATTTTTCAAAGTATTTTTTAACTTTTTTAAACAAAAAAAAAATTTAAAAAAGAAGTAAAACACGTTTGTTAATGCAAAAAGTATTTTTTAAAAACAAAAAAAATATGTTTTTAACTATGTAGAATGCATGTTCATTTTAAAAAAAAACAAGCGCATCTCCTACTAGTTAATGGTACATGCTATAACAAGAAAAGAAATGAAGGAAAAGCTGCAATAGCAATACTAATTGTTCTATTGCAACCTTTAAGAATGGTCTATTGGTCAAGTCTATCTTTTTATAAGCAAAATGTCTCAAGTTTGATACTTTTAACACCCTTTAAGGTCAGCCCACTTATTTTTAAACTAATTCGAGTTACGGTGAACAACTTAAAGTTAAAAAAAAATAGTCAACACAAACTTAGAAGCCCTGTAGCAAAAAAAAAAAAATTGTAATATTGCAAAAGTATTTCTTTTGGTATTTCCAAACTTCATTAAGTATAAGTAGTATAAATAGTGGCAACTTTCCATATGATTCGACAGCTGAACGAAGCATGAAAATGACAACAACGAACACGACAAATAATGGATTAAATAAAGATTCAGCATGAATAACCCTATTTTGGCATGATAGACCAGTTAAATTAATATTTTGTCATACAAATGTATGTTAGTTCAAGTTAACTTTGCTGGAATGATTTTTAATTTATGAAGCGTTGGGTTTGGTTCGGAAAGTAATCTTAGCCCTACAATTTCTAGTTCGTAGTTACGCAATACATAAGCACACTACGGACCCAACATTACACGTACATAAAAGGACACAACCCGAATATGACAAGACCCGACTAGATTTGAACAACCAACAGGAAACTCAAAATCTGCTAATGTAAAAGAATAAGTTTGTGAGAGTCAGATATCATGTATCATTAACAACTAAAATTTAACCCTTGTGTAATTGGCTTGTTTTCAAGTTTGCTTGGCTGAACTCCTCTAGCCTTTGATAAAGCTTCTCTAGTAGGCTGCGGCAGATCTGAGGAGAAGTGCAAGGCCCGCACATGAGATAAATGACATTGCCCAGGGGTCTCATGTAAATGCCATCTTCACGGAGCTTCTGAACAAGAGAGTTTGCGTATAGCGATGCATACCTGCCAAAACCCCCGACCCATCAGTCAAAAATTAACTGGAACAAGAAAGCAACGGACACCATATGCAGTGAAAAAACAATGCCATTCCATTGAAATATTAAAAAAAGTGAACTATGGAGAGCTTTCAGTTTATACTTAAACCACAATTAAAACAACGCAATACAATATCAAGTTTCATACTGCAACATAAATTGTTGGAGAGAGGCATTGCTGTCAGAACCACCAAAAATAAGATAAACACAATGCATGCACAAAACACTAAGGTTAAGAAGTGGACACAACAAGAATCAGATGCACAAGCAAAGCATCAAGCATTTCTGAACTCCCTCATCATGAATCCCAAAAATCAACCAGTCGTGATTAATATGGTACATACAATTGGTTAATATGTTATTTGTACAATTAACCAAATGAACGAGAAGCTCAATAAATCCTCTATGAAACAACTTTAGATTAATAGTTATGCCTTGAAGATGTTAAAAACCAGAAGAATGCATGCTATATGTAAAAAGGATATATGACGTAGAGGAAAGTTTCACAACACACTTCAACTTATTCTTTTTTGAGTTCCTGATTGATGGTTCACTAGTTACCATTTTCTCTGCCTCATTTGATGATATGGAAGACAAAGGTGCCTAGTGAGATGAAAGTTCGTGCATGGACAATTGGGCATGGTAAAATTAATACTAATGATATGTTTCAAAGAAGAAGACCTCAAACTTGTCTTTCTCCACAGTGGTGTGCTAAGTGCTGTGGTGATTGCAAAAGTATTAATCATTTGTTCCTACATTTGCCCTATTCCTTTATATTTGTGGAACAAGTTGTTTTCACTGGCAGGTTTGAGTTGGGTTCCTCCTTGGTCTTTCTCCACTTTGTTTGTGGAGGACTTTAAAGGATTTGGACATAAATCTGAAGGAGTTACACGATGTGGGCTATTTGGTTGGAGAAGAATGCCTGAATCTTTGAAGAAAGATGGGAGAGCGTAGATGGTCTATGGAACTGAATTGTTTTCTTGGCTTCGGTTTGGGCATCAGTCCCTAAAGATTTCGAAGGAATTCCACTTTTTTGTAATTTTTGTGGGATGGAGGGCAGTTTTTGATTTATAGTTGTTGGACCTCACTTAAGTTGTCCTTTGATTTTTGTCTTGTATCTTATCACTTGAGGGTTGGACTTCTTGTCCAACTTCTCTTTTTATGATGTACTTTTTCGTATTATTACGAATATAATAATGGATTCTCAAAAAAAAAAAAAAGTCTTCGACTTATTGTTGGAAAGAGTATGACAAACTAGAATTGTCACAGAGCGGCTAATAACAATGTTCCCCCTAAAAGTGTGGTAGGTTAATCCTTAAAAGTGATACAAGCATACATCACTGTTGTAAATGTGGCATCTGAGTACGAAATTAAATTAGGTCAAAGTTAGGAAGCAAGTTAGGAGATAATACCCAGCATTACAGCCTTCAGCTCGAAGTTCTACGGCACAAAGGGTTCCCAACGCAACAACTCTTTGGATTGCTGGAAGTAATGAGATATTCTGAACTAGTTCCAAATCCCATAACTGCAACCATTCAAAAGCCAAAAGCAATTATGCAAAAATGATAAGGAACACAATTAGAGCATGATGTCTACCAATTATTATTTGAACATGATTGTACTCGTTTGTCTGAATCTTCTTTTCAAAAATATCTCACTTTTTCTATCATGTTCTACTGTTGTAATCAAAATTTAAAATATTGGGCTTATGCATTTGATAAAAACCATGTGAGGATGCTAACATATGATACCAGCCCATCACTCTGTCCATTCAAGGTAAAAGGAAACCAAAAAAAGGAAAAAATAAGAAAAATCACACCCTCATTGCGCAAATATGAAATCAGAGCTGACAAGTTCGAAGGAAAATATGTTCCCAAGAGCTGGAAAAACAGGGCTAGGAAAGGCAGTAGCTCAATCCCTACCCACCTACACAATGGGCTGTTTCAAAATTACCAGAATACTTGAGCTCCAATTCGGAACACATGTTATAACTTATGGTGGGGTTCAAAAGAGGTGGAGAAAAAGATCCATTCGGATAGCTAGAAAAGATCCCGCAGGAGAAGGGAGAGGGGCAATGTTCTTTTAGCTATAACAGCTTCTATGTTAGCTCTTCTTGCTAAGCAAACTTGGAGAATCTACCAGAATCCACAGTCACTGCTGCATCATGTTTTTTAAGCCAAATTGCTTCATACTCCTTTTTGAAACTAGCCTTGGCCTAGGCCCTCTTGCACATAGCGCAGCATCTTAGAGGCAAAGAACGTGATACTATGTGGATCAAGATGGAGAATCGGGAATGGAAATAATGTGCATACCTGGCAGTTCAGGTGAATATCTACCCCTACAACTCCTAAGGTAAATCAATCCCTGCTAATTCCTAGCGTGCACACGCAAAGGTGAACTGCTTAGTTGACATGGACCTGCACAACCAGAAGGGCTAATTAATTTAAAAAGTGTTCTGGCCATATGAAACCAAAACAATTTAAGTTCATCCCTCTGGGTGATACTTTGCTTGACGACAAGTTGATATAGGACCAAGGGTTTGTGTTTCTGCTCGAACTGCATATCAGCTGATTATGGAGCTAAATTTACTCAAAAATGAAAGGGCTGAAGTGGAAACATCCAGCAGTGCAGGTTCAAGCAACTGTAAATTCTCATGGCACCTAAAAGTACCAAAGAAATTAAGATATTTGCATGGCGGGTTGGCCCAATGCATTGCCCACTAATGCCAACCTGAATTTAGAAAGAATTCTGGTGAACAAACTATGATTCTGTGTACATGGTGGTGGTTATGAATTAAATACTAACCCACAAAAAACCATATCATTGACCCAGGTATGTGACTGGAGGTAATCCACATGGTTGGTTGTTAGGGTAAATTTTTCGAGACAACTCTCTAACAAGACTTAGAGGTCGATCACATAATACACACATGCATTCCTCCGCTTACTCTATCTTGCTTTAATTCTAAGATTAACATCCTCTCAAATTCCCCATATTTAACTGCAAATATCCCACTTTCTTTATAACATCAAAATACAAAATTATCCACTCTTTGGTATCTTTTGATCTTCAATTTTTACAACCTCCCCTAGTTCAATTGCTACTATTACTTACTTTACATTCATATATTTAGTTTTACTTCTACTAGTCGTGGATACTCTTGATGCTAAATCTTTTTTCCAAACGTTTACTTTAGCATTAATTCCTACTTTACTTTCATGAAGCAATATTATATCAGCAACATATAATATACACCTTAAAAGCTCATCATGAATGTGTTGAAGGCAAAGATGTACAAAATTAAAGTAGAACTTTGATGTAAGCCTACCTAGAATAAAAGAATAAGATGTTTGATACACACATTAATCAATATTATGGGAACCTGAAGTATTGCAGGACAGGTGATTCTCAATTTTTGTCAAGGCAGTTCTACTTAAAACATCTTTCTTGCTCCTTTCAAAATCACAAGATTATTTAACAAACGCATCCAGAGACTTACCTAACACAAAATTTTTGTACCCAAAAGCTCGGGAACAACTCTTCTACAAGCAGGAGAGGGCAAAGTCTCCGTTCCAGTTAGCAGTGGATGCCCTTACTGGGCAAATGACCAAGTTTTAAGCCTCCCTACTCCCTTCCCAAATGCATATATGATGTGCTCAAATTTAACAAAAGAAAAAATACATAGTGTGGAGTAAATGCAACAGATACAGGAACTGATGATAACCAAAAAAAAAGAGAGAATAAAAACATGAGCAAACAGATTTCCAAATACCTCCTTCAGAAATCCTCCTTCAGAAGCAAGATTTAAGTTTGTTTGGACGTCCTTAAACCATTTGATGGATTTAGCAGCAGCTGTACATCCCATAGCATGTGCAGAGTACGAGTGTCCATGCAAAAGGGCTTTAAGCTGAAACCAGAGCAAATCCACAGGATTACTAAGGATGGCCAAGGCCACAGGATTACTAAAGATGGCCAAGGCCCACCTGAGTTTTGAAAATTGTCATTTTGACCCCCTTCATTTTTCCTTTTTTGTTAGTTTTCAAGATAAAATTAGGTTGGTCCCTCTTAAATATGGATTTTTTCATTGTGCCCTCTCTAACTCTCTTAAACCTATTTTAATTTTGTTACACTTCTAGTTGGCTGCCCTAGTTTTGAACTTTTTGGCTTTATCCCTTCATACATATACACACATACCGAACTCCTTTGCAAATGAAGTAAGTTTTGAGTTTAGATTTGGATTTGGCACATCACCATGTTCTGTAAATATGGACGAGTGTTGAGTGTCAACAAGAACAGAGTGTCAAACACGGAATACCCTGATAATCGATCCACACCGAACGACAACATTGGTACCTAGAGAACCACATGCATGCACCCGATTACCCCATTAAATATTAACTTAATTTACTACGGCCAAATTTTTACCGACAAAGTCTTCCTATAGGGTAGCAATGAACTTACAAAGTTGTATTTGGGGGAAAAAATATCTTTTGACATGGGATTTAATAATTATCAACTAAGATTTTTATTTATAGCTAGAAAACAATCCTAGAAAAGGAAAATTAAAAGGGTTAAAAGGGCATTCCAGTGCACAAGGCTTCTACCACTACGAGTTCTGCATAGTCCACCGAGAGTCAGATCTACATAGTATCAGGAGGAGATTCTCCCAAGTTTTGAACAGGAATTTGCTCAATTAGTGTACGGGATGCGATGAATAAGATTACAATAACGATGGCAACATGACAACAACAATGACAACCTGGAGCATGTAGCATTTGTTAGAACATCACCCAAAACCAATGGGTGGAGTGGTCCCTCAAGTATATAAACCAACCTTGGCGGTTCTAATTATTCGATTTGGGATACAAACTCTATTAACACCCTTGACCCTTCCTCATATGAAACCCGAACTCACAAGTAGGGTCAAACAAACATACACACCAAAAAATTTAAATAGGTAAGAGATTTGACCCACTAACCACCCTAGACCTAACTTTGATACCATTTTAGAGCATCCAATCTAAAATCAATTGATAATGGATGGAGTGGCCCCTCAAGTATATAAACCAACCTTGGTGGTCCTAATTATTCGATGTGAGTTACAAACTCTCTTAATAATATCTGACATAAAAAATGAAGAAAAACTTGTGTATCATTTTTGGTCAAAACCTGGAACTTAATACCTACAAAACAAAACCCCTTTTCTTGTTTTTACAAAAATATAATATTTTTCTTTAGCTTTATCTAAAATATTCTACAAATAAATTCCTCTCAAGTACTCGAGTTTTCGAGAATCATATGCACTAAAGGTTAAGGAAGTACTCAAAATTTTTTTTTTTTTGTAAAAACTTGGGCGTAACTGCCAACAATGGGAGAATAATTTCTAACACATGAACATTCATAACGATGAAGATGATTCGGGGAACAGCTCACAGGTCAACAAGAGACAGTTATCACGTGTTTATGAGCAAATAGAGATAAATGTGGAAACTGAATCGTCTCTACTAGACAGAAGAAATTCACCATCAACTTAGTGGTTTCTCAGCCTTATATTCACTGACATATGTAAAAAAGCAATGAATTGTAGGAAGGCAAGATCAAAAGAAAAGGTATACAAAAGGGCTTGTCTTTCACTCTATTGCTTGGTTAAACAGGAATGCATGGAAGAAATAAAGAAATAGTGTCCATTCATTTTATCATTGTATCCTTAGATATTCAAACAAGTTTGATGGGCAAAGGTGTAGAAGAGAAGAGATTGCCAATCCCTTCTACCCACTTGAATTAACATTGCCATGCCCCAAATTCATAAAAGCGTGATTAAAAAAAATACTTTATTTATTCCAAAAGCACATGCTAGTTTGCTGTAAAAATATCTAGAGAAGTATCTCTAGTTTAAATAAATCATTTTTTTAAAAAATTCGACAGAATTTCCTTTAAAAACTGGGCATCCAGCTAATTGGTGAGAGCTACTAGTGAGAGTATTAAACATAATAATTATACCTAACTAGTCATTCACATCATATCAACCATAAACATCTCTTCTCATGACATACACAAATAAATCATTACTGTTCAAAACCAGGATAACAAATAAAGGCCCACAAAATCCTTCCAATATCGGGTTATAATCTAATTATTCAAAATTCTTTGTCTCGAACATAATATACAGAATATCAAAAATCTTTAGAAGTAAACCATTTAAAAGGTCACAATCTATAAATATTCCCTCAAATTAATCAAGATATAAATTGTTTATAAATGCTCGATAATATACATCGTTGTGCATTATTCTTTACATACTCTAATTAAATATATAAAAATCGTAACAACTATCTTCTGCCTCAATACTCCCACTATGCAGTCCACCAACTTCTGCCCATAACTAAAAATGTTAAATGATAAGAGTGAGCAACCACACGCTCAGTAGGATAATCCTTTTCTCAAGCATATATAAAGTTTTAAATACCAACAGTTCACAATCATAATAATAGGTAATGAAATAATTTATCAATAAGTCTAGTTACACGATAAGTAGTAAGCCTTTTTGAAAGTACACTATGTATTATCATTTGAAAAACATAAGTGGAACATCAAGGACTTTACCATATTGAAACCAAATCTCAAAGTTATACTATAAAACTTTTCTTCTTGAAACATAATGCAACACCATTAATTTTATAAAGTACGAAGTCAGAAATCTTTATACAAACATGTGTATAATCAATCTGATAAAATAATTATTCTTATTTTAAACACAATTCATAAATTTGTTCTTTCCAGGCTATTTTTCAAAAATATTAATTCTACTTATTTTCACCTCAACCTCACCTTATATCAACCCACTCAAGAAGTTTGTTGAAATATTGGTCTATTAGTTTCTTGGTACCCAAAATTTATGTATGCTACCCATACGAACAAATATCATCAAACCAACACCGGTTCACGAATGAACTATCCCTGGAGAACCTTTTGGATCTTACACCCTAGGGTCTCCTCGCTCTTCTTACTTTTTAGGGGGATGTGTAAGGTACAACTTGTAATGCCACACAGGTTGTCACCGAAAATCACTACTATCAGCAATCTCCCCAGGGACTAATAGTTGTCTTGGCAACCCCCTCAAGGCCCCCAACCGTCTACTAACCCTCTACTTGTCGGTATTGAACATACAAGTTTCAAACCATAATTTTATGATCACTTTCCATTCCTAACGCCAATCACAACTTTGACATTTTTCAAAGTACATAGTTTTACAAATTCTCAAATTTTTATTTCCAACATAACACATTTTCAAAATAACTCACACACACACCAAAAATACAATTTGTACCATTTTATTGCAAATTTCGCAAATTAAATGATTGAGAAGTTATATATATCAACACCACCCTTTCCATACTTTAAAATAACTCAACAATACCCAAAATCATGGTAAAATATACTTAATCATTTCATAAAAATCAATACCTCTTTCCACAATTCATCATTTCGATACTTATAGCCACTTTGGCATTTTATCAAACACATGATAGACATCAAATCTCCAAATACACATTTACAAAGTTATATGTCAATTCTTAAGAGACAAATCAAATATATTATATACAAAATCACATATACTATAAAGAACCCAAAATCTTAAGTTCAATCAAACACCTATAACCAAAAATAAAGTTAGGGTTTCAAACCCATACTATAAAGAACCCAAAATCTTAAGTTCAATCAAACACCTATAACCAAAAATCAAGTTAGGGTTTCAAACCCATAATACCCAAATTCATTGAATGCATGTAAGTTCACAAATTCATGGCAAACTCATCATTTAATTAAGACCCATATCATGAAAACATGTATTTAACTCATACTAAACAAATAGATATAGAACATACATGAGATGCATCAATGTATATGTAAGAGAAAAGAGAACCTTACCTCAAAACTCAAGAACCTAAGCTTCACCTTCAAATATCCAAGTGGATCCAAGAATCCCAAGTCATGTTCTTAGATTTTCAAGCAAAAACTCAAGCTCTAGAGATCTTGTTCTTCCCTTTTCTCTTTTCCTTTATCTTCTACCAGGGTTCTAAGAGGTATTAGGTAAGAGCAGACTAAAATAATGGGAGAAATGGGGCTGAAATTGGGGTTTTAAAACCAACAGTCCCAAAGTTTACGTTCATAGAGCAAAAAATATATTTTTCTTCAAAATTACGGTTTTGCCACTAAAAATATCCAATTTGATCCCTATGATTACCCTAAGATTTTTCGATGTTTCGGATTCATTTTTAATGTTATTTTAACCTAAAAATATTTAGTTTATAATTTATTTCAAAACTAAAGTCAATTTACACCCAAAATACTAAAGTTATCATTTTATCCTTTTCGAACCACTATATGAGCTAAACATCTATTCTAAGGTTTTCGGACCTCCCGAATTCAATGGTAATATTGTTTTGACCTAAAAAAATTAATATATTCACTTAGTTACCCTAATCAACCTTAAACACCTCCAAAAATTAAATTTGACTCAAAAATCAATACGCCCGTAACTCAAACTTACGCGACAGTTCCTTTAACAACGATTCGAAGTTTCTCCCATCATTTTAATCATTTAAAAAAAATATTATCAAGTTAATATCATTTATAGTTATATGAAATATAGGATCTCACAAACATCATATAAGGCTGCTATCCCATTCTTAGTAGTGTGAAGTGAGAACAAATGTTATTCATTTGAATGGTCAGCTTGACACGCACACATCCATAAGAATAACGAGGAAGAACCTCAATTAGTAATGGGCACAAGCAGAATCTACTAGATCAAACTAAAGTGACTTCCCTCCAAACTCACATTTAATATTTTTCATTTGAATACTTTCATGAATAAAGAGGGAAAATTAAAAAGATTAGGCTAAGAAATGCAAGGGTTATAAAACTAAGCAAATTACGCCAGGACACTGCAAGGGATACAAAACTCATTATCAGCAACCAAATTTGGCACTCCAGGGCATAGAATCATTCAGTCATCCAGTGAATGTTCAATAAAAATCAATTTTGCCACTCATTCAAGGCCACTATATACGTCACCTTAGAATCTCCAACAAATGCATCAAACACAGCATCCGTCGCCAATGTGGCAGCCAAAGGTACAATTCCACCGGTCATCAGCTTTGCAAAGCAGGCTATATCTGGTTGACAGCCAAGTAGTCCTGCAGCAGACTGTACAGATAGATAACATCCTATCGGCCAATTGATATCAATTTGAAAATAAAATGAAATTAAGAAAAGCAGGGGCAACTAACCTCCACTCCTAATCGCCAGAAACCAGTGAAAACCTCATCAAAGATAACTGGAACATTCCGATTCCGACATTCTTTAACAAGTATACGTTGAAAAAGTGGATCAACCATTTGCATTCCGCCAGAAGCTTGTATCACTGCAAAATAATGGCAACTAAAAAAGGATATGACCCATTTTCTAGGCGTTGTTGACATGAACAAGATATCCTATGTCAAGTGGCACTCTAGGCCATTCAATACCAAACAACAAGAACACATGCCATCAAAGTAGAGAGCCAAGGAAAGCATTGAAAGTGGATCGAACCAATTCAATTGAGAAGAATCCTCTGTTCATTTTGTTCGTAGCTAACCTTCAATTATTTTTCAGGTCTAATATTATGATATTAATTACTATGAAGTGCCTTTATTCAGTGGATAGGATTCAAATAACTTTTAGGGTTTGTTTCGCTTGAAATCAAAAGACATTTTCCACTAAAATTAATTTTAAGGCATGTCTCAATTAAATCGAAAAAGTTATTTTGACATTAGTCATACTAGGTCTTAATGTTATTGAAATCAAACAGTTGTTCTGACACCAATTATTTTAGGGCATATTGATAAGCACTTAATATTGCATTATTTCATACCCTTTCACATCTAATTTAGGCTTGCCAACGAACTAACTTGTTTCACTTAGTGCGTTTTGTAGCTTAAGCCTTGATTTTAGTGTTGTAGGCATTTTAGGTATAAACATGGAGTTTTAGCATGAATATAATGGCAAGGAATAAGGTGGCAGTGAGTTTGCTCGGGTTTAGATGAAACCGGGGGTCTTGCTAAGTCAATTGAAGAAAAAAAGAAGAACTACCGGTAGGAAGTCAGTTCTACCGGTCGCTGAGCTCACAAAAGTTTACAAGATTTCATCAGAGAAGTTATACAAGTAATTGTATCACGGTCTATCGATAGTTGAAGCTATAGTACTTTTATCAGAAGAGTCTTACCAAATTAACTACCGGTAGGAGAAGCTACAGAAGTTCTTGACAGACAGAGAACTACCGGTATGTCTACCGTGCTACCGGCAAGTCGAGTCAGATATTCTTGGGAAGTTTAATTAAAGATCAAATTTTGTCAAAACTTTTGGAGATTCTTAACCTAGAAGAGGAAAATATTTTGGGATTGATATCTTTCAAAGATCTGAAGATTTTCCTTCCAACTATTATAAATAGAGACCCTTTGGAGAATCAAGGAAGATGAGGCTAGAGAATACATTTTAGGAGTTTTCTTTTACTTTCAAGACTTTGTTATTTAAAATCAATTTTTCAATACAAGCAATCAATTTCAATTCAGTCTTTACTTTTTTGCATCTGATTATGTCTTTTTTGAAGGTTTACGTCATTTTCATTATCATGAGTGAGTAGTCTTTTTTCGAATGATCTAAGGAAGGAGTTGCAAACCTATGAAGTAGGGCGTATGCCTTAAACTAGGATTTTAACGTTTATGTGATTGATTGAACATATTATGCTTTCGGAAACCTAATAGGTTTGCATACGTCCTTGTTATTTGTATGCAATTAGGCTTAGTACAAAAATTATGGTGTTTTCTGCAACCTTTAGAGTATCGATTCTTTCATCATAAATCATCTTTCAATTGCTACATTAGTTCTTTCAAAGTTTTTAGTTGAAAATCATTCGTATGTAGTAGTTTGAATACGAAAACAAATGAGTTATACATTTAAGGTAAAAACTCTTATTCATAGGTAGGATGAACTCAAAGAACTTTTTTATTTATTTTTTATCACCTTGGATTCCAATTTTTTAAATAAGAAGATGACCTTGAACTTTTGTTCAAGTTACTACACGATACCTTTCTCTTACGCTTGAGAGCTTTCATGAAAATATAACCCATTTTGAGGACAAGCATTTTTGGCGCTATTGCCAGGGACAGATCAAAAAGTTCACATGATGTTTTCATCAACATCTGGCAAATGAAAAATTGTGGTTGCCATCAGGTGAGAAATTCTTTTATCATCATGACTTGGGCATTGTGAAGGAATTGAAGATTTTTGGTCCAGAAGATATATACAAAACATGGGAGTCTTTTGCAGGTTGGTTTTTTTATGTTTTTCTGACGTATTGGTCTTGCTTTATTTTATGATCCCATAATTATTGAATTATCAGTATAGAGCAAATACACGTTCTCTTGTTGCTTTGTTCCGAGAATTTTGTAATCTTCAACTTTTCAATAGTAAAATTTTGTCGCTGGATTTCGTTTTTGGACGTAGGCTTACTTGTTAAGTCAAAGCACGTAAATCTTGTGTTCTATTTTTCTATTTCATTCATTTTTATTTTGCTTGTGACATTGGTTCATAACAAACTGATATCAAAGCTATTAGTTTCGGGATGGCTACTGTAAAATTTGAGATAGAAAAATTTGATAGTCAGAACAATTTTAATTTATGACAGATTAAGATGAAGACATTGCTTCGTCAGCAGGGTTTGACAAAGACCATTGATGGATCTTTTTCCAATGAGACAGATAAGACTAAAGTTGCTGAAATTGAAAATAAAGTACATACTACAATTCAGTTGTCTCTTGTTGATGAAGTTCTTTGTGAGGTCGTTGATGAAGACAAAGTCAAAGGGCTATGAAAAAAATTTAAGAGTTTATGTATAAAGAAGTCTTTCGCCAACCGTTTGTTTCTGAACCAACGATTGTATACACTCAAAATGAAGAAAGGTACGTCAATTACTGAATATCTTGATGAATTTAACAAAATTATTGTAGACTTGAAAAATATTGGTATTAAAATTGGGGATGGAGATCAAGCCCTTATTGTGTTATGCTCACTGACTGATTCGTTTGATAATTTTGTTAATTTGATGTTGTACAGGAAATACTCGATCTCCTTAGTTGATATGAAGTCCTCTTTGAATTTTAAGGAGTTGCATACTAAATTGAACGGTAAAAACAATGATGCTCGAAGCCGAGGGTTTGTTCATGAAGGATCGTCATGATAATTCCTCTAATAATAATAGAGGTCGAACTGTTGAAAGAAATTTAGATAAAGGAAAAGAAAATTTTGGATATCGATCACAGTCGAAGAAAGAAACCGAATAATATTGAATGTTCTATTATCACAAAATTGGTCATTAAAAACGTGATTGTTTTAAGTTGAAAAATAAAGGGAGAAAGAAAAAAATCAAATCATTCTGATTCCTCTAGTGTTGTAGAAGATACATCTTATGGTTCAGATAATATCCTTACAGTTGTTGTCTTTGAAGGAAATTTTAATGATGAATGAATTCTTGATTCAGGTTATTTCTATCATATGTGCTTTTAATAGAGATTGGTTTACCACCTATGAGTCAATCAATGGTGGTTTAGTCTTAATAAGAAATAATATTACCTGTAAGATTGTTGGAATTAAAACACATGATGGGGTTATGAGGACTTTAACAAATGTATGACATATTCTAAAATTAAAGAAGAATTTGATTTCTTTAGGTACTTTAAATTCCATTGATTATAGGTTTTCTACTGAAGGTGGAGTTATGAAAGTTTATAAGGGTTCCCTAATTCTGATGAAAGGTAAAAAAATTAATGACATTTATGTTCTTCAGGATGATATTGTGATTGGTGTAGCTGGTGTGTCATCTTCAAAAATTCCAGATTTAGATACTACCCAGTTATGACATGTGTTTGGGTCATATGACCGAGAGGAGCATGAAAGTCTTGTGTAACCAGAGTTTGTTTGGCAAACAAGAAATGAAAAAGTTGTTTTTTGTGAGCATTGTGTCTTCGTGAAACAGTGTAGAGTCGAGTTTAGTACAACTATTCACAAGATTAAAGGTACAATTGATTATATTCATTCAAACCTTTGGGGTCCTTCTCGGATTCCATATAAGGGAGGCGCTCAGTATCTTTTGACCTTTATTGATAATTGTTCAAGAAAGGTTTGGGTGTATTTTCTGAAACGCAAGAGTGATATTTTTGAGATTTTCAAGTAATGAAAATTTTTGATTGAGAAACAGACAGGCAAGAAAGTCAAGCGTATCAGAACAGATGATGATTTGAAATTTTGCAAAGGTAAATTTAATGAGTTCTGCAGAGATAAAAGCATTGTCTGACATCAAACTATCTGGTCTACTCTACAGCAAAATGGGATTACAGAGAGGATGAATATGACTCTTTTGGAGAGAGCACGTTGTATGCTCTCTAATGCAAGGTTGTTCAAGGATTTTTGAGCTGAGACTATCAGCACTGCTTGTTATTTGGTTAATTATTCGCCATCCACTGCTATTAAGTTGAAGACTCGTCCTGAAATATGGTCTGGTACTCCTGCTGATTATTCTGATTTAAAAATATTTAATTGCACTGCTTATTATCATGTGAATGATGGTAAGCTTGAGCATATGGCTAAAAAATGCATATTTATTAGTTATGCTAATAGCGTGAAAGGATATAGATTGTGATATTCTGATCCTAAATCACCTAAATTTATAGTCCGTAGGAATGTTGTATTTGATGCATATTTCATATTTCATCCGAGAAAGGAGTTTGTAGTTTCTGTGGGAAAAAACAGGATTTATAGCAAGGAAGTGGAGTTACATGGTGGAAGCTTCATAGAAAGTACTTCTTCAAGTCAATCTATTAAAGATTTGTCTAGTTCTAGTTTCGGTGATAATCCACATGAGAAGCAACAGTATAATATTGAACAGACAGGGAGAGGAGGCAAATTAGACCCCCTCAGAAATATGAGTATGCAGACTTGGTGGCTTAATGCATTGACTATAGTATAGGAGTTTGGTATTCAAGAGTCTTCCACATATTTAAAAGCTGTCACAGGTAGTGAGTCTAAACATTGGGTCGTTGCTATGACTGAAGAAATTGAATCTCTTCATAAGAACCAGACATGGGAATTAATGAAATTGCCTAACGATATGAAAGTTGTTGGTTGCAAATGGGTCTTCAAGAAAAAGAAAGGAATTTCAGAGGTTGAATCAGGAAGGTACAAGGTACGATTAGTTGCAAAAGGCTATAGTCCAAGAGAGGGTACGGACTTCAATGAAGTTTTCTCACAAATTGTGAAACATAGTAAACTTGCTTCACTATGTATGTATTGCTTGCCATGGTTGCTTCACTCAATCTAGAGCTTGAACAACTTGATGTAAAAACAACTTTTCTACATGGTGAACTTAAGAAAACTATCCACATGCATCAACTAGAGGGATTTATTATTCAAGGTGAAGAAGATCATGTTTGCTTGTTGAAGAAATAATTATATAGTTTGAAATAGTCTCCAAGGCAATGATACAAACGTTTTGACACTTTTATGGTAGATCATAGTTACTCTAGGAGTAATTATGATAGTTGTGTGTATCACATACAGTTGTCAGATAGTTTTTTTATATATTTATTGTTTTATGTGGATGATATGCTTATTGCTGCTAAAAGCATGTTAAAGATTGACAGGTTGAAGAAACAATTGAATTCAGAATTTGAGATAAAAGATTTGGGTGTTGCAAATAAAATTTTTGGTATGGAGATTCACAGGAATAGGAAAGCAGGTATGTTATATTTATCTCAAAAAAAATGTATTGAGAAAGTTATTAAGCAGTTCGGGATGCAGAGTTGGAAGCCCGTGAGTACTCCATTTGCCACTCACTTTAGGCTTAGCAGTTTTATCACCACAGAGTGAGAATAAGGAGCAGTTTATGTCTCGTGTTCCTTATTCTAGTGCAGTTGGGAATATCATGTATACTATAGTTTGTACTTGTCCAGATATTTCATAGGCAGTTAGTGTGGTTAGACGGTACATGACTGATCCTGGGAAAGTTCATTGGCAGGCTGTGAAATAGATACTTTGTTACTTGAGAGGCACTACAAATATTGGCCTAGTATTTGGTAGAAGAGATGGTTTCGATTCTACAGTTGTTGGTTATGTTGATTCAGATTATGCGGGTGATATAGATAAGAAAAGATCTCTGACAGGTTATATTTTTACTCTATTTGGGTGCACTGTAAGTTAGAGGACGATCCTATAGTTACTTTGTCTATTAAAGAGGCAGTATCAAAGACAGTTAAAGAAACAATTTAGTTAAAAGGTTTGGTCTGTGATTTGAGCTTAGAAAAGAAGGTGACTACTTTGTTTTGTGATAGTCAAAGTGAAACTATGCAATACATTTGACAAAAAATTAAATGTATCATGAAAGAACCAAGCACATTAATGTTAGATATCACTTTCTTGCGTGAGGTTATAACTCAAGGTATTGTCAGAGTGAAAAAAATTGCTACAACAGATAACCTAGCAGATATGTTTACTAAGCCGATACTAGTGCTCAAGTTCAAGCACTGCTTGGACTTGATTGGTGTTTGTACTGTTTGAGTTATACCCTTCCCGGTATTTGACGAAGACAGTGGTCAAGTTCACTTTGGTTGAATGGCTTAATGGAATATGAGGCAAAAATGATGAATTTTTTTTTTCAACTAGAGACTAGTCTAGTGTATGAAAAGAATTCTGCTTTCTTTTCCCCGCACCATGGTCCTGAGAACCTGTAGAACGTTATCAACCATGTTGAGTCTTTTATAGAACTCCCTATACAATGCCAACCCATATCCCTTTACTTCCTTGAATCACAATTTCAACCCATGATTGGTGATCTGTACGACCACATCAGAAAAGTCCAAGCCATGTTGATCCACTTCCTCTGGCCTTGCTATTGCTACTACTGATGCACCACCACCACCACCATCCACCTTTGGAGCAACATTTTCGCCGAAGGTTAGTAGGTTAGAGGAGAGGATGGTTGGCATGGGGAGATCTTAACTTGAGATGAGGAAGTTGGCTGAGAGATACGAGTAGGGATGGCAGCAGACCGGGTAAAAAATGAGCATTCGTCCAAATCCACCCCATTTAGACAGGGGATAGACTATACGTATTGGACGGTGGACGTATACGGAGATACCCTTATAAACCATACGGGGATAGACTGACACCTACCCCCACCCCTGTCTTTGTCCCGCCCCTCCCTGTCCCGCTTTACTCGTTATTATTATTATTATTATTATTATTATTATATATATATATATATATATACATGTTGTGAATACAAATTTACATATTATTGAATTCTTTTGAAAATTATTTTATTTTTTAATTTTTTCATGGTTTTGGCTTGTAAAAGTGTAGATCTTTGTATTTTTATATTTTTTATGTTGGATTATATTATATTACATTATGTTATGTTACATGATATTGTGTTGGATTTACAAGGAATAAATTTTTTTAATTATATTATGTTGGAAATGACAAACTTTTAATTATGTTATGATATTCTATAGTTATGTTGGATTATTTAAAATATTACATTTATTTAGAATTTTAGATTATGTTGGCTTGAGCTTGGACTTGGGCAGGTAAGGTAAACAAGGGTGGGGGTGGGGGCAGGGCGGGGGCGGAGATGAAGGCAGGAGCGGGGATTTACAAATTTACCCGCAGACAGGGATAGGGATGAAAATTATACCCGTTAACAAGGGGTGAACCCCACTTCGGTCCACTGTCATCCCTAGATGCGAGGGGAAGGTAGACTGACATGAAGAGGTTGCCTGAGCATATCTTCCCTGGTGAGCCTATTCCACCATACATCTTCTACTGGGGAGGATGCGGTGCTTGAAGTAGAGAGTAGTGAGAGTGATGGTGAAGAAGAAGAGACTGGTACCGATAATGATGAGGATACAGCTGAGGAGAATGATGAGGATGCAACTGAGGATAATGATGATGTTGCTAGTTGATAGGTTTTAGGATCAAGTCTTAGTAATCTAGTTTTTGTCTAAGTCTAGTAGCAAAACCTCTAGGATGTAGGCTTTAATTTTGAGTCCTTTGAGTGCCTACTATACTTGAAAGACTATGATTAGTTTTAATGAATATATCTTTTGATCTTAATGCCTTGTGTTCTTTTAGATTTATACTTTATAGTTCTATTGCTTTCATTTTCACTATGGTTGTTTTGAGAATTGGTTGTGATCCATCTTTGTTTGTTGACGTTTGCTAGGGATTATCAACGCTTAAGTTGGGGGGGGGGGGGGGTGATGTGCACTCAATATTACATTATTTCATACCCATTCACTTCCAATTTAGGCTTGCTAACTAAATAACTTGTTTTACTTAGTGCATTTTGTAGCTTAAGGCTTGATTTTGGTGTTGCAGATATTTTAGGTATAAACATGAAATTTTAGCATGGATATAATGGCAAGGAACGAGGTGGCAATGAGTTTGCTCATGATTAGATGAAGTCGGGGGCCTTGCTACGTCAATTGAAGAAAAAAAGAACTATCTACCGCTAGGAATATAGAAAGACAAGGTTCTACAGTAGGAAGTCAGTTCTATTGGTATCTGAGCTCACCAAAGTTTATAAGTTTTTATCAGAAAAGTTCTACCGGTAGTTGTATCATGTTCTACTGGTAGCTAAAACCCTCGTACTTTCATCAAAAGAGTCCTACTAAATTAACAACCTGTAGGAGAAGCTACAGAAGCTTCAGAAGTTCCTGACAGACAGAGAACTACCGGTGGGTCTACCGTGCTACTGGTAGGTCGAGGCAAATATTCCCGATAAGCTTAATTAAAGATAAGATTTTACTAAATCTTTTGAGGATTCTTAACTAATAGAAGAGGAAGATAATTTTAGGATTGATACCTTTCAAGAGCTGGAGATTTTCATTTCAACCATTATAAATAGAAAGCCTTTGAGGAATCAAGAGAGAGGAGGCTAGAGAATACAATCAATTTCAATTCAATCTTTACTTTTTTGAATCCGATTATGTCCTTGTTTAAGCTTTATGTCATTTTCATTATCATGAGTGAGTAGTCTTCTTCTGGATAATTTAAAAAAGGAGTCTCAACCCTATGAAGTAGGGCATATGCCTTAAGTTAGAGTTTTAATGTTTATGTGATTGATTGAACATGTTATGCTTTTGAAAACCTAATTGGTTTGCATACATCCCTACTATTTGTATGTAATTAGGCTTGGTAAAAATAATTGTGGTGTTTCCTGCAATCTTTAGAGTACTGATTCTTCCATCATAAACTATCTTTCAATTGCTATATTAGTTTTTTCCAAGTTTTTAGTTGAAAATCATCTGTCTTTTATAGTTTGAATACGAAAGCAAATGAGTTATAGATTTAACATAGAAACTCTTATTCATAGGTGGGACAAGTTTTGAAGATTATCCAGTTTTTCCGTTTACTGAATTTCAATTTCATTAGTAGTTAATTCTCAAAATTCTTGAATTCAAAGAGCTTTTTCATTTTATTTTTCATTACCTTGAATACCAATTCTTTCCCTGAAGAGACGACCTTGAACTTTTGTTTAAGTTACTACACGATACCTTTCTCTTAACGCTTGGAAGCTTTTGTGAAAATACAAACCCTTTGGAGGGCAAGCACGTATTATTATTATTTCAATCATGACGAAATAATGCCCGATCTGGATGAAATTTAAAAATGTTATTCTTCGCATAGAGATTTTTGCATTTGTTGGCTTTGAGTGAGGTTTAAGTAAGTGGGTTCATCAACAATCCGTCCTATCAATGCTCTATGCAAAGAGGAAAGTACCGGTGATTGTCCTGAGATTATATCCCTGTTGTTGTGTTGTTACCATTATGAAATTCAAATGAATGCCGGTTGGGAGAGTTTTACATCTATTCTGTTGCAAGTGTGTTGAGGAAGTGTGAATAGGAGCCAGACCCAACTCATGGTGGGGGGGTCATACATGTCGCTATGCCCAGCAATGCCTTGATTGAGTTGTGTAATAAATAGGTGGGGTTAAGAGCGTGGTAAATAGGGGCATGGTGGATCATTTATTTAGGAAAAATGTATGTTACCTCTGAAAGTCAGAGTACTCCTTCTGAGATGTGATTGGTTATATGTTTAATTAGGTATGTTTAACATCTTCATACCTCCTATTCTTTCATATTGTGACTTATTCTACTTAATGGCTGCTGCAAGGCTCAACCCGCTTATTTGCCATTACAGATGCAAATTCCTTTTGGAGTAAAAGTGGATTGAAATATTTGTAGAATTAAAGACTTCCGATTATTAGTATAATTTCTATAAATTTGAGATTTCGATGATAAGACTAGTTAAAAGGGGCAATTTAGTCGGGCGCGGGGTCCTGGTGGGTCCATGGCTCAGGCAAAGACAATTACCAAATTAGAAAGAAAAAGATTCATCCAACTTGACCAAATAAATAGAATAACCTTACCTGGTTCTATAATCAATGCCCCAATATGAGTAGAGCTTCTTAATCCCGCTTGTTGCAAAAGCTCTTCTGTTATGTATGACGTATAGCTAGCAGCAAGACTTGAACCATCCCTACTTGTTTTAAACACTTCATCACGCCTGATAAAGGCTGTAAAAGATGTCAACACCTGCTATGACATGATATAACTAACAAGAAAAGAAATCAGTAGATGAGACTAAAATATGCTTCACTTACACATATCTTCAACATTCAGTTCTTCAGCACGCATCCGTTGAGGAAGGCAAAGTTTCCAAATGCCATTGCACATGAAAACAGATGGGGGATCTAGAAAAAAACCTCTTCCTGTGTACCTGAAAAAATTACATAGGTACTATCAAAAACGAGAAATACAGTCTGAGCTGGCTTATTCATCGTTACAACTTATAAGACCATTTCACTTGATCAAAATCATGCAGAAGCTATTCATGGAAGTTGTGCACAAACTACTTGAATCTTCACTGCATCGATAGTCTATAAGACTATAAAATATTTTTTAAAAAGCCAATTATGTGCTCACAAGGTCAAAGATAAGTCAATATGTGCACAAACTCCCACTCAAACCTGCAAAATCAATCAAGCTGAATTTCATTCTAGTTTTTTTTCCCCATGAAGGCAGAGGGAGGGTGTTTGAACCACAATGGAAGATGAGCAAAAAAACACTAAGGCATGCATGTGTATAACTGACACTATGTCACACACCCATACCAGGTACTGCTTTATGCATCTATAGATCATTGAAAAAGAAAAAGATAACTTTTTGGATTCCTTGGGACGGCCTTCAAGATTAAGCAATAAGTGAGGGAGGCGAGGCACACCTAAAGTGGGCTCAATGTTATCATCAAGGTGCAGTCGAAACACACGGCCTGGGCTTAAGCATACGCCTTTTTTTTATCCTTCAGTGATATATTGAGTCATTAATCTATTGCCTTTGAATGGATTAATGGAATTTTGATATGCATAATGCCAGGTTAAAACTCCCCAAGTACAAGTGGCTAATTCTGATCTTAAACTATACCTGTGAACTCCACAGAACCAATCTAATCCGACTCCAAGAAAGAATACCTATTTTGGGCCATTGACCTTCGCCTTTATCTTTTTTATCTACATCATCCTCTCTCTCTCTGTCTCTCTACTTGTTCTTTTTCCTTGCTTTCTCTGATTTCTGTTTCTCTCTTGCACTTTTTCTTTTCTTTTTTTGTGAAACTAGACCTAATTTATCGAAACCAATCCCTTTTTTTAGAAAATGAAGGTCCTTTTAATTTTAATTAGCCCGTCCCTTCTACTTTTCAATCAGCCTATGTTTATGAGAAAAATAACTCCCCAACTTTGTTCGATTCTCCCTTTCTCCCCTCTTCTTATTTCTCACTCTGTTTGGCAGACTTTTTACATCCTTTTAGTGAAATATGATGTAGATATAGGTGACAGACACTCATTACTATAAAATTAACTTTCATTTGCAAAATATAGTTGTTATCTCATGTAAGTTGCTGAAATTTAAGCTAAATGTTTATTTAGGAATTGCACTAACATTTATTATATGATGATGCAATTAATTGCGTCGCTGGAGCCTGGGCCTCACCTCACACCTTGGCACAATGACACAGTGGTGCCTCTGTGCACCTTTCACCTTAACTAACTGATGTAGGACGAGAAGGACTAGAAATCACAGAATAGAAAAAGAAGAAAAAAGAAGAGGGGGTGAAAGGGATTTGTCTCATCCTCGCAAGGAATCAGTCAAAAAACACACAAATCTCCATAGAGAATACTCATTTCTAATTCATAATCTCTCTAATGAAAATAATAGATATACATCAATATTTATAGGTCAAGTCCCCTACTAAAATAAAAACTACTCTGCTACTAAAATACTAAAAGAGTTTCATAATCAAATTTTTAAATTCCTATCCTATTAAAACTCTAAAATAATTTTCTAATCAAACTCTAATTAATATTGCTAGTCAAACAAATATTTCTTAACTAATATAATAATATTAAAACAAATAATAAAATTCAATTCTTCAATTTAACCTCATCCAATCCCTTTCCGATCTCTATCCATTCTTCTCGGCCGAAAAAAACACTTCTCCGAAAAGTTGGAAGGCCACAAGGATTACAAAAAATTGGAAGAAGCTTGTGTTCCAAGAAAATAACATTATAGATCTTCATAGTAAAAAACAATCCCTTCATGCATTGCATCCATCACAGTCTTATCCACATGCACTATTATATGTGAAGGAAACATATAAACCAGTGGAGACAAAATAGAAACTCCGCCTGTAGTGGCACTCTTTGAAACTACTTTAACTTCTTCTATAAGAAGATCCTTTGAGGTCAGCTTATCAAAAGCAATTGAGGTATGATAAGGAGAACTTTTAGGGTCATCAATGGTATTTAATTTCAGCTCATCATTCAATTGAACTGGAGCTTGCGGTAGAGGAACTTGTATAAGTACCTGTGGAGGATTGATGATTGAAGATAATGGACTATTATCGGTGTTTTTCTCAACTCCTTTACCCTTCTTATCTAAGAGATAAACTTCTATGATCTCTTGATGCTATAGACGCCTTTAGTGAATCCATCCTCTCATTTATGGCCTTTTGTGAATCAACTAGTACTTGGGATAAAGCCTCCACTTTAGCATTTAATTCGATATTGGAAACCATATTGATTGGAAGAGAATTTTAAAAACTTTACTTCTTTTTTTTGAGAATTTTAAGAAATTTTGAGGTCAATTTGTAATTTCAGAAAATTTTGGGGTCAAAGTGTAATTTCTAAAACTTTTGGGGGTGAGAGTGTAATTTTAGAAACTCCAGGGTCAACTATATATTTTAGAAAGGCTTGGGGATGTATCTGTAATTTCATGGGTATGGTATGAGAACTGGTTTTTGTGTTATGGGTTTTATGTAAGGGGCGGTGGATATTTTTTTGGTCGGACCATGGTTACAACAATTCACTAAACCTTTAACGACCCATGATCTAGGTTCATCGGTCTGAAACGTGGTGAGTTCGCAATCCAGATCACCAAAATTGACGACCTCAAATTACAATACTAACCCTAAATTAATTCGTTTTAGAACATGTAGCACAAATATAAAATACATATTAATTGACTGCATGTATATATATTTATAATTATATATTGTTTTAGATAATAGAAAATCAAGTACAATTATAAGATAAATGGTAACTAATTTAGTGTTTTGTAATATATAATGTTGTATAGTAGTGAAAACGATCTACATAAGAGTTCCAAAATGAATTAAAACCCAAAATACCGTACCGGCTAAACCTACCCCCATCGTACCACGTACCTAAGAAAGTGTCGTACCATGTACCCGTACCTAGATCACGTACCAAAGCGATCCACGATCCAGGAAATCACATAATAGAAAGAAAAGAAGAAAGAAGAGGGGGTGGAAGAGATTTACCATATCTTCGCAAGGAATCGATCAAGAAACACACAAATCTCTTGAGAGAATACTCATTCTTATTCATAATCTCTCTAATGAAAATAGTAGGGATACATCAATATTTATAAGTCAAGTCCCCTTCTAAAATAAAAACTACTCTTCTACTAAAATATTAAAAGAGTTTAATAATCAAACTCTTAAATTCCTATCCTACTAAAACTCTATAATAATTTTCTAATCAAACTCTAACTAATACTCCTTGTCAAACAAATATTTCCTAACTAATATAATATTAGGAAAATAAATAATAAAATTCAATTCTTCAATTTAAGTTCATCCAATCCCTTTTTGATCTCTATTACTAATACTGCCTCTGCCAATTGATGTCTTCTCTCTCGCACTGACTATGTTTCAGATCATACATGTGTTTAGGACACTGTTTCAAGGAATTCTCTCAAAAAAATAAACATCCATTTGCCTACTGCCTACATAAGAATACTAGATATCTTAGGCCTAAAACAATTAATAGAAGGAGCATTAGTTCCAAATTAGAAAAACTTCATGGTTTAGTAGAACTTCAATAAAAGCATATATTTGTTCAAAAAAAAAAAAATACAAATACAAGCATATATGCTAAGAAGTACCCATACCATGGATGCTGGAAAAAGCCAGTATAAGATGATGGTGCCTGTGCTTCCATAGCACCCAAAGTATCACCATGATAAGATCCTCTAAGAGCTAAGACCTGATTTAAAAGAAATAGAAAACAGAGTTATTTCCCCTCCTAAGTTATAAGCATATACCTGTTAAAATCGGTACAACTCTATTCAACAATCCAACTTTAAAGTTACATTAGCCTTGTACTTGATGTGTCACAAAAGTAATAACTAATTGGAACTTGATGGGTAAATGGGTATCCATGGTACGTATGTAACATCAAAAATGGACTTCTACATCTTTTCCATAAAATAAGTAAAGACCGAAGCCAATAGATAAACAAAAAGGCAACACAGTGCACGAGACTCCTATCATTGCGGAGTTTGACGAGGGTTCGATATATGCCGTCTTAGCCCCATGTGCAGAGAAATTTGTTTCCATGACTGGAACTTGTGTTGTAAACTTGAGAGATTTGTTTCGATGACTCAAAATTGTGATGTCCAGTTCACAATGGAATATAATCTTAATGGAAACAATAAATATATGTATGTTGAATTGTGCTCTACGCAGTGATATCCATCTCCTATGTAACTTTAAGGGCAAAGCATGAAATACCCTTGAATGGAAGGGGAGAAAAAATAAAGATAAAATACTTAATGTCATATTTTTACAACTTCACATGCTCGAGATGCCACAATAAAAGAATAGGTATAACATGTAACTTAGAACCTAAAGCTAACTTCCAAAACCAAGTGCCATATTGGAAAAAAGCATATTCACATACATTCACCCAGTGAATTTCAAAAGTAAAACAATACAAGCCTACAACACACAGGCCCCAAGGAAGCAATTTTACCATTTTTTATTTCTTCCATTGTTTTGGGCAACTTACTTGGCAAAAGGTCATGTACACATGAGATTTCAAACAGTGTAATACTCTATTACCACTGAATGATAGAAAATAATCTAAAGTAATATGAAGGATGCCTAGTGACTTGGCGTAGAATCAGTACAACCCACAGATTCTTGGCCTAGATTTTACATATAGCAAGAGTTCAACCATAAGACCACAAAATGATTGTACATTCTACCACTTATCCTTTGATATCTCCTAGGCATAGCCTCCTACCATGTATGACATCCAAATATCCAGATGTGAAATTCAAGCACTTGTAATCTTCCTTTTTTCCATTTAATTTTCTTTTCAAATAAGGCAACCACAAACGTAATCTCAGCTATACATTATTTCCTTTGGATAGCATCCATAATAAATATCGATGCTTCATTTATATAACACCCTAAAGTACAATCCATCTTCCAGCCTAGGAGTTGCTTCAATACAGTCCTCACCTAATAACACAAATTGATCTTTTGTCTTGTTGATCTGACCAAACTTAACGCCAGACATTAAAGAGGAGGATACAATAGGATGCCTGAGCTGCATTAATATAGTCCTAAAAAGATCTGTCATACCTTAAACTCAATACAACTTTGAGCAGTGTTAGACTTCAGATGATCCCAAACAATCCCATGATCAAACACAAATTTGCGAAATGCCATCTTCAAAGCAATTTCAATTGCCGTGGATCCATTATCTGAGAAAAATGTTCGAGAAGCCCATCCTACAAAGGAAACAAGACTGTCTAATGTTACCACTGGGCGTCAATAGAAATTTTCATCAGCAATGCAACGTTTATATGAAATTGTATTTTATCATTAATTTTTAACACAATTAAAGAAGGGAGGAAGGGAGGGAGGGAGAGATCAACAATAAGAATTGTACACATTTATTCAATAAAATGGCAAATGTAATATAGAATTGATCATAAATATCATAATCCAAAACTACAGAATATGCAATGTAGTACTAGATTGTGCCTATCAAGCAATGGTTGGTCGTTGAGCCTAAATGTTTATACTCGGCTAAATGTGTCAATGAGGGCCCTATTTGATGAGTTAAACTATAGGTCATCTTCCTCTTCTGTTTTGAGAAGTTCTTTCATTAAGTTTTCATTCCATTAATTTATAAAACCTTTAATTTCGAAAGCATCAAGTAAAGAAGAATGGCAACTAGGGGGTGAATCAAACTACTACCAAGTACATACAATTCAATGAATTATCTAGAGCTGTTTAATCATGCTATGTTTGGGTTGTCATGTTCACCATGTGTCAGTAACCAAAGTACAAAAATCAAAGCATTTAGGTGTAAACTGATTTATGAAACAGGAAAACTACATTATGTTTCTAGTTTGGCACTCAGATTATGAATCCAAGTTGGTCTGCAACAAAACTGGCATATTATAGATGATTAGCTTCAGGAAGCCAAATTATTACACCAAGCAAAAATGAAACCTTATTTGATAGCTCTTTGAACTCCCTTGTTGTAGCATAGCATATTCAAATACATAAATTTGTTGAGATCATAACAACGAGGACATATACGTACTCTCCTTTTACTAGTGGGTATGTTTGCTCTCTTTGCATGATTGTCACCGCTATTCTCTCTGTTCTTACTTTCAATTATGCAACCCATAGACGACATTAATGTCTTGAACATTGGATTAGAATTAGCTGATAGAAAAAAAGTAGGGCAGAATAACATGGCAGGTGAAATGCAAAATCATAGGCAACAAAACATAAGTTTTTATAGAAACCATTGCGAAAAGCTAAAAAAAAATAGAGGTACAAGCTCCACACAAGCTGCAGGAGAATAAAGAATTTATTATATTGTATTCCAACTAGCCATCAAGCTGTATCTTTGGAACAAGTAGACAAGAGACGCAAACGTGGAGTTCATTAATCAAGTACGTTAACCTCAACAATCTAAAATTTTGCATAACTTATACAAAAACATTACCAAAAATCTTACTCATGGAACTTAAGCAACGAGCAAAAGAACTAACCTTTCCCCACTCCATCAAGCAAAAGTTCTGCACATTCTAGAGCCGGCTCATAAACATTCTCAGGGAACATTACATGCCCGAATCTTGCAGCAGCATAACCCATATCTCTAGCGAGTTCAATCTGAAACCACCTAAAAACATAGCCACGGTAAAGAAAAACTTACACATATGCTGCACTGAGTTTACCCAAGGTAAATTCTCTCAGGGACAAGAAAGGGAGATCAAGATTTATTCATTCACTCTGACATCAACTTACAAAAGTATTTGTTGAAATGAGAGTGAGGAAAGAAGAGCAAGAAAATCTATACCAAAGTGAAAATAATTGTACCTCACTGGAATGAGATGAAAGAGAATAACTGAAAAGACAAGGGGGAGAACTAAATTGAATTAAAGGATTTAGTGTTTACTGTTGTTAGTGATGGCAGATTATTTGTTGTCCTTGTATTTAGACTGTACATATTTTCTTGGCTTACAATTGGACTTGATAAATTGCATGATTTTCTATGTGGAGGAAATGCCACTTTAACAAGGCACCTCAAAGCCTCCTGTCGTACTTGTAAGTGTGTTTACAAGTCAAGTTGCCTTTTTTACAGCACCAATTCTTATGCTTCCTTCACCGTTGTCCACATGCATAGACAAAAAGATGCTATGGAGAGTCAAGATGATGCTCCAAGGGTGACCTGATGCTATCTCATTAGAGGAAGAGATTGTTCTGAAGTGATGATGGTTGAAGATGTGACTTGCTTTCTTGACCTATAAATAGGCCTCATCGGTAATGGCGTGATTACTTTTTGCCATAATGATTTCTAGGGTTGATTTTCCTAGCCTATGAATGTAAGTATTGTTTTATTAGTTTTTTTTTTCAGTGTTTACTAGGATTGTCTAGCATTGCACATGAATAGGCCTCTTCTATAATGGGATGATTAGTCTTTTTGTTACTGATTGTTACTATTTTTTACTAGTTGTACTTCTTTCTCAAACTTGTAAGGAATGGATAAAAGAGTCATGCTCGCTTGATGCGCTTAGCATTTAATTAGATATTAAGCCTGTGGCAAGGTCTAGCCCAACAATCACAGCGTAACTCCATACCAGTTATCTAATGTCTTTTTGTATTCTTACTCTTTTTTTCCTTTCTTTGTATTTCTTTATTTTCTTTCACATTAATTCCCTCAATTTTATATTCCTGCAAACAGCAAATTGTCCTATTCGTCTTGAATCGGCTAGGCATTCAACCTAAAGAATCATGGAAACTAGAACTGTTAAGAACTAAAAATAAGCAAAATCTGACCTGTAAAGTAGCATCAGGTCCTTGTGTCCACCAACTTGCACAAGCATCAAATTGTTGAGAAATTAAACCATAATTTTGGACCTATATCCAAGACATGTAAATTAAATTGGGATGTGAAAGCAATTCTAAAATTCAGTGGATGAATGTTAAAAAATGAGAATGTGTGTGGAATCTGTCTAAATTGAGTAATTGTGAATCAACAAATTGCAGTCAATTGAACCATTTCTTATCCTTTTAAATCAGTAACCAAAGAAAGTTCAACAATTAATATTAAAAGACAAAACATGTTGCCATTCAATACTCAATAGTAAAAATGACTTGTGCAACCAACACGTGTTTCAAAGCAAACCTTGTGAACTGCAAAATTTTCGCCACAACGTGAATCTATTACTGTAACATTTTCTTCGGGTACAAGTTTGTGCTGAGTAAACGGCCACCATAAAATATCTCGTGCCTTCTTTGGCATGTCAAGTAATCTTTGCACCCTTTCTAAAAATGTTGATAGCATGATTTCCTTGAGAAAATTAAAGACACTCCGAGAGTCTTCAAACCATTGCACTAGATTGTCCGACATATCTTGTGGAACAGGCGGAAATACAAGCACAGGAACTCTAAAAAAGGGTCAGATAGAACAGTAATTATCAATAATCAAAGAAGCACAAGGTGAATCTAATCAAACAACTATGTATTGCAAGCAATATACATACCAAGGTGTCCATGCATGCACGTGTGCACACACACACCCATCCATGTACACATGCAAATACACTTTTAGGAGAGAGAGTGTTTGAAAAGCTTTCCCTCCCTAAATTCTATTTTCTCCCAATTTTGAATTATTTAATTGGACTTCTCCAATTGAATTTCAACAGATGGCCCATGTAACAACTTCTAACTTTTTGATAACTACTTTACATTTGAAGTTCTCATCATCTTTATTAACTAGGATACATTTAGCTTTTGCTCAAATATCAATTTACCTCATTAATAAGTAAATTTTTAATAATGTTAGAATGGGGTGGGGATAAGGTGGGAGTACTAGCAGGATTGGCAGTGGCAATGACAATGGCGAAGGCGAAGGCGAAGGCGAAGGCGATGGCGATGGCGATGGCGATGAAGAAATATTACAAATTTTGTGCATCGCATAGAGCGCCCGATAGTAAAATGCAAATACAGAGGGAGAAAGAGACTACAGTCACTACACACCAACAACATGAAAAGATCATCCTCTACAACTGGTTGCTGCAAGGCCACACATACTACTTGGCAATAAACAAAAAGGAACTATGTCCAAGAAAATGTACGGGAAACTGCATACCTATTTTGTAGATAAGAAAATAATGGCATCTCATTTGCAAGGCCATGATCTTGAAGAACAACAGCAACAACATCATAACCCCTTAGTTTTAAACTCTCATAAGCTGAAATGGTTCCAGAAATACCACCTAGTCGTCCATCCCCTACAAGAACAGCAGGTAACCGGAAGGGACTGCAAACAAAGGTGAGAATATTCTGAATCATAGGGAAAACACCAATCAGATTATGGCATGTTATATAAATGTGTGCATCATCCCTTGAACTCAAATCTTTTGTCACCTGCTCTGCTTAATAGTGCAATACCAATCGTCACTTATGCATGCCCCAAGATTACTATAGTGGTGCTACATAAATCAGCAACCCAGCTTTTTACCAGGGCACTCTGCTGCCTGGATTGCTGTGATAGTATCATAGGAAAGGTATTACCACTATAGTTGACCTGACGCCCACGTCCCTAAGCATAGTTAAGTTTCTGACAGGGGCAAACAAGGGAGGGACTAGTATGTTAAAAAGAATAAAAAATCAGAGAAATGTTAGGGGTACTTGCACCAGATGTTATTTTATGCCAGGTTCATGGGATAAGACAAAAAAAAGGGTAATTGGCCATATCCGTAGCTCTTAAAGCATTCAAATGAATGTTAAATAACTCAAAAAGCCACTAATATACTAAGACTCACTGCAGAAAGGTCAGTTCTTTCATTATTTGGAACTGCTGGTGCCTCTAGTTGCAATACTTCCTCCCAAAATTTTTAAACATTTCTACTTAATTTAACATTAGATCATTGGCTTGGTATTGAGGTCAGAAAACAAAAACAAAGAACAACTCATAAATTTGGAATAAAACCTGAAAAATTTGTATTCATGGGAGAATCAACAATTTCAAAGAATAGACGTTTTTGGTTGCGAATTTAAATGAACTATTCTGGAATTGAAAAAAATCCAACCGAATAACAAAAATTCCAAAAACAAAAACCACCTTCGACAATTATAATTTAAATGTAATAACAAAAACACAAATGCAGCAAAAAAGAATCACGCACCGATACAAATCACATTGAAGGGTACCGGATGGTCCCGGACTGGCAACACCACCTGCAGTCTCAATCACAGTCAAAACACCCACTTCCTCTCCCTGAACCTGTTCAACCCCACTTTCCAAACCAATCCCCAAACAATTCTTCAACATCCCCAACAACTCCGAATCCCCAACAACTGCTGCTTCCTTCTCTGCTGCCAAATGCGGCGACAATGCCTGTTTCCATCCATATGTTGTCTTACAGATCAACTCCTTCACCACTCCATCACCACCCTCGGCATGCAATTTTCTTTCCTCAAACCACCCCAAATTGTGGAACCCATTTTTAAATTTCCCAACCTTTTCACTTTCCAACCCAAATTCCATGAACCCACGTCCTAATTTTCCAACCTTTTCATTGTCCAACCCAAATCTCAAAGACCCAGCTCCCGAATTATCACTGTTTTCACTTGCCATCCCAAAACCACTTCCCAAAACGGCTTCTGAAGCCGGAATGGATGTTTGAAGCACATGATTCGAAGCAAGAACGGAGAATTGGGGTGGATTCCGGAGAAAAAGCTGGGAAAATTTGCGGTAAACAAAACGAGAATCGGATTCAATGGGGAACCCAGTTTGGACTGGTTTGAGGTAGATGAATTTGGAGGGTGTGGTTGAGGAGAGAAAATGAGGGGAATGCGGAGATAGGAAGGAGATGGCTAGGCCGGCAGAGATTAGGGTTTTACCGAGGCCGGTGTTAGAAGCCCAGATGGTGTAAATGGGGTGAGAAAGAGAGTATTCAATTGGTGAAGAGATTGTGGAGAAGAACTTAGGGTGGACGCGAGAGATGGGCTTGGAAAAAGAGTGGCGGGTGAAGAGAGCGGAGATTGGGTACATGGTGAGAGAGAGAGAGAGAGAGAGAGAGAGAGAGAGAGATGAAACAGAAACCCTCAGAGGGAAGAGGGTAGGGCGGCTAGGAATAATACGAATTTGAAATGTTTATGTGGCAGTGGCCTGATGCTACACGGAAGAAAAGGTCGGTAGAGAGAGCCATCAGCCATGGATGTCGTGTGTCAGGGCTAGTATACAAGGTGTTGATAAATAGGACAAGACTACAAAATTTTGGTACTGTGTTTCTAAATTTTATAATTTTTTAAAATTTTGATATAAATTTTATATTTTATTTATAATAAAAAAATTTATAATTTTTTAAATTAAGTTACAACTTTAAATTTTCAATTACATGTTCAGGTTTGATCACAATTTTATCACAAAAGTTATAAAATAACCATTAAAATTTTATAAAAAGTTACAAATTTTTTAAAGATAATGATGAAACAATGCCAAATTTGTTTCCGATACCATAGGCTTCTCTCGATAAAGTCATGTGCTATTATTTTGGATCCCTCTTTTTCTATCATATCATGAAAGTTATAGTTTTTAGAAAATAAGTTATAATTATAAAGAATGTGATCATTTTAAAATATTAGTATGAATGATCATAGAAATTATAATTTTTAAAGTTCAAGTTACAATTGTCAAATTACAACCCAAAAAACATAAAAATTATAATTAATTGAAATAATTCATGATTAATCACAATATATTTCATGATTAATATTGAATTATCTTAAGCATTTATAATTTCACTTTTAAAAGTGTAACTAAACCTTATATCAATATTGTGATGATATCCTATTATATTAAAGTCCTGTCATCTTAAATTGTATTAATTTCAAATTATATATGTGCTGAGAAGTATATTTGATTAATCAAAAATTCTAAGACTAGCCAATCAACAAATAAAAATAAGGGCGAATTATATTTTGTACCCTGAAAGATTCTTATTTTATATCATTAAAGATTAAATTTTTCATATTTCATCTTCAATATACCAAATGTGTTGTAATGTGTCTCTTCTATTAACTTTCTATTAGTTTTTTCGTTAATATCAGTGGATTGTCTTTTGACAGAAAAAATAATGAAAACTAACAAATGAGGGTGTTCAAATTTCTGATTACACATCATTTCTTAACCTATCCAATCCTATTGATTGATTAATCAAAAAAATTAGATGGGAATATGAAAATACTCGTCAAATTTTATAATTCTTACCCTACCCTGCCTACATATATATAAACTAAAAATTCTAAGTCCCTAACGCCTAGTCAGTCATCGCCTCCTCATCTGTCTAGCCTTTCTTGCCTCTCTCACCTCTTTCGCCCTTTGTTGGAATACCCCTACCTAACTCATTAGCTCGCCCCTCTCTCACGCTCTTTGCTTTAAGTACTTTGAGTTCTAGTCTTTCAGGTGCTCTCTATATCTCTGTTTCTCTCTCTCAGTTGATGGTTTCAAGTCCATCGATGGTTAGTGGTTGTTTAGGGCTACAAATTCTATGTTTTTTGCCTCCTAATATAGAGATGTATTGAAGAGCGATTAAATTAGTTGTGATCTAGCCTGAAAAATTTAATTTTCCAAAGTTCGTTTGTATCATACTATTAAAATTGTTTTTAGCCCTACGTTATCAACTAATCAGACTCCATAGAGTGGCACCATAACTCACCTGGCGTGTTTGATTACAATAGATACTTAAGTTTGATTATTTGCTTGCATGACTTTATTTTCCACTTTTTAAGTATGATGTTTTTTGTTTATTAAGGTCACCTTATTGCATCCCTCTTCGTATTAGTGTGTCCATAACTACTGTTGCTCATTTATGAGATTTTATAGTATATGATTTATGATATTTTGTATATAATTTTCCGAGAATCTAAATTTTAATATATGATTTTTGAGATTTTGTTTGTTATCATAGTATATGATTTCTGATTTTTTTGTTTTTGTTTATAGATCCAAAAATTAATAATTATAAAACGTATTTACTCGATTTTCTACCAAATTAATTTAGACAGGAGTCGGGTAGGAATACTATACTTGATCGAGTATAGTAGACCAATAATATATTATTCTGCAAAGTATCAGATAGAAAGATGAAAGACCATATTTCCTACTCGTAGGGTAGAATAAACACCCCTACTAAAAAAGGAGTCATATTGTAACACTTTTGATATATTAATGATGTAATATAAAAAATTTAATTTTTAAATGTACAAAGTAAGAATTTTAAAATCTTTCAAAATATAAAATACAAAAAAAGTATAATTGTACAACCAAAGGCTTGAGTCACCTAACGGATTTGATTTATTTATTAATTTGTAGGGAGAATTACACTTAGACTTATTGAGGTCTGTCACTTAATCACTCAAATCTCCTGATATTTGAAATATTACACACAATCCCCTGAGATTTACACACGTATAACACTTAGGTCATACTGTAAATATATCAGTTAATAAATTATACTTAGACCCCCATAAACTTTGTAGGTATATAATACTTAGATTCTTTAAGTGTAAAATATTATATTTAGATAAAAAATATTATAATCAAAAATAAAATAATATAAGAGACTTAAACCTCTTATTTGATTTTTTTAGTTTTATTCCAATAGATAGTATAATTGTATACTAATTATAAATTTTTAAGAAAAAATTAAATTTTTTATTTTTAATTTTATTTCAATAAATGATACAATAGAACATGAATTTTAGTTGTAAAATTTAAAATATTTGATATTTTATATTTGATTGGAGTATTTTCGATCTAAGTATAATATTTTAAAATTAAAGGGTCTAAATGTAATTAATTAACGGATATATTTACAATAAGAGTTTAAATGTTACAAATTTAAGGGGTTTGTATGTAATATTTTAAATATTAAGAGATCAAATAATTAATTAACAAACTTTAAATAGTCTGAATGTAATTCTCACTAATTTGAATCCTCTAGGCTTACACATCGCTCCCTCAGTTTCACCCTAGCTCATGACCATATTAATTTGGGCCGGTGATGTTTAGCTATGATTGATAGTCAAAAATTTGATGGCACCAACAATTCATAAGGTCTAAAAATTACGTGGGCTGTGCCGTATTCCAGTAAACTTATAAGATTCCAATGCGTCCAAAGTTAGAGTCAAATCCATTCACGATCCGTAAAATCAACGTCATTCGAAGTTAGGTGGCCTGCCTTGCCTAGAAGAGTCGTGTTTAACTGAGCTTACATTATTTTTGCCCAGAAGAGTCGCGTGTAAGTTATAACTTTAAAAAATATGATTGATTATAAAATGTTAGAATCAATAATGTATTTTTTATGATAGATTATAACTGTATGTGATCGATTATGACCTCCCTTAAGTTATTGTAATTTCTTATTTATATAATTATAATCGACAATATCAATACTATTTTTTATTTTTTTTCAAAACTGTAGAGTATCCTTTCGGTTTCTTACACTTCATCTATGTCTCATTTTCATTACACAACAACATTATTTCGCAGGTCAAGGAAGGTAGGTATTTATAGTTTATTTCTTTATCAGTCGAAATGTCTCTTCAATTTAAGATATTTAAATTAGTTAGAATAAATTATATAAATAACCCTTAAACTCAGTCATACGTGTTAATTAAGTTTTTTAAACTAATTTTTTATATCAATTTAACCCCTTAATTATACAATCTAACTCACGTACATGTGTTAACTATCTTAATTCTTGATTCACATGATGTGCATATGATAATGTTCGTTAAAATTAAGGTTACATTGACTTAGATTACATAATTTTTTTACACGGACTTTTGTCCCAAATTTCCATTAAGAGAGTAAAAAATTAAATCGATTTAGGAGAAAATGTAAGTCACGTGGCTGAAAATAAAGGAAAGAGAACTTGTATTTGCTCAATCATTATTACAATATTAATAGGGCACGTATCGCCAATATTAAGTATTCCGAAGAAGACCCAAAATCAAATGGAGAAAACCCAAAGTTTTCTTCAAACAGTATGGGCGACGTGGTTAATCACAAAACAACATGAGAAGACGTCCCCCTTTTTTTTTATATGTATATTCAAGCTTGTGGACCTATTTTGGATGGGAAATTCTACCGTACCAAAAGCTGTTCTCGGTTATTATTTTTTATGGGTAAAATTATATTTTTAAAAAAAAAGTTATAATTGTTCAAGGAAAGGGCATGATCGATTATGAAAATGTTAATATCGATTTCAACCTTCTATAATTGATCATATCTTTTAAAATTGTTACTTACATTTCAAAAAAATTGTAATTTAATATTTTATAATTTTTAGTACGGTACTGTCGGGCATCAGCGGTACCATAGCCTCAACCATTTTGTATAGCTTGGCAGTACTTTATTTGAAGTCAAAGTCTCCTAATTGATACCAATTATGAGTGACGTTGAGCAAGTCTTGTTTCAAGACAAACTGTAATGCCACCAAATCCTTTTCCCTTATTTTTTTTTTCTGGTTCTTCTCATCGATCTTCACATGGATAAGCATTACTTTGTTTTGCTTAGTCTATTGTTTATGCAATCTTTCATGATTTGTTTCTGTGCTTCTCCCACCAACCTCACTGATCAATTTGCTTTGCTTGTATTCAAAAATTTTACAAGAGACACCAACAATGTCTTGACTAATAACTGGACCATTTCAACTTCCTTCTGCAACTGGATTGGTGTCACTTGCAGCCCCCGGAGGCAAAGGGTGACAGCCTTAATCCTCCCTGAATTGAATCTGCAAGGGACCATTTCACAATCTATCACCAATCTATCATTTCTTGCCGTTCTAAATCTTGGTAACAACTTCTTCCAAGGAATTCTTCCTTCTGGACTAGGCCTTTTGCCTCGGTTGAGAGTACTTGATGTTCACAACAACCAACTTGAAGGAAGTGTCCCCTTGAGTTTATTCCGAAACCAAAAGCTTCAAACAATCTCTTTGGCCTACAACCAATTTTCTGGTGGCCTTTTGGGACAGCCATGGAATTTACCACAACTCAGAATTCTCAATCTTACCAGCAATGCTTTTACTGGTACAGTTCATCCTTCTATAGCAAACCTTTCAAAGATAGAGAGATTGAGTTTGGGTGATAACAGCTTTACTGGTAACATCCCAAATGAGATTGGCAATCTCAGTTACATGGCAGAATTGGATCTTTCCAACAATCAGCTTACAGGTCCAATCCCTCCATCCATTTTCAATCTGTCTGCCCTTCGTGTCGTGTATCTTGCTAACAATAGCCTCTCTGGCTCTATCCAGATCCATGTGCAGGATCGTCTTCTAAATCTTGAAGCTGTTGATCTCAGTTCCAATCGACTCAGTGACAACATCCCTTCCAGCTTATGCCAATTCAAAAGACTAAGATTTCTATACCTTTCCCAGAACAATTTCACTGGATCGATACCCAGAAATATTGGATGTTTAAATATGCTTGAGGACCTGTATGTTATTGGAAATGAAATAACTGGTACCCTTCCTCCTTCACTGGGCAATATATCTACTCTGCAGTATCTTGGATGTGTAGAAAATAGCATTGGAGGAGATATTCCTTGGGAATTGGGGAATCTTTTCAATCTGAAGATGTTGGGATTTGATTTCAACAATCTTGTTGGTGAAATTCCCCAAGCCATTTTTAACATTTCTTCTCTAATATACATTGCTTTCACTGCTAATCGCCTCTCAGGGCATATTCCTGAGACTACTGGCCTTCAGCTTCCAAACCTAGAAGGAATTTTTTTAGCAGATAATCAACTCATTGGAGAGATTCCGGTGTCGATCACAAATGCATCTTTACTTCTTCAGTTGGAGTTATCATACAACTTTTTCACTGGGCCAGTGCTTACTAATTTGGGAAATCTGCGGCAGCTCCAATTCCTAAATCTTGCAGGAAACCAGCTTACCAATGAGCCCGGAAAACTTGAACTTAGATTTCTTAATTCTTTAGTAGAATGTACATCCTTGCAGTTTTTATTGGTTGGTGAAAATCCACTCGATGGTATACTGCCTGATTCTGTTGGGAATCTATCATCAACTATAGAGATGTTTAACATACAGAATGGGCAGATCAAAGGCCACATTCCCAGAGGAATTGGCAATTTAAGCAGCATAATAACATTAGTTCTAAATGGAAACAACTTGACAGGAAGCATTCCTTCAGAGGTTAAAGAGCTAAAACAACTTCAAAGGCTGTATCTGAGTGAAAATAATTTACAAGGATCCATTCCGGAGGGCTTTTGTCATTTGACTGCCTTGGGGGAACTAATTCTTGGTCAAAATGAGCTTTCAGGACCGATACCACACTGCCTTGGGAATCTTATCCGCCTGCAAAGGATCCAGTTGAATTACAACAGCTTAATGTCGGCCCTTCCTTTAAGTATCTGGGAAATTAGAAGTCTATTGGTCATGAACATATCACATAATTTTCTTCAAGGAATACTTCCAGCAGAAATGGGAGGGTTGGAGGCCATTGAAGCAATTGATCTCTCTGGAAACCAATTTTTCGGTGAAATTCCAAGCACACTAGGTGACCTTAAACGCCTGAGGCATCTTTCCCTTTCAAACAATTCATTACAGGGTCCTATTCCTTCGTCGTTTGGGGACATGATAAGCTTGGAATTTCTGGATCTCTCTTCAAATTCCTTATCTGGTACCATACCTAGATCGTTGGAGAATCTTTCACAACTTAAGGAAATTAATGTGTCTTTTAACCATTTCCAAGGTGAAATACCTAGGGGTGGGGTTTTTGCCAATTCTTCTGCTCAATCATTCATGGGGAATGAAGGGTTATGTGGCTTGCCTAAAATAGGATTTCCTACTTGTGCTAGCAATAGTAAGTCGCAGGGATCAAAGCTGAAAATCCTTTTCCTCAAGTATGTAACTCCAGTGGTTGGTGCATGGATAGTTGTAAGTGCTTTAGTGTTTCTGTGGCTAAGGCATAGGCGTAAGAAGCAGCAACCATCCGAACCTGTAGAATTGCTACAAATCAGGACTCACCAGATGATTTCATATTTTGAGCTTCAACAGGCAACAGATAGTTTCAGTGAGTCCAATTTACTTGGAGTAGGTGGTTCTGGTTCTGTGTACAAGGGCACATTGTCTGATGGAACAATTGTGGCGATAAAAGTTCTGAAATTACAAGATGAAGTTGCGCGCAAGAGTTTCGATGTTGAATGTGAGGTGATGAAAAATATCAGGCACAGGAATCTTGTCAAAGTAATCACAACTTGCTCAAATCAGGAACTCAGGACCATTGTCCTTCAATTCATGCCAAATGGGAGTCTTGAAAATTGGTTGCATGGGCAGAACAATCCCTTGAGTCTCCTCCAAAGAGTAAACATTATGCTTGATGTGGCGATGGCACTGGAATACCTCCATCATGGTTGCGATGATCCTGTGGTTCATTGCGACTTGAAGCCAAGCAATGTTCTCTTGGATGATGACATGGTGGCATATGTGAGTGACTTTGGTATCTCTAAAATCCTAGGTGGAAACAGGCTCATAGCACAAACCAAGACATTGGGCACAATTGGCTACATTGCACCAGGTACAATGATTCTTGTAAATTCATTATTACTTTTGCTATTTTTTATTCATCCAACTGCCTTTTTTTTACTCTGGATTCAATAAAGCTTTGGTAGACTGCAACAAGATAAGGAGAAGTTAAGGAAATAAATGGTAATATAATTTTTAAGAGTAGCCATTATATTATGATCAAGACTTTTGTTAGATTCCGAATTGGATTGTCCTTTCCGCTGTCATTGTGACAAATCAGAGGGAACCTAAGACTACTAGAAAAATAAATCTTTTCGCTAAGACAAAGTATAGCAGAATGCAAGACGAGCAGAAAAGTTAGAGAACACCTAAGCCAAAATGTTGAATAGTAGGAGACGAGTACACTGCCCAGAAACTTAGTTGTCCCTCCGTGAGTAAGTTGTTTAGTATTTCTTTCTTAAGCAAGAAGGCTAGAGCAGCTCTGGTCGAGCCCCTGTAAAATTCAAAGCTAACAACTTCTCTAGATGATGAGTGCTAAGCCGCAGAAATCAACAAGGAACTACTTGTCAAACCATTTTGGATACGAATGTAGTACCAAAGTGTAGTACGAGATCCTGAACATTATCCCTTTGAATTCTTAAAATCTTTAGCTGTTATCTGTGGCTATTAAATGTTAAAAATAATTGGCTTAAATTACTTGTACTGTGATTTTAGAATATGGTTCAGAGGGAATAGTGTCCACAAGTGGTGACGTTTACAGCTACGGGATCATGTTAATGGAGACATTCATATCTAGAAAGCCAACAGAAGAGATGTTCACTGAAAAAACAAGCTTAAGACAATGGGTAGAAGCATCATATCCCACTGCTGTGATGGAAGTCGTCGATGCCAATCTTTTCGATGGGGAAGATCAAATCAGCACTAGACAGAAATTTTGCGTATCATCTTTGATCGGATTGGCTCTTGACTGCTCGATGGCAAACCCCGAGCAGAGGATTAACATGAAAGATGTGGTGATCAGGCTTCAGAAAATAAAGCCCGAGCTCTTAGAAACAAAGAAGTTGCCTACTTTGACACTCTAGTTCTGTCTTCATCAGTATGGAAACCAGTATACCTTTGATAGTGCACTTTTTTCTTTAATTGCTTTGATAGTGTAGTTGAATGAATGTATTGGTGTCATAAATTGTTGTAAGTCCGTTCCGAATCGTAATCTGGACATTTTCTGAGCCTTAAGCCATGGAGTTATCGACCCAAAGCGGGACTCATTGACACCAAAATACACACACATTCTTGAACACATCAAAATATACCGTGTTCCTGTCATATTGTGATGACGACTCTAACACAAAAGCAAAGTCAATGGTAGGTAGAAGCAGCATAAAACATTTGAGGGTTGAGAGCAAAAATTGATTGGAATTCTATCATCTTGTCAAACGCCCGTTGACTTTATTCTCTAAAATTCTACATGAAACGCCATTGATATCATAGAACCTGCTTAGCATTGCTAATAATTGAAGAAGGAGCAATGGGTAGAAAAATTTCGGGTAAAATTACATGACACCATCACCTTTCCCAGTGTCTCCACAAACTGCAACTTTTTAAACCTAATAATACACTGGGGATAGACTTCAAAACTAATGTCAAATGTCAGATCTAGATTGAATCTTGATATGTCAAAGATCCGAATTCAATAAAAAATTTGAGTTTTGAATTTGATTCATTTACCCACGTATTTTATCTACATTCGTTAATAATTGGATATTCGAACCGATTAGCAGATTCGATATGAATATTTGAATTCCAACAAAATTTTATAAAAAATTAATAATTTTACCAAATTTGAATTAACTTTCAACATAATTTAATCAATCAATCATTTTATTCAATAATTTTTGTTTAATTTCATATCAATCTCATGAATAATTTAACTATGTATATATGTATATACAATAATTTCTCTCAATTAAATATATATATACATACCGTATCAGATTTTTATCAGATCGAATTTACATGTTTCCAAATCCAAATCCGTTTAAAGAAACTTAATTGGATTCGGATAAACAAATTAAAATATTAATCTATATGTAGTTAAATAGACTTGAATTCACATAAAATCCACTCCATTGGCAAGCATACCCTAAAGTGCCAAATAGGTCATGAAATTGCACAAGCACCCCTTGCACTCTTGTAATATCTATCTAATATTACAATTAATAAGTTAACTTATTAGTTTATGGTACAAAATTTATCCCAATTTTTTTTTTTACTCAAAAAACATTTATTTATCTGCACAACACCCAATGTCAGATAACTCAACTAACATACTCCCTAATTTCAAACAATTTCATTAATCTACATATATCTCTCTCTTCTCTCTTCCATACTTATTTCTTATTTTCTCTCATTTCATTTCATTTTAATTTTAAATTACATAATTGAAAAATAAATTAATAAATTATTATTTAAAATATAAATACTGCACAACCAATGTTAGTTTGTTGATATTACAGAGTGTCTTTAGACAGAGAATTATTGCTAGTTTTATAATAAGTCATTTTGTACTTGTAATGTAATGCATAAAACTATAGACTGTCAAGTAATTCGGATGAAAATAAATCCTGGTGAAGCATAGTAACTTGCTCACGGATCATGGGCTGGCCTTACAGCCCAACTATCCTCCGGTTAATGGGCCCTAACCAAGACGCTCGATGCCCTGTTAGTCCGGCTGGTAGGAGCATTGCATGGGCCCTATTTTAGATACTTTCGCGTCCAACAGCTTGGCCCATGGACCCACCCCGAAGCCACAGAATTTTAAAAATTAATATATTAATTTAATTTAAATAACAAAAAAAAATCCAATTATGGTCTGTTTAAAGGACCACTAGGACTGGCCTTTTTAGCTGTGGCCTTGGCCAACACATCTTTACATCAATGATTATTTCGATGTGGTGTTTTTTAGATTGTTACGTGGATTTTGAGTTTGTACTCTAACAGTTGAGTTATTTAGACTAGTTATAAAGACAATTCTCTATTATTGAAATGGGAAGGAAAAAAATCGATAATGGTATATACTTACCAATACAAAGAGGAAAAATAAAATATATATTGGTGTGTTGAGGAATTGACAAGAGCCAAGTCAATTTCCTTGATGCTAAAAGTGAATGGGTTTGTTAAAAAGGAGGGGTTGACAATGGTAAGATACAGCCTGCAGAGGTTGGAGTGATTAGGAGTCATGAGCTCAGGAACAGGGTCTGTTTGTAGGGTCTATGTGGATTATATGCAAAAAGTGCATGGAAGATAATAACAGCGTAATTAATATAAGGGTGATCATACTTATTGATCACAAAGGAAAACAAAAGCCATAACGGGTCTCCTTTCCAGGAACTTACTTTGTGGCTGGTATAGATATCAAATGATATCAAAAAGTGCATTGACATGTTGTGCCCTTGTTCATTCGTATATGCTATTGATGTATTGTTTTAAGCAACAATAGTTGATTATTGGTTGTAATAGTAATCTATCAATATATATTTCAAAAAAGGAAAAAAAAACACTTACAAAATCTGGCTTAATAGCGGTTTGCCACCTCATTGAATATTAACTTGTCCTAAATTGTTTGTGGTTTTAGAATTGATTTTGGCAATACCACATGGTTCAGGAGCATGTTGAGCTAGCATTCCACGACAGATTCTAATCTTCTTACACATCTCAAAGTATTATCGTAACCACAGTTCAAACAAATTAATTGTTATTCGGCCATGATTTGTACATGCATCCCCCTTTTTACCAACAAAGTTAATGATGCATTTAATAAAATTTATATTCATAATAACAATAGGCTAAATCCTGGTTTATTGAACAACCAAGAGCTTGAGTAACCCAACCAATTTGATTCATTTAACTGATTCGAATCTGCTGGTGGATCCGTGGCTGTTTCCTTTCATTCTAGATTGTGTTTCATCCCTCATGAAGGTCGTGATTCTAGATCGTGATATCTTTTTTTTTTTTTGGGGGTTAACCAAGAGATATTAGGACGTCTTAGAGCGCCATAAAATTCTCACACTACGTAATTTCCAGGATAAATGAATTGTAGTAGCTACTTCTACTTATCAAATGGTTCTATCAGGCAAATGTATTTGTTTGATGTTGTCTGCCTTCCAAATTAGGACACTTATAAAAAATGGCTTAGTAGACGAGACTACAGTTATTGCAGAATCTGAGTAGGATAAGATACACACAATCTTACCTTTGAGATCTATGTATACTGATTTTCTTCAAGCACAAAGTATAACATGTTTGAAGCGACATTGGAATTTAAAATTTTTGGTCAATCCTAAATTGCAACATTATCAAAAAGAATATTATCAATAGAAAGAAAATGAAAATGAAAATGAAAATTGTTGAAGCATTTACTAGATGCTATTGAAAAATGTGAGCTTTTTTAATCATTTGATGAGAATTTGTAATGAATTTGTCTCATGATTGAAGATCAATTTTTCATGGCAAATGTTTTGCAAATATATTTCAAACTTTTTAGGATTATTTCACACGGCCTTCCCCTCATGATTGAAGATCAATGTTTTGCAAATGTTTTAAGGATGGGGATTCTTACTCCCATTATTTCTTTTGTGAATGAGGAAGCTGATTACCGTCACAGATTCATTCCCCTTCTGGTAATGACAGAGAAGGTGCAAGATTGGCTAGGGTGTCTGCATTTGTGCTCTACTTAGCGAAAACCAATTTTGTCTAGTGCACTATAATTTTCATTTAGTACCAAACAAACTGAACTAAATGAGAATGGCAGCTGTACGCTTGGAATTCTGATGTGGTGTACGATTGTCTTGATGGAACACTCAGAGGAGAACCATGTCAATTAATAAAAGTCATGTTGAATTTTAGACGTTGTAAATTCGAATTTTAACAATTTTTTGAAATCAGACAATGAAAAATTTATTCTTAATAAATATTTAGTTTCAGTGTGAAAGATTTGCCTTTGACCGGACCAGAGAAAGAATTAATTGAAATAGACGTAAACTAACCCAAACATTTATTGTATTTCTGTGTGTGTTGAGAGAGAGAGTGGGGGGTAGCATATAAATTAATTAAGGTGTGTTCATTGAAATTCGAATAACTAGGCACCAATCATTCCATATTATTTTGGTATTTAGACAGTAGTGACCCAAGCTTATCTTCTTATCAACAAAACCTAACCAGCTCTCGTCTAAAAGTCTCAAGGTTGGTCTTGCTGATGATGCATGAAATGCAATTTCAAAGGAGTGAGAGTCTGAGAGATTCTTGGACTGAGAGAAAGACAAGCAGAAGCATGTTATCTTCCTCCCAAAGATCTGAGTCCATTTGATAATTAAGATACATATTCGTAGTTGTTGGAGAGACTTCTTTTTGAAAAAAATGATAGTTTTCTCCTTGTTATTTCTATGCAAGTGCGGTTCCGGGCCTCTTTGTTCTCTTCTCTTCATTATTAAATTTGATTAGAATAGTATTAAAGTTGAAACCCAGGTCAATGAGTGGTTCCCCCTCTATAAAATATTCTAATTCTTGGGACGCATCACTTTCCTTCGTTTACGTAATTGTTCGGAGTGAAAAATCCTTACAAGATTAGAGAATTTTTTTTGCTTAATTTTGTTAGAATCTAGATCGAGTGGGTGATTAGTTTGGCCCAAAGAGAAGTGAATTTTAATCTTTTAAGTTTTAGATTTGGACTCGACTAGGTACCGAAATTTATTATATTTGTAAGTATTTTTACTATTGCTGTGGTTATTCTTATCACTGTTATAGTACTTAAAAAAATGATAAAAATAGTTATTACAACAGTAATAAAAATACTCACAATAGTGGTAAAAAGATCAATAAAAGTGAGAAAAAATTTTATACCCAAGAAAAGTGGTAAAAATAATTATTACAACAGTGATAAAAATATTCACAGTAGTGATAGAAATACCCAAAAATGATATTTGATTATAAAATAACTCACAAAAATTATAAAAATATCTTTGAAATAATAAATTTTAAAGATATAATAACAATTTTTTTTGACGGTACCGTAATTAAATCCTTGAGATTCATGTGACAGATTAATAAATTGATTAGAATAAGATTAACTAGAATTGCGACATAATCCACAATGACACAGACTTTTATTGGTACGTACCCTAGTCCTAGATATTGACTTTTTACTATAAAACCAAGCCAATTCATATATGTAGAGTTAGAAAAAGGACCTTGATAATATTAGAAAACAGGATGCTAATGGTGCCGTAATTAGCGACTTGATGATTTGATAAGAAAATTCAACACTTCTAATGTAATGAAGGGTAGCTCCATAATCGAATATTTTTAGGAGATTGCCGACAAAGCTATAGGATAGTGGCTTCGTTCTTGATTTTACCTGTAGCATTACTTTCTAATAAAGTAATGAAAGCAAAAAAGCTGTGGCTAATATGAGAGGAAATTTTTGTAGTACTTTATCCAGTTGTTTGTATTAAAATATACAGAAGGATGAGTGAACTAATCCCAGAGAGAGAGATGCACAAACCCTAGAAGAGACGTAGACTTTTTTGGTCCTCATAAGCATCACATCACTCATTTTTCCAACCTATAAAGTTCGGTCTTCTCTTCTACAATATCCCACCAATAATTAGAGACAGCTTCTATATGTGTTATTTGGCTGGAGAGAGAGATGGGTAGAGCTCCATGCTGTGACAAAACCAACGTAAAGAAGGGTCCATGGTCCCCTGAGGAAGATGCAAAACTCAAGGCTTATATTGATACTTATGGCACTGGAGGAAACTGGATTGCTCTTCCCCAGAAAATTGGTATATACTCTCTCTCTCTCTCTCTCTCTCTCTCTCTCTCTCTCTCTCTCTCTCATGCTCCATGTGATTGTGTTTATCTTTTTCTGCTTGGGTTTTTGCATGCACCGAAATCGATTTGTTTGACACTTTGACTAATTGGTGAGAATAATTCATAGGGATGAAGAGATGTGGAAAGAGTTGCAGACTAAGATGGCTGAATTACTTGAGACCCGATATTAAACATGGTGGATTCACTGACGAAGAAGACAATATCATCTGCAGCCTCTATATAAGTATTGGCAGCAGGTTTCTCTCTCTCTCTCTCTTAAAAGAATCATCTCAGCTCCAAGATCTGAATAGTCTTCTTCCTATTTGCTTTTTGGCACCAGTTTTGGTGTCGCAATGGTTTCATGTAAATTAGAGTTAGTTACAGTTTATTTGATGTTTATTTATAATTCAAAAAAGTCAGTTGCAACTCAAAGTTGACGACCCTATTTTACAATAGGTCACAAGATTGAATGCCAAACTCATCCTTATTTTGTAGTAAATTTTGATAGAATATACAAAGAAAAGCTTCATTATCGTAGGCTTACGGTATGTTTTGTACGTAGATACTAACATTGCACAATTTTTTGTGCAATCTCAGGTGGTCCATAATTGCAGCCCAATTGCCTGGAAGAACAGACAATGACATCAAGAACTACTGGAACACCAGATTGAAGAAGAAGTTGCTTGGAAGGCGAATACAGTCACATACAAACCATCTATCGCCCGCTAGTCAGAACCCAAAAGATGAAAATGGCATAGAAGAATCAAAGTCCTTAAGCAACTCAGCCCTTGAGAGACTTCAACTCCATATGCAGCTTCAAACCCTTCAAAACCCTCTCTCTTCCTGCAACAATCCTGCACTGTGGCCCAAACTTCATCCCCTCCAAGAAAAGACAATACAGAGCCTCCACCTCCAGGGTCTGAATGAAAGCTCTAACCCTTTAATGCAACAGGCCGTCACACCCAGTAATCTGCAGTTAGATGAATTGGATAACTCTGTGATAAAATCATCTTCAGACAGCCCAATAATGTTCAATAATGGAAGCCACTTATCAAACTCAACTACTACTGTTCCAAAATCGGGTGGTATAGAACAATCAAACCCTGTAATTCAGTCAGTTTCAACATTTACCCAGGGGGATTTTGATGATTCTATCAACAACAAAGCGGTTGGTTCTGTATCTGGAGAGAATCAGATGGCTGAGTTTGACTGTTTCAAAGAGATGGATGATTCCAAGGACACTGTGATTTGGTGGTCTAATGACTTCCACACAAATTCAATTACTTCCTCAAACTCTTGGGATTCGATTTCTGTTCTCCATCAGCCTGAAAGATTTTATCAGGATTATGCATTAGGATACAGTGTGCAATGATGAACTACTCAAGTAGTAGAAAGCCTTTGATGCTCTTAAGAAGATTAAGATTGAAGCCATAATAACTGGTGTTGTAAATTGTGTAAACGATTTTATTACCTTGTATTGAAAAACAGCATTCGACCTGACTGTCAACTGAGATTTGATCTATTGTTTTGTTCATGCAGACTTTCAGTTCAAACTCCATTGGCCATTCAGTCAAAAAAAACTAACCTAATTTGTTGACATTATTATTTAAGTATACAAATTACTTGTACAATAATAATTTATTTAACCAAGTATTCAAGAAAATAAACTGAAAAATAATTTTCCCTAAAAGCACTAAAATTCGAAATAAAGTAAAAAATGATCTCACAAACTATATAATCAAACTGAAGCTTTGTTTTTAAAAGTTGGTTCATGCCTCCGGAGTTGATAGCTCAGTGCAATAACAAGTTTATTACGAAAATCATCTCCACTACTTTATTGCCAAATGCCAAAGAAGTGAAAGGGAGAATGATCATTTCTCACAATGCAATAGAACTCTTCTAATTAATAAGTAATTGTCAAGTTTATGTGGACTTGCTCATCAAGTTTAAATGGTTGAGTAAAAAGAGCTATAGATAAACTTGGTGGAGTCTTTGAAACTCGAATCCATAACCATGAAGTTTAATTGATGGCACGTAGAATTATTTAAAGCAGATGCTTTTCTTACCTCTCAGGAAAGATCTTTCCACGAAGAATCACACAAGAAATTAAGTAAAAGGTGTTCGTTGCTTTCGTAGTAGAATCAAGAATGAGAATAGGATGGCATAGAGATGGTGTAGTAGAAGAGTACTGCCGCTTGCATGTGTATGAACCTAATGGAGGCCCACTAATTTCAGTGTCTTGAAACACAAACTAATAAAAGCCCACACCTATTACTTAGGTGCTTAGAAAAACAACAGATCTTTTGTCAGCATGAAAGTTGAACTGAAGTGTCAGTGTTTCTTAAATGATTATATTGCACTGCTCATACCACATAAATGTTAAGGGCAAAATACAAAATAGTCTCTTAAGTACATGCGCTTTGAGTCAAGTTGATCTTCATTCTTTTGATTTTGTCAAGCTGATCGCTCAAATTTTCAATTTGTGTCAACGCAGTTCAAATGAAAAAAACAGGGTCTCTAAATTCTCTATCCCAAATGGTCGCATACCTCTAATGTGACCACACTTAAATCTATTACAGGAATCCCACAGAATCCATTGAAGTCTCTCTCTCTCTCTCTCTCTCTCTATCTGATGTTAAATCCTCTTGCCTTCTTCCAAATTTAAGCAATAGAGCGTTCATACCTCACGTTCTTTTCCCTCCCAACATATATCTAGCTCATCATACATTGTTTTCTTTAGAAAGAAGAACAGCATAAATAAGGTCTAGCATTTGTTTCTATAGGAATCTGCCTAGATTGTTGTTTGTTTCTATAGCACCATTGATAGTGTAACTTAGAACATCCAGCAAAAATAATAAAGCCATATTTTGTCAGCCATTGCTTCATTGGATCTTCCAATTTAGAGAGATATAAATCAATAAACAAATCATATGAGAGCCAAACATTGAACGTGGGCACATCATTTTTTGTCCATGGAATCAAACAATTTTCTTAGGACAAAAAGACACAATATACATGCTTATATTGTGTGTGTGTGTGTGTACCTCAGATTCCACATAAATATACTAAAATATATTTTGGATCCATGTTAATTAAATAAGTGGTAGATTAAGCAACATGAAGAAGCTAGTGAATTTCTATTATGAATTTTAAGGCCAGACCATGTCTTTCTTTTG
>CAUOFW020001705.1:0-37500 GCA_963454935.2 Ilex paraguariensis
AATAAGGTAATAAAATTTAATATGTGTCAATATGTTGAATTAGCAGAAAAAAGAGATACAATACCAATTTTTTTTTTTTTATACATAGTCTAACAAGTTAATGTAAGTAGTCCTTTTCCATAAGAATATATGATATGGATTGGTGGATTAAGATCACGACATTGGTCATCGTCTCAGAGAGTTTGAGCTACATCAGTTGTGGTATAGGGCGATGCAATCTAAAAAAATGTTGAATATGACGAGAGATTTAATTCATATCATGGCGTCGTGAAACTGTGTCGACAGATTTAGTAGCGATAAGTCAGTGCCTCAAATACAACTCGGGGAGTTCGACTGAGTCATGTCAGACTTGAGATTTATATCTATCATTTTTCAGCCGACTCGTATCAGTATCGACTATTACTTTAAACCATGTATGAGTACGAGTTTGATACCAAAATATTTTTTAATATCATACCAAAAATTTTATTCTAGCAATAGATTTCATGTTGGTTTATAATAAACTAAACTAGTAAATTAACAAAATAAACTTTTTTTTTTTTTTTGAAAAATAAATATTCAATAGATCAAAAAGAGAGAATGCAAGAAAGGGGATGACCTTTACAAAAAACATGGGCCACTCCAGAGCAAGAAAACCCAAACAAGCCATAAAGAACAATGGTCAAGCAAACACATACAAACAAAGTGCCCAAGAGAGGAATTTTGGAGGAAGTAGAGGCCTTGAGCTTAAACTTCCAACTAAATTCCTCCCTAAAGGACCAAAAAAATCGAGAAAACAGACAGCCTGCAACAGACTCAACAACAGTGGATAGCACCAAGGGAAGCACCAACATAGGTCCAAAAAACATATAGAAAAACCTGCGACAGTGAGTAGAAAATAGGGAAGCAGACAACCTGCAACAGACCTAGCAACCTCAGCAGGAACACTGGCCAAGCAAATGGAGCAACCATAGCGAGAAAACTGGCCAAACGGGCACAACAACCCGCAATAGTGGGCAGCACCAAGGGAAGCACCAACAAAATCCACACCAAAGGTCCAAAAAAACAGAGAGAATAGAGTGGGTAGCACCAAGGGAAACACTAACAAAACCTCACCATAGGTCCAACAAAATAGAGAAATCAAAGTGGGTAGTCTGCAACAATGGGCAACTCCAACAAAAATCCTCACCATAGCTCCAAAAAAACAGAGCGACAATGCAAACAGACCATGCAAACACAGAAACCACCACATGAGCTAATAGAGACAAGAAACAGGGAGGTTCCATAACTTGCCTGTAAGTAGGTTGCTGGTGGTAGCTTTGAATTTCAAGGTCGATACTCTACTCCTTATAGTTTGATGGATAAGATGGCTCAGTACATTCGGGTCCTTGTATTGATTTCGAAATCATCTAGAATTCATTTCCATCCAAATATAGTAGACTTTGGCTGCCAAAAAAAATTCTATGAATCAAATTCTGCATTGATTTTCCTTTCCAATTGATAGCAGCCCATTGAATGAGATCATTCCAAGGTTTGGGTTCCCAGACAATTCCACAAGTAAGCATAATATTTATCCAGACTCTTGATGAATAATTGCATTCAAAGAACAAGTGGGGGTGAGACTCATCTGCAACTCTGCAAAGGATACAAGTAATGCCCAAGTGAGCTGTATAAGATTGAATTCTTTCAAGGGTACTCAGCCTGGACCTTACAGCTAACCAAAGGATGAAGCTCATTCTAGGGATTGCCATTTCCAAACCAAACAAGCTTATACCATGGAACAGGGGAACTCCTCTGTCTAATATGCTCCCAGGCTAAGGAAGTGGAGAAATTTGAGTTAGAAGAGAGGATTCAGTTAACCTTATCCTCTGTGTAAGGATTGGGAGAATATGAAGGCATTGTGCTAGTAATAACGTGAAAGTGAGAGGAGGAAAAAGGTGGCCATTGGCAATGATTCTTTTGACAAGAGACCCTTTTGGCAGACCCCTGTCAAGAAGAAAATCAGCACTGTAGACAAACATCAGGGGGCTAAGAGGTTGCCAATTATCATACCAGATCATAGTACCTTCACCATTACCAATTTTGTGGACAATTTTGTGGCTTAGTAATCCCTCTTAACTTCAACAAATTCAACCAATTCCAAGAGCTAGACTGAGTAGCCTTAACATCCCAGAAGTTTCTCCTCTTCAGGTGATAAGCAAGCACCCATTTCACCCATAAATTCTGTTTGTCAGTAAAGAGTTTCCAAATATACTTCATCATCAAGGCAACCTTACACTCCTTGAATCTTTTAATTCCCAATCTACCTTCTTTCTTTGGTTTGCATATATCTTCCCAAGAGACTTTAGCCACTAGACTACTAAAACCAGTACCTTTCCATAAAAAGCTTTTCATAAGCTGCTCAAGTCTATCAATAACTTGCTGAGGAAGATTAAGATGAGAGGACCAGTAAATTTGTATACTACATAGGACAGATTTAACAAGAAAAAGCCTCCCAAGGATAGAGATTTATTGGCCCAAGATCTAATTCTCCACTCAATTCTTATAATGAGCTTGTTGTAATGTTGAGATCTCTAAGTCTAGAAGTGATAAAAGTCAATCCCAAATACTCAATAGGGAGTTGGCCTTCTGAGAACCCGAAGAGATGGATGATTTGAGCCTTTACCTCAACTTGCATGTCACATGTATAGATATTGCTCTTGGAGTGGTTTATTTGTAATCCTGAAAGGAGCTGAAAATTGTCCAGAGCATCCTTGAGGATTTTAGTTGAAGAGTAGTCACCATGACAAAAAAGTAACAAATCATCGGCGAAAGAGAGATGAGTGAGGTTAACTTTTTTACATCTTCAATGGAATTTAAAACCCTTCCTTGAATTGATTTTGTGGAGGAGAAGAAGAGAAAAGATTTCAGTGGCAATCACAAATAAATAAGGGGAAATAAGATCCCTTTGTCTTAAACCTCTACCACTTGGGAAGAAACCATCAAACTCACCATTCACATTGATAGAGAATTTGGGGGTGGATATGCATTGCCAAATCCACATCCTAAATTCCAATGGGAACCCGAAGGCTTCAAGAGCAACCATCAAGAAAGACTAGCACACAAAGTCAAATGCTTTCTTCAAGTCAACTTTAATAGCACATCTAGGAGCACCATTATTTCTATGATAATTCCTCAATAATTCTTGGGCAATAAGGATGTTATCACTAATCATCCTTCTAGGAATAAAGGTGGACTGATTTTGGTTGATAAGGCTTGGGAACACACCTTTGATTCTAGAGGCAATCAACTTCGAGATGGCTTTGTAAATGGTATTACAACAAGAGATGTGACTGAAAACATTCATTGAAGTAGGATTTGGCACTTTAGGAACCAAATTAATGATAGTGGCATTCAACTCTTTCAGAAGCTTGTTATTAGAAAAAAAACTCTTTCACAGTGTCAATAACATCAGTCCTAATGATAGGCCACACTTTTCTAAAAAATAAAGGTTATAGCCATCTGGCCCTGGAGCTTTGTGGTTGTTCATAGATAAGAAGACATTCTTAATCTCTTCACTGGTGAAGGGAATGGCCATCTCTTCTGCTTGTTGGCTAGAAATCTTCTTATGAATGACTGAGTTTAAGAGGGCTTATCCTTTTAATTACAAGAAACATTGGATTTGGTCCCAATAGTTGCTTGAAGAAGTTAATGGCTTCACGCTGGACTTCTTCTTCACCAACAATCATAGAGTCATCCGATCTTTTGATAGTAACAATCATTTTTTTATTTCTTCTACTGGTCATGGTTTTAAAGAAGAAGCTTGTGTTCTGATCACCTTCCTTAAGCCACAAAACCTTGGACTTCTGCTTGTAAATAAACTCCTCAGTTTTTGCAGCAAACAGATAGTCAGCAAGTAACCTCTTCTCCTCTTCCTTCAACAGAAGGTTGCTAGGATTGCAATCCACGTTCCTTTGGCAGGCTTCAAGTGCAGCTTTGGTGGAGAGAGTTAATTCAGTGGCAGATACCTTTTCTTTGCAAAAGAACTTAAGACACCTTAAGGATCTTCAATTTGGACAAAGTTTATATTGAAGAGACCCATGGACATTGAACTTCCAATTATGCTCAACGATGGATTAAAAGTCATCTCTATCAGCAATAAATTTGAAGAATTTGAAGGGAGATTGTATTTTTTTCTGTGGGATTCCTAGCCTGACCACGCCAGGGGAATGATCTGAGACCCTTTGTGGCAGAAATTCAGCAACAGCTTGTTGGAATTTGATAAGCCATTCTTCATTGACCAAAATTCTATCCAGCTTTCTAGTAATCCAATGCACACAGAATCTTGCAAACATTCTTTAAACTCAATCATACCATTATTCCACTTCCCTGAGCAGCCTTGAGATTCGCTAGAATTTCTAATAGTGTTAAAATCCCCAAGGATACATACACAATAGAGACATGCATGCTAAAATTACTATCTTGATGTTTAATATGATAGTGGATGATTTAATCAGTTTTATACACTTTGCTCATGTCGAGGGAGTTGGGACTCCACCTAATCTAGATACGGCCTAGGGTGTGGCTCTGATAATTATCAAGGTGGCTCCAATGCCTAAACACATTCTGCATTATAAAAGAAGCCTTAACTTCCCTAACTCTGGTTTCAATTATTCCAACTAAATGAAGCTGATAATGATTAACAAGCTTCTTCACTTCTTCCTGCTTAGAGGGATTATTGAGCCCTCTAATGTTCCAACAAGCTAAGTTTAACATAAGAGAAGAGCTTTATTGAGCTTAAGGTGCTTAGTACTCTTTAATCTTCCCATGTCTTTGGGTTTCTTTCTTGCCTTTTTCTTCTTCTGAGTATGCCATTGGTTTTCAGGCTTGGATGGACTCAAAGAATTGGGGTCGGAGGCCTTATGAGGAAGGCTAAGATGAGGAGGGCTAATGTCAACAACCAATTTGCCTCCTACATCACCTAAACTTTGGCTCATATCGCCTGAGATGTTGTTGTCAGGGATAGAAAGAGAAATAGAGTGACGAAGAGGGCAATGATTAACCTGAACTTGTTGCATAATATGCTCCTTTTCAGTGTGTGAGAAGCTAGCAACTTGCAAGGTATGAGCTTTTGGAATTGTAGAAGGTGGCTGGTCCTCCTCCTCCATTGCTATGGTAGTGCTGATAATAAATTTTCCTTTATCATTTACGGCATGGCCAACGTCCTGAGTGGGAGATACATTTACCAGCCGACTCTTCTTGTGGCATAATATTCAGAGTGGCCAAAAATGTTGCAGAAGTGGCAAAGCTTTGGCTTTCACTGGTACTCCACATCAACAATAACCACTTCAGGATTCCCATTGACATCATTCTTGTCTAGCTAGAGTTCAAACGAATTAAGAAGATCGTCTTTCACATTAATCTCAACACAGAGTCTAGCAAAATTGATTTTGCTCTTTCTGGAGGTCAGCGAATCAGCATATAGTGGTCTTCCCAAGGCACTTGCAATGTAGCTAAGACCATCATCACTCTAGTACTGTAGTGGGATGTTGTATAATTTCACCCACATAGGAATAATGGAATGATCTTCTTTAGTCACAACGATATTATCATGCCATTTCTTCAAAATCAAAGATCTGCCCTGGAACAGCCATGACCCAACTTCAACAACCTTAGATCTAGCCTCCTCATCTTCAAATTTGAAGAAGAAAAAGCCACAATCGTTGGCCAAGACCTCCAACAATCCCGTACTATCCCAAATCTTGTGGGCAATGAAATTAATGGCGGAGAAAATGACTTTCTTCTCTATAAAGTACCCCAATAGGCAATTTCTCCACTCAACACAACCTTTTATGGCAACCTCTTTTGGGAGTTTAACAATCACTATGTTATTCACTCTACTTGGTTCATGGTAATGAAGTTTCATAGTAACAAGGTTAGGCTCTTGCTGAAATGAGGCAGCAGAGAGACCCACTATCCTGCCATTCTTAACAATTTGATCCCAAGGAAGGGACAAACTTGGTGTTGCTTGGTGGTTAACTCCCACTGAGCTAGGATGGAGTGGCTGCTTCCTATTTGAAAGGACTGTGAGACTCGTACTAGAGTTAGGATTGGTGGCCACGTCCAGAATGCTTGTAGATCTGGTCTTTGGAGCTGGGACCAAGACTGAATTTGGTGAGATAAAGGGGATGAGACCTAGGCTATTCAGATCGATGGCTTGCAATTTCTCCAGTGGGGGGTCGTTTCTAAATCTGGTCTCTAGTGGGAGGTCTTTTGTAGTGGAGATGCCACTAGATTCAAGTGTGTGTGTGTGTGGGGGGGGGGGGGGGGGGACCCATATCTTGAAATGAGAGTGGGATTTACAGGATGGGGCCCTTGGGTGGGTGCCCTAGATTTGGGAGAACTATTGTTGGCCATTTAGGTGGGGGAATGGGTAGGTGAAACTAATAGCAAAGTAGAAAGGAATGAATGTTGAGGGAAGTCAAGGTAAGGATGGAGGGGAGGAGAGGGTGGGATGCCATTATTGGGAGGTTTGCTTGTTTTTTTCTATATTCTTCTTCTCATAACAAAATAAACTTTACATGTGATATGGTGTGAAAGATAAAAAAATAGAAAGTACAACACTTAAAAATTATTTGTCAGTATCATAGTTGCGCTGCTACAAAATGTACATATTTGAAACTATATTTATTTCAATATAATAAATAAAAATTATTTAGCTCAAAAAACTTTTGATTGACTCATGTATGTAGTAACTCTAAATATTCCCTCCATACTTTTAAAATTTTCTTAACATTAATACATGATTATTAAATAACTCAAAACACAAAAATAGCCATCTATCTGTACCTATTATCTAGATATGTATATTCTAAACTTCGATATAATTAAACAGTACTTAATAGATAAAATAAAAACTTCTAAATGTCAAGATGTTTAATTTTTTTTTGAAATGTTAGATTACCTTTAAAACATACATTAAGACAACACTTTCATTCTAAAATAGATATAAAATATTTTATTTTGTTTTTCCTTATAATTCGATTGTCTCTCATAAATATCTTATTGATATAACATACATATTGTTATTAGAACGAAATTTGAGAACCTATTATATTATGATCATCAGATTAGTAATGAGTCTAACATTGTATGAAAGTCACTTATAATCCAATAATTACAATGTAGAACGTTCTGACATTAATTAAAAATATCGTTATTAATGTTCATCTAATCACAGATCGAACAAGACGTATTATTAGTAGAACTAAAAATATGGTACTGATAAACGCCTGCGAAAAGCAGGTTCACAATTAACCTACACCAATAAAGATAAAAAGAGAACCAGACAATCTACATTGACCAATGGAAATCTCTGTGTTTCAAACGAAATTCAAGACGAAAACGACTGTTCATATCAGGAAAATCAATGTTGCTTCGAAGTGGAGATCACGCGGCTGAGTTCCATTTGATTCAGATAGATGCCATCAATCTGCTGCAACAGCTAAACAAGTTCTCTTTATTAGTTTTGTTCACTTGTGCCCCTTAGTTCTCCTGCCCACTAACGACACATCTTTATCACATTATATCAGCATTCTGCATATTTTATCTCTCTATGGGGAAAAGGGAGGGAGAAGGAGATGAAATTGGAGCTCGTCACCAGATAGGGACGGGAGTGAGCCACTACCACTGAGCCACTCTTTCACCTCAAACCCTCTCTCTCTCTCTCTCTCTCTATGTATGTGTATGTATGAGAATGAGTGTGAGTGTGAATATGTATGACTTCTTTTTTGCTGAAGTTTCATTTAATGGTGTGTCCTTTCTGAAACAGAAGTGGGTTTGAGTTGCATGAGAAGGATGTTGAGAAGTGTGAATTTTATACATAATTGGGTATGCAGATTTGTCTGTGCTTGTATGCATGCTTGTGCAAAGAGGATACATTATGTACATATACAGCCTAGAGAAGGGCAAAGCTGTCCTTTTATGCCTAAGAAAGCAAACGAGAGCATTTTGGTTGTTACTGATCAGATGCTCTCTGCTTGTCCTATCAACAATCATGTGTGCCTCATCACAGATTGAAGCATGCATTTTTTTTTTTTTTGAATAATGCTAGGGATACCAAATCACATGCTAATTGGGTGCTTGAATCAGTAGGTCCATCAAAAAAAGTTAAATGGGCTCACTGGTCCAAGAGTGTACACTCATTTGGGATAATTCCAAATTTAAGATGCCTAACATTACTTATTTTTTTTCAAGAGTAATGCTATGTTTGTTAAATTTTGGAACTAAATTAAGGGCCTAAATGACATGATAGCATTTTATTTGGAGCCTTTATTGGAGTCCAAATGACATGATACCAAATAAAGAAGCCCAAGTCAGCTGCCATATTATTTGAGCTCTTAATTTAGTCCCAAAATTTGGACAGTGTAACATTATTATTTTTTCAATCATTCATTCAAAAAGAAAATGGATAAAATCTTTATGGAATGATGTGAAACATTTATTACCATTAGATAACTTAGTCTTTTTAATACTGAATTGTGTTCAATGACTATATTATTTTTAAATTTTTTTTTTAAGGACTATATTATTTAATGTGAGAAATTTGGTAAATATAGTAGATACAAGTATCACAACTGATGCTAAAAACATTCAATTGTCATTGAGTGGAGCAATTGCTTAAGTATATAAAATAATTTTTGGTGGTCTTAATTATTTGATCTAAAATACAAATTCTCGCATGTTGGGGCTATAAAAAAAAGCAGACAAAATTTCACATTAGGGAATTCAAATGCGTAAAAGGACCAGGTCCACCAACTATCCAAAACCCAACTCAAAATCAATTAGCAATGAAAGAAGAGATCTTTTAATCCCATAAACAAACCCCAAGTAGTTTTAATCATTCGATATGTAATACAAACTCTTTTTACAACAATATTTGCATGTCTAAGTCTGCATTTGTATGTATTTATCGGAACAATTTATGTCACCTATATGTTCTTCCATTCAAAAGTATAAGGAAATATGATTTTAAAGTCCCATATAGCCATCTTGAGAAGGCAGGATGGATATGTTAGTACGAGAGTACGAGTCTGAATAATATGGGACAAAGCGCTATTGCGAGTTCAAATTTTCCCAAATCTCAAGGGATGGAGTATAATAATTGCAAACATCAGGGGTGATTTGTATAATTCGATCACAACCATAGTTATAGAATAAAAACTGAGAAAAGAATCTATATTTCACCAAGAAAAAAGTCAACCCAACCCAATTCCGCTAGTGAAAAGTTAGGCACTTTGATAGTTTTTTATGAAGTCACCCAATTTTGTTTGTGCATCTTTCTTTCCGCCATACTTTCGGCAGAATAAAACCTTAATGTATCAGGATTGTATGCCTGGAATAAATTGTACAATTTTAAAAATTACAAAAATAAAAGAGTATATCCCTCTCTCTTAGTGTCTTTCCACTTCCGTGGTAAACAGTACTTATGAGGCATGGTTTAGCTATTAGCCACACACTAACACTTCTAACTGTATACATTTCTAATTACCAAAGGAAAGTCGAGTGCATTGCCTACATTGACATAAGTTTTAATCCTTAACTTCTTCAAGCTTGCATTAGCTGAATTTAAAATTAGCCAACTCAACAGCAGCGTGGGCGGCAGCTGATCGATGCAGGCTCTGCAGGAGCGATAGCAGCTCGACGCTTTCCAAGTTATCAGATGATTGTGATCTCGTGTCCTCCTTAATATCAGTCACTGGCTGTATCCAACGTGGACAAATCACTGGCAACACTTTGGAGACCGAAGGTACTGGACTTGTTTAGTCTTTGTAGACTTGCTAGCACTACAAGAAAAATCATTGTTAGCCGCTAGATTTAAGTTAGCATGTACAAATATTGTCACTGAATGAATATGTTTAGTGGCAAAAATTTATTATCACCATTGAAAGTATGATATTAAAATTATTTAATGACCACAATAATTTGTCACCACTAAAGATATATAATTAGTGGTGAAAAAATATTGTTGTCACTGAATATATGTTAGTGAATCTAATTAGTGACAATTTAGATGTTATAACAAAAATATATTACTAATTCATCACTAATTCCAAATATTTAATGACAATAATTTAAATTTAGTCACTAATAATATAGTTTTTTAGTGATAAAATTTTTTAGTTGTAACAAATATGCCCTGTTTTAAGCTGCATTTTTTTTTTGCCACTGAATGTCAATTTTAGTATAAATTTTGGCGTTTAATAGAAAAACGTCGCCTCTTGTTGGGCACAAATTTATGGATTACCAATGTTTATAAATAACTTAACAATTTTAACGAACACAACATCATTTCACATTCACCCCCACCATGTCACTTCTTCACATGTTAAATCTTTCCCCTTTCTCTCTCTCTTTCTCGCTCGATCGATCTCGATCTCTCAACTCCTTCGCCGTCACGATTCCCACTGGTTTGAAGACTTCCTTGAAGACACCTCCATCGCCACCAGTGCCCTAGCTGTTGAGAAGGCTGAGCTTATTTCGAAAATCACCGAGAAGAAGATTAAGGTGCCATCATCGTTCTCACTGCTTAGGTTAGTTTATTTTTGTTTCATTTTTTCAAATAGAGTATTCTTGCTATGTTTTGACTGGATTTCGTCCGTTGGATATCCTATATGTTTGCTTTAATTAATCTCGGTTGGATTTACTCATGTTTGGATCTATCGAAGTTCCAATTATTCTGTGCATAATGGGAAATTTTTTAGAACTGTGAGGTAAATTTTTTAGAATTTATATAATACTCATTTATTTGATTAATAAAGCCCGTCCACTTCGTTAATTTTAGTGAAGATTTTGTTTGATTTGTCGAATTTTGTTAATTTTGGCGTTTTAGTTTGACCTAGGGTTTGTGATTTGGACATCTTTCTTGTATGGGCAATGAAGGCTTTGATCTACTAGATTGGTTTCAGTTTAATAGGGATGATGACAGTCTCACATCTATTATTTTATTATGAATTTTCAAGTTTTTAGTGAATTGAGAATCCTTTTATCCACGAGATTCCCAATCTCACATAGTTATTTTGTAGCTACAAAGTTATTTGATTGCAGTCAACAATTTTGTTTTTGTAATAAACGAAAAAGTTTGGGTGTATATTTTGTTTGTCAGATGAATGTCAAGTTTTATTGACAAACATCAGAGGAAGAATGTTATCATGTTGAAACTTGCAAGCACTAGCTTTTGGTTCCATACATGGAGCTCTGCATTCTTGTATACAAAGAACTAGTCATTCAGATGATTTAAATAGGTACTGACTCGATCTTTTTCTTGAAGTTTACTTGGGCAGAATCAATGTTTATTTATTTATTTTTGGTAAGTAAGATGAGTTCATAAAAAAAACCAAAGAAAATGTACAAGGTGATTCCATGGGATGGTTGATCTTCTGAACAGGGGAGATGAAGATCAACCATCCCAACAGCAAAATAAAACAAAAAGGATTACAAAATCCAAAAGGATTGAAATAAAAAAATGTACAAAACAGAAGCTTATCTGAGCATCAAAGATGAGCAGAAGCCTGAACAAAAACCATCTAGTATAGATGGGAAAGAGGAAGTAGCCAGCAAAACTAGCAACACCAGCAGACTTAAGGATGATCAAAAAAAAGGAGAATCAGCCTCAAGTATAACCATCAACCAACAATAACATATTTACATTTTCTTCCTTGAATGCCAAAATAAATGATAGAATCTGATCCTCCAGTCCATGCATCAGCAAGAAAGAAAGCAGTAGGAGGCACCCATATCAAACAAGAGCCTCACAGGTAGAATAGGGCTCCAACAAAGCCCAAAGCAGCAGTAGCACCAAAGGAAAGAAATCCCAACAACATAACAAAGAAGAAAAACAGGCATCCAAAGTTTGATGTAGTAATCACAAACAGTTCAAGGGGGTTCAAATGTAGTCTCTGGAAGATCCCATTCTCTTTGAAGCCATAAATTTGAGGGAGATCTCCGATATCCTTTGTTTAGATGAAGTTTGAGCTTGATGTTATCGATAACCTCTTTGTACACAGTGCCAACATGGTGCATTTCCTTTATCTAGTCACCATTATAACTGTCTTCTTTTTTTATTTTAAATCCGGTACTTAGCTCTCATACACTCATGTTCCAGTGTGCCTAACCCCTACAATTGAATTCTTGTGGAATTTTTTGTATAGTCATTAACAACAATATGTTTGGCCTAATGAACTTAACATTACTATTCTGAAAATCATACCTCTTTTGGTAAGCATTTGTATTTGCAGTAGATAATTTCATTCATATATACTAGCTTAATGTCTAGTTCTTATTGTTTTTGTATATTTTCATTTTCGTTATGAAAGAATTCTAAGGGATTTATGAGTTGGAAAGGTGGAAACATGGCAACAGGTTTTAGAGATTGCAAAGGCTATGAAATCTGCCAGTTCACCCAGGTGACCTTTTCTTTTCTCTATCAATGTAACTCTTCACGTATATTTTAGATATGTTCTTCAACCCTTGTATGTAGCACCCTTGATTTGTAATGTAACCTTGTGGTTTTTCATTGGCATTAGATCTTACATTATTTGTTTACTTTCTTATGTAATATTGACCAGCAAAAGTTCACTCTCAAAGAAGACCCTTATGTAATATTGGTTATTTTGGATCTGTGGACTTCAAGGTATGCACATTGAAACTTTGTTGTTGTTTATGACTTTTAACTTTTGGGGAATGGAGATAAAAACATATTATATATTGCTTCCAGACCATTTTTTATTCATCTTGCAATATGATATTTAGTCCAGGTGTGGGTGTGGGTGTGGATGTGTATTGTTTAAGATCTAGATGGCTCGGTCAATGTGCATTGATGAAAATGGTTTAGACACAAATGTTTGTACACACGCTCACTCACTCATATGTGCATATATGTTGGAATCTTGATGTGCCCTGTTATTCCAATTGAATTGGACGTAGAATGAGCTCTTTTTCACATGTCTAAAACTTAGAGTGGGATAAAATAATATGAAATTACTGTGTTCACCTACTGCTTAAGCTGCTTGTGGGTACTCCTTGTTGCAGGAAATATGCTGATGACATATATTCTACCTAATTAGCTATAATGCCTAGTGTGATAACATTACAGACAGTAGGAGAATCTGCATTCCTTTTCATTATAAACAAAGCGAAGGCGCTACTTAGCCCTATCAAGCAAGCAAGAATGAAGGCCCGTGCGACACCCGGCGTTAACACTTCCCAATCTGGAAATGCTAACCACAGTTTCAATGGTAACGGGAATACGCCTGACGGCGAAAGCATACAAAGAGAGTGACGCTTCCATCGCTTAGATTTAGGGCGATAGGGCGCACCACAGATACGAGAAGAAGCACCCCTCAATCGATAGGTCAAAGACAGAAACATAGTACCAGTTACATCTCTAATCTTTGATAAAATCGGGGTCTTTTCCGCATAATAGCGTCAACCAAAGACCGGAGCATCTTAGCAGACACTGGAGAGAAATCCCTAGTCAGCACAATTTCTGCCAATCAGCTTCATTCTTTAGAGGCTATATATTTTAATTGGTTTTAAAAAATTGGAGGAGAATCGTAAGATTAGAAATTACTCATCTTAATTTTCGATCTGACAATACAACTAGATCAAGTCTTGTTGAAAGAATCATTAGGTTCATGAATGTGTAAAATATTTGCTTATTTATTTTTTGAATTGTTTATTTCTCTACTTGTCCAATATCAGATAAAGGTATCATTCTATTTTTTTTTAACAAAAACAATCCCAAATCAGGTGGTGTTCCTCTATTTTGAGAACATAGGTATCAGTTTGTGGTAAATTTGGAGGCAAAGGAACTGTATTTTCACACACAGGACCACTTGATTTCATGGGAGCTTGGAAGCAGCACTTAGATTATGGGTACCATGTCTCCTCTTTTTATTCAATGTCTCCTCTTAGATTATGGGTACCAAGTGGCAATCTCATAGGGCTCTCTGCCTCTGTCAGTGGAACAGCAAGTTATGTAGTCTTGATTTTCTTCAATGAATTTCTATTAATGTTGGATAATTTATGTTAGGTACAAACTATAGGATTTGTCTCACTAGAAGGTAAATTTTCACGGGCGTCTAGTTTGGAGGGAGCCCAAGAGAGTGCAAGTCCAACGTATATTTTCTTTCATTAATGCTACATTGACTAAATTTTTGGATCAAATTTAGAGCCCAAATGACATGTTAGCTGACTTAAGCTTTTTTATTTAGTGCCATGTCATTTGGGCTCCAATAAAGATTCCAAATAATATACTGCATTGTCATTTGGTCCCAAATTTTGGTCAGTATAACATTACTCATTTTCTTTTGGTCCATCCTACAGATTACATCAAGAACTCTATAAATGATTATTTAAAGTTGCGTAAGTAGACATAAAGGTTTACTAGCTTGTTCAACATGAGACCATTTTAAGCTTGTTCACCTTACATTCACCCACATTTTCTCAAAAATCACTAAGGTGACCCATAGAGCCAACATTGATGAAAGAAATTGTGAAATGATGCATCACTATACATCATTTTCTCTTGGTAATTGATGATAGCTTGTGGCATTTTGCAACCTGAAGATTACCAATCTTCTAACTTCTTCCATTCTAATCTGTCTTTCATTTGCTTTGCAAAAGAAATTCGAGAACTAGGCTTATCCTCTCTGTTGTATTAAAATGACAGACATCTCTAATGGCCTATTTCACCCAAAGTATCTTGTTTTTAATGATGTTTGCCAATTCATAATTATTAGAATTTTTGAAGAATGGTAGCATTACAAGCTCCTATGCAAAAGCTATCGAGCAGCACGCCTAACGATCATGATTGGCTCACAACAACATGACACAAAGTTTTACTTCAACTGATGGAGAACTAACAGAAAGCTTCTCAATTATCTGCAAGAAATAGAGTCAGAACAAATGCAATTCATAACCTCGACTTCGCAATTGTCTTAATTTGGTTTTTTTAGCAATTCACATTTGGGGCGAGGCAAATGAGAAACTAGTGTTTAAATGGGACATTCACTCAATAGGTACGTAGCATGGCAATCGAAATATGATATATAACTACAAAAGTACATAATTGCTTCAAAACTAATCACTATCAGAAGTAAAAGAACAAAAAGCAATAAGCAACCTTAAAAGCTTAGGCAATTAACGAACAACTTAGATGTGTGGATTACCTAGTCAATCCTTTGTGGAATATTCGATCTTGAGATGTGTGGATCAATAACTATTTTGAGAAAACTAAGAAGATCTTAAAAGGAAGTACAACAACTTAAGATAAGTTTGACTAAAAGATGTTAAAGTTAATACTTTCTTGTGTTATTTTGTATTTGAGCTAAAAATATTATATTTGTAATTGGGTCATAAAATGTTAGTGTGTGTTTGGGTCATGTTTTGTTGTATTTAATTAGGCCCAAGGATAGAAAACTTCAGAATATATGGAGTGTCTAGATAAAGTGTTAGATACTTTTCTACAATATATAGAGTGTCCATATACAACTTGTAAGAGACTTTTCTAAAAAATAATGGAATTAAAAATTTAGTTCAAAAGCTTCGCCTGTATTTCTTGTTTGTCTCTTGTTTGTTTAATTAATCAAAGTTCAAGTCTAATTTAAGGCCAACAGAGTGGTATCAGAGCTCAGTTTGACGACAACAACTGGGTGTGAAGATTTAGTTCGGGAAAACAAACCCCGGTGTCGAAGAACGTGGCGGGTTCAAGTAATCAAAATTTTGGAACTCAACCACCTTCGTTTCCACAATTTGACAGTGAGAATTATGATTTTTGGTGTGTAAAAATGAAGATCCAACTTATTACAAATGATTTGTGGGAGTACTTTGAAAATGGGTATGATGACCCCAAATATGTCGATTCTTTGATGGATGCTCAAAAGCAAGTATTGAAAGCACATAAGAGGAAGGATGTAAGAGCTCTCTCAATGATTCAACAAGGAGTTTCAGACAAGATTTTCCCGAGGATGACCAAGGCAAAGGATGCTTGGGATATTCTTCAAAAGGATTATCGGGGCAACTTGAAGATAAGAGCAATTAAACTTCAATTTTTGAGAAGAGATTTTGAAAATATGAAAATGCAAGATGGTGAAGTGTTGCAAAATTATTTTTCCAGATTGATGGAAGTTGTGAATCAAATGAAAATACATGGGAATAACATAACTAATGAAAAAATTGTGGAAAAAAATTTAATTACATTGACGATGGACAATAACCCCATTGTTGCGGTTCTTGAAAATACTAACGACATTGAAACCCTGAGTGTTGAAGAATTGATGGGTTTAACTAAATCATTTGAGCAAAGATTGAGTAAGCAAACAGAGAAGTCACTTGAAAGTGCTTTCCAATCTAAGCTTAATGTTTGTGGTTCTAAAACTCAAGTAAGCTCTTGGAATTTCAATCAATCGGAAGGTAGAAAAAGAAAAGGTAAATTTGATAATACAAAAGGTGGAGGAAAGAATAATTTTTATAAGAAGAATTTTCAAAGACAAGGAAATGAGGAGTCCACCCAAAAAAAAGTGTAAAATTTGTAATCGCAGTAGTCATGTGGAGAAAGATTATTGGTTCAAGTGGAAGCCACAATGTTATAATTGCAAGAAATTTGGGCATGCAAAGAAGGATTGTAGAGTAACCAACTAACAAGCTAATTTTACCATAAAAGAAGAATTTGATGGGAACATGTTTTATGCATGTCATAATGCTTTGGAGAAAAAATATGATGTTTTGTTTGTTGATAGTGGTTGTAGTAACCACATGACCGATGATGAAAACATTTCTTGCCAACCTTGATGTTTCCTCCAACTCTCAAGTCAAAATGGGTAATGGTGCCTTGGTTTAAGCAAAAGGAAAGGGTACTATTGCGGTGGAGACCAAGAAAGGAAGAAGATGCATTAAAGATGTTTTACTAGTTTCGGACTTGAAACAAAATTTATTGAGTGTTGGTCAAATAGTGAAGCATGAGTATGTAGTTCACTTTGAAGATTATACTGACAAGATTTATGAAAAAGGGGGGAACAAGCAAATGGTGGCAACAACCAAGATAGAGGAAAATATAAGTTTTCTGCTCACTTTGAGGTATGCAAAAAATATTGCTTTGAAGATGAATGTTGTGGATGAGACTTGGATTTGGCATAAGATTTGGCCACTTGAATTTTCAAAGTTTGAAGTATTTACAACAAAAAGGCATAGTGCATGGGTTGCCAATGATTCAAGAAGTCAAAAAAGTTTGTGAAGACAATGCTCTTGGGAAACAACACCGGAAGACATTTTCAAAAGACAAGGCATGGAGAGCTAAAACATCATTTGAGCTTATTCATATCGATGTGTGCGGGCTTATGGACACAACAACTCATTGAGGTAATAAGTATTTCATTACTTTCATTGATGATTTTTCTAGAATGACATGAGTTTACTTTATGAGACAAAAATTGGATATGTTTAATGTTTTTCAAAAATTTCAAAGTCTTGTTGAAAGACAAAGTGACCATCTTATGAAAGTGTTAAGAAGTGATAGAGGTGGTGAGTATAACTCTAATAAATTTATGAAGTTTTGTGAAGATATTGGGATGGAAAGATAATTGATCATTGGATACACTTCACAACAAAATAGAGTGGCAGAGAGAAAAAATAGAACAATTGAATAAATGTCTAAATCAATGCAAAAATAGAACAATTGAAGAAATGTATAAATCAATGTTTCATAAAAAGGATTTGCCCAAAATTTTTTGAGGCAAGGCCGTTAACACGGCAGTTTTCTTGTTGAATAGATGTCCAACAAAAGTCCTTTCAAACAAAACTTCATTTGAAGCTTGGAGTAAAAGAAAGTCATCGGTTAATCACTTGAAAGTGTTTGAGCATATTTGTTATGCACACGTTCCTAAAGAAAAGAGACATAAACTTGATGAAGTTAGTGAAAAATGTATTTTTGTGGGCTATATCACTCAATCAAAAGGTTATAGGCTCTACAATTTGAATAAAGATAAGTTGATCATTTTAAGAGACGTCATATTTGATGAAAAAGCCTCTTGGGATTGGAAAGAAAAGAAAGTACAAAATCATTTTTCTCTAACTTATGAAGAGGTGGAGAGTGAAAGAAGTGATGATGAGGACTTTGATGTTCCAAATCAAATATCTCTGATTGTTAGCCAACAATCAACTCTATCAAGCTCAAGTTCTACATCTCCAAGTTCAACTTCAAGAAAAATGAGAAGTCTTAGTGATGTGTATGCAAGATGCAACTTTTGTGTAATTGAATCGAAGAACTTTGAAGAAGCAATTAAACTAGAAGTTTGGAAGAAAGCAATGGAAGAGGAGATTCAGGTGATTGAAAAGAACAAGACATGGGAGTTGGTGGAGAGACCTAAAGAAAAAGAAGTGATTGGTGTGAAGTGGATTTACAAAACAAAACCTAATCTGGATGGGTCAATTCAAACGAACAAAACAAGTCTTGTTGCAAAGGGGTATTCTCAACAACTAGGTGTTGATTATCAAGAAACAGTTGCACTGGTTTTTATACCAACTTGATGTGAGGTCCGCATTTTTAACTAGAGACTTGGAGGAAGAGATGTATGTGGAACAACCTCAAGGCTTTGTTGTCAAAGGAAAAAAAATAAAGTTTACAAGTTGAAGAAGACATTATATGGGTTGAAACATACACCCCAAGCATGGTATAGTGAGATTGATTCCTACTTCAACAATAAAGGCTTTCAAAGGAGCAAAAGCGAGTCAACCTTGTATGTCAAAAAATAAGGTAACACCGGTATTCTTATTGTTTCTCTTTATGTTGATAATCTTGTTTTTACCAGAAATGATGAAAAAATGCTTGAAGAATTTAAAAGAGACATGATGAAAAAATATGAGATGGGTGATTTAGGTTTGTTGCATTACTTCTTGGGATTTGAAGTTTTTCAAAATAAAGATAGTGTTTTTTATTTCCCAAATGAAGTATTTAAAAACTCTCCTTGAAAAGTTTAAAATGGTGAATTGCAAGTCGGTTGATACACCTTTGGTGGTGAATGAAAAGTTGGCAAAAGAAGATGAAAGTAAAGATGTAGATGTTTCTTTTTATAGAAGTTTGGTTAGAAGTTTTTTATATTTGCCGGCTACAAGACCGGACATTATGTTTGTTACAAGTTTATTATCTTAGTTTATGCATAGTCCAAGCCAAACTCATTTTTGGGCGGCAAAAGGAGTTTTGAGATACATCAAATGTACTCTTGATAATAGGATTTTGTTTGAGAAAAATATGGATGCAAAGTTGATTGGATTTTGCGATAGTGATTGGGCGGGGTGTGTAGATGATATGAAGGACACTTTCAGTTATGCGTTTTCTCTTGGCTCAGGTGTCTTTTCATGGACATCTAAGAAGTAACAAACGGTAGCACAATTATTTGCTGAGGCTGAATATGTTTTGGCATCATTGGCGACATCACAAGCAATATGGCTAAAAAGAATCTTGAAAGATGTTGGTGAGAAGCAAGGAGAGCTTACTCCAATTTTGTGTGATAACAAGTCCCGATAGTAATGACAAAAAATCCCATCTACCATAGCAGTACGAGACACATTGCAATCAATCACCACTTTATCTGGGAGGCCGTGGAGAATTATGAGATTTAACTCAAGTATTGCAAGATGGAGGATTAAGTGGCAGACATCTTCACCAAAACACTTCTGAAGGACAAGTTTCAATACTTTCGAGAAAATGTTGAGTGTCACACAACAAAGCATTAAGGGGGGCGTGTTAAAGTTAATACTTTATTGTGTTATTTTGTATTTGGGCTAAAAATGTTATATTTGTAATTGAGTCATAAAATGTTAATGTGTGTTTGGTTCATGTTTTGTTGTATTTAATTAGGCCCAAAGATAGAAAACTCTAGAATATATGGAGTGTTTATATTTAGGTGTGTTTAGATAAAGTGTTAGAGACTTTTCTAGAATATATAGAGTGTCCATATAAAACTTGTAAGAGACTTTTCTGGAAAATAATGGAACGGAAAATTTAGTTCAAAAGCTTCCCATGTATTTCTTGTTTGTCTCCTCTTGTTTGTTTAATTAATCAAAGTTCAAGCTTAATCTAAGGCTAACAAAAGAACCCATTAAGCATTGCTTAGAAGAAAAAGTTAAGGGTATAACTAGCATGAATTGAACATAGAAGGTTGCTTAGAGGTAATATTTATACCAAGTACATGGGAGACCAAGGCTATAAGACACAACCTTTAATATGAAAGTAAATAGCTATGATCAATGGCTTTATCTTTGGCTTTCAAGAATAGGAACAGATCCTCGATAGGGTCTTTTGATGGGCCAGTAGATCTGGCAAAACTTACCCCTTTATCGTTTTGGGAGTGACACATTCTATGTACAATTCTTATAGGTGTTACAAAACTTGACAGGAAGCCCCTTTATTGCTCTGTCCTACCTGAAGGGGCTAGCCTTGACAGGAAGACCCTTATCGGATTAGCCTCCACAACCACTTTTCTCTTGTACGTTAGCACATAATGTCTTCATTTTTGGGTGGCATATAAATATGTAATCGCTAAACAATTTTTCTCTGCTTTCTACTTTAGTGTATCTAGCTTTAGCTTCTTTGTTGGTTTTTCTTAAACCAATTTGATCATCTTGCGCTAGCACTTCCGATAGCATTATTGATTGTTCATTAATGTCCATCGATTTAGACTCCTTCCCTCTTCTCAACTACAAAAAAGATCGAGAGGGGCCTGAAGTCCCCCAAACCAAGAAGGGAAACGGAAGCCTTTTGATTCACTCTCCATTCTCTCTTAAATAAATAAAGCTCACCCTCGAGCCCTAGGTCAGTTGGCCGGATCTTTTTTCGTTGTTCTGTTCCCGCCACAAGAAAAACGCATGGAAGAGGAATGCCCAGTGCACGGAGGATCTGTTGAGAGTTTGTCTTGGTAGGGAACTTTATGATTTTACCCCTATTGTATAGAATCAACAAAAAAGAGCTGAGTGCTAATTTAAAATACTAAAGTATCAGGGGTACTCATTAAATTCCAAACGGCAATTATTAATGATCTAATTTTCGAACTCAATTGAGAATTAGTTGAGGAGTGATCACAATCAAAATATATAGATCACAAGAATTCACTGTAACCAGAGTCAATGATAAATTAAAATTTCTGACAGTTAAACCCTAATTTTATTGTAAATAATAAATCAACTATTTTATAAAAATTATATTAATATACTCAAGTATGAAATAATTAGTTATTTGACTCACAGAAAATCTCAAGTATTCGATGTATATGGCACAATGAACCCCTATTGTTTGGCCGGCAACCTGACATACATCAATATAAATAAGAAACAAGCAATGAAAGTAGGAAATGTCAATGAATTGACAAGAAGCAAGAGTGAGCAGGAAAGTCTACCCTAATTCAAGCTATGGCTTCCTGGCCAGCCAGCAAAAACTGGGTATCTCTCTGCACATCTCTCTGGTTTTGAAGCAATTTAATCCTTGAGATTGCCAAGTTCAAGCATGTTTTGCTACATAAACCACAAAACCGTTCAAGTTTCATCCAAATGGAGGCAGAAAACAAGAAGCAAGCAACTCTCCATAATAAAAACTTATTACCTTTCAGAACCACCAAATCATAAATACAAGAATTTTCATAAACACATTAAAAATCATTACTTTTTCAATAGAAGCAGCACAATTCCAACCATAAAAGACCTAAATAGTAAACAAGTTTAGTTTACCCAATGTAGTTGCGGATTAAATTCAATAATACACTGATGGGCATTTCATAAAAGTGAGAATCTTGGAAAAACGGTGACCACAAGTACATCTACAACTACAAAATTCTTGAAAACCAGGTACATATTAGAAGCTGATTGACCCAAATTGCTTAACCCAATGAAAGGGTAACACAAAACTACTTATTCAAATCTTGTCCTGTAAAATTAAACTGATGAAATTAAAAATGAGATTTTAAATAAAAAAAAAAAGAGGAATCATTAACTAACTACAAGGTAGCACAAGTGGTAATAGGGATGAACCGTAAACTAAGACTAGATCATGAAAGATTTATCTCATATGAATAAATTTTTTTTTTTAATTCAATGGTTAGGGGTGTCTGAACCAGTTTACTCATACTTCAACTAATCATTTCCTTAGTCCAATTAAAAGCAGACTATCCATATCGGGTTAAAATATTCATGAAGAATAAAAGTCCAGTTAAAGACTGACATGTGGGTTTTGGTACCATAGACAAATTTATATATATATATACCCATACATATATTTGATTAAACCAATAGCTGATCAATTAAATGGACGTCTGTATTTATGGTACTATATAATAAATTATGCAAACCAATTAGCCAATAAATCAGAGTGGCGCAGCGGAAGCGTGGTGGGCCCATAACCCACAGGTCCCAGGATCGAAACCTGGCTCTGATAATCTGTGCAGAGTTGGCTTCCTTCAAGCGTGGCTAAGTTTTTTGATCTTCCTAAGAAAAATTCGGAAAAACTATATATATAAATATATATTTTTTTTCTGACACTCCATAAAGTTTAATAAAATACAGTGTATATCAAAATTTATCTCTCTTTTGGATTAACTTTAGAGTCTAACATTTTTTTTTATGGTGTATAACTTTAAAAAACTATAATTTAGACCAAAAAGATAATAAATAGATTCGGTACCTCTTTGGGGCTTCGGTACCAAATTCCTAACCCACTTACAATCTTTGCAGGGTTGGCCAAACGGTATGGAAAAAAATATGGGTTTTAGCCTTAAATTTTTACAAAGTCCTATAATTTTAAGTATATCACTAGCACAAAAAAAAAATTAAATCCATTAAATTTTAAGCCCTACAAAAAAAAATCCTAAAAAATTAAATCTAATCAAAATTTTTAGTAAAAATTAGAAATGAATCCCCCTAGATGTACTTGTTTGGAGATGAGTCTTGTAAGGAAACTTATAAGGGGCTAAATCTATATTTAAAATTATATGTAATGACTTAAGTTCACTTTTTTTTTTATCTCAAAAATACTCTTTCTTGAAAAGAAGTTAAATTAATTTTTTATTTTAAAAATTATTATCCCTTAATTCAACGTCAATTAAAATATATCAATAAAATCTTCATCATAAATTTAAAATTCAAATTTAGAGCTCTCTCTTTCTCTCTCTCTCTTTATATATATATATAAAATCAAAGCTTGGCGGCGAGAAAAGCAAAGACTCTCATCATCTTTGCTTTCACCAATCAAAACCTTCTTTCACAAAACACAAAAGACATTATTTTGGAGTCTGATGGTGTCAAAGTTGCAGCAATTGCAATCCAAGACATACCAAGCTTCACAGTTTATGGCAAGGCATGACACTGGTTATTACAAACAGGTGTTGGAACAGAACAAGCAGTACATCCAGGAACCACCCACTGTGGAGAAATGCAACCTGTTGGCGAAGTAGTTCGTTTACACTCGTCTTGCTAGCATTCCTAGTCGGTGTGGGTCATTTTGGAAGGAAGTTGATCACGTGAAACACGTGTGGAAGAACAGGCAGGAATTGAAGGTTGAGGATGTTGGCATTGCTGCTTTGTTTGGGTTGGAGTACTTTGCATGATATTGTGTTGGTGAGATTATGGGAAGGAGATTCACATTCATCGGTTACTATCCCTGAAGACAATTCACAAAGATAAAAAAAATATTCGGTTTCAAATTCAGTGATGCTTTCCATTGTCAGTTGCTTTTTTTTTTTTTTTACCATATTTTGGGTAAACTTTGTACAATATTGTTTACATCAGCATGTTACTAAGAATTTGAATAGTAAAATTCAAATTCATGTTATTATTATTTTTTATTATGTTACTGTTTATTTTACTATTTTTAATGAGCATGTTACTACTATTATTTTCATAAATATTAATATTCAATGTTAGTATTTTTTTTTGTTTTTGAATATTACTATTTTTTGTATTTGAATGGTACTATTTTTTGTGTTTGAATTTGAGAGAAATAATTATTATTAAGTATGTTACAGTTTTTGTTAAACATATTACTATTTTTGTTAATATGTATTTATATATACCTAACCTATATATGGATATAGATAGATAAGAGAGAGGAAAAATTTTAATGTTAGTCAAACTACTAAGATTTAGGAGTTTTTAATTTTTAGTTTTATTTCATTTATAAAGGGAATGAATAGTATAGTAAAATTGATAAAAACGGACTTTATAATAAATAAGTTTCCTTGACGAACTTAAATCCAAACAAGTCCATATAAGGGAATCGCCTTCCAAATTTCTCAAATTTTTATTATAATAATTTGGGCTTATAATCCAATTCATAATATTAAAACATTAGAAATTAAAAAAATAAAAAATACTCAAAAGTCAATTCATATTTACTCTCACTTACTCTCTCTCTCTCTGATAAATAAAAACAAAAACAAAAGTCGAAATTAAACACTTTCTCTTCTTCTCTATGATAAAAAATAAAAACAAAAATTGAAATATCTTTCTCGACAATATTAACACATTCTTCTTTTGTCTCACTCTTACATAGAAAATTAAAAAGAATTTAATTTTTTTAAAAAAATAATACTAAAAAAAAAAACTTCATTTAATATTTTCATGTTAGGCCTCAAATTAGTTTGAACCGCCTTTGTCACAAACTTAGGTTGCAGTCTATTTTTCAATAAATTTGAAGTCTATTGGTGCATTAATTGCTTCCAATAACATGCACGAACCCCATTTGAAACTCCCTTCGATACAAATAACATTTACGAGTTAATAATTCCCTAACACTTACCTCTAAATAACAATAATAATAATAATAAAAAACAAAAGGTAATTAATGGTAAAGGTTTTGAGTATTTCAAAAAAATCACCTTCTCTAATGTATTCATTCAGCTCAGAGGTTTTTTTTAGAGTATCCATTAAACTGTAACCTGTGTACATCTTGGTGTACATAGAATTACAGATAAAATATGTTCAAGTTTCCGTATTATTACACTTCACCCCTCGCAATTTGAAAAGTTACAATCAACCCATGTCAACTATTAGCCAATTAACAGGAAAACATAAAATTTCAACGATGGCTTTACCATGATCAAACTCAAATAAAAATCCAAACTCAGATCCAAATGAAAACCTAAATTCCAACCGAAACCCAACACTCTAACTTTCATCTTGTTTCTTCTCTATCTGCCTCTAACCTTTACTATCCTGACCATAGTTATTAATATCGTACGATACGTCATAATATACAAAAACATAATATGAATTGTGTCTTTGTATCGTTATTGCATCGTATTATACGGTACAATACATATCGTCCGATACATACGATACACAAATTTTTTTTTTAAAAAACATCGTTTCAATAGTTAAAGTTAAAAAAAAATAATAAAGGTGGCCTTCTTCTCTGATCAACGAAGACCAGAAGCTGTCCACTAAATATTCGACGACAGCAAAGAAGGATAGCCTTAGGCTTCTCCATCGCAATGGACATTCGCAAAGAAATCTTCCCTGATCGAAGGTTTAGGCCTTTTCCCTCCTTCATCTTATTCATGTTCTTCCTTTAGCTTATCCCTAGCGATGAGTTTAACTGTACTTGCAGACCCAAACAAAGCCTAATTCTTCCTCTGTCTTTGCATTTTTATATTAGTGAATTATATTGAGAACTTGAATAGTTGGTGAAATATAAATGAAATACTATATTATTATGAACATATGATTTTTTTGTATGCACACACACACAATTATTGGTAATAATTGTGTATATCTTATTATACACTATTTTTGAAAAATGATACGACTTTCAATAAGCGATTTGATAACTATGATCTCGATTAATCAAATTCGACCTGATTCTAATAATTTAACTAAATTTACTTTTTTTAAAAATTATATCATAATTTAAACTCAATTTCATTAAATAATTTCTTAATTTTCTACAACATTTCTATACACATATATGTAATTTTGATCACATCACACGAGTATGGAATATTAGTATATCTAAATTTCACCCAGTTAGATGTAATTAAGAAATAGTACAATGAATTCAAATTTGGATTGGATAAAGAGTCACAAGTATTAATCGATATCCGACTAATCTGATTCGTATTTGAAGCCGATGCAATGACATGCCCACTTATCCACTTATTTTTCTTGATAGTTAGATGTTTCCATAGTCAATTCGTCAATATACAAAATTTAATTAGTTTTTAGTAGTAAATAAAAAATTCACATGTGCCTCAATATAATCTTCCAATAGCTTACTCTGAAGGAAAATGCGGATTGGAGCCACAAATTGGCGAACACTAATTCAAATCTCATCGGGTACCACGTGGCAATGCCATGTGATGCTTATATAATCAATGAAACTTTGTCGCATTATTTGTTTTGTCTCACACACACGGAAATATACAACATTTTTATGTGATGTATATCACGTGACAATGCGAGGTCGTACCTGTCAAGCACTCAATAATTTCTCTTTTATAGAGGTTCAAGATTGACATCCAATCAAAGTTACTAGTAAGGTTACGTGCATGCACAACTTGGCTAATATATTATGTGGTTTCAAAAGCAAACAAACATCATATGGTTGTAAACTTCCTAATGTACATTGCATTATATATGTGCCAGCAGCTTTCAAACTTTAAAAAAAACATAGTTTGCAACTAATTTATTAATATTCCTGGTTTTTATTTTACTTCTACATGCTTTGTACGTATTATGTTCACGCGTTAATATTATATATATATATATATATATTACTATTTGACATAATTATCCGATGCGATGTTATAAACAAATCATATGACACTTCATCTTGACTTGTTGATCAGCTGTTGCTAAACCAAGTGGAGTACTGTAATCTAATTAAAAAGAAGTGGTGTGTGAGCCAATCAAAGCTTGCATGATTGGCTTAGTGTTTGGTTTGGTTCATTAATTAATTATTATTTTGAGTATATATGTTGAGTCAACTGGTGTCTTAGTCAAGTAAGGACTACATAATATAATGTAATAATTCAAAATAAAATATGTTCATCTTAAGTAGGAGAGGGATAAAAAAAAGAAAAAAAGAGAGAGAGAGATCACATGTACAAAATGTCTTATAGTAATTAGAGTTGTGAATTATACACATTAACTTGAACCTGAAAATTACACTACTCATTAACACAAATAATAAATTAATTGAATTAGGGCTATACAAGAATAACCCATTTGATTAGTATTCAAAGAAGAAAGTGTATTTTTTTTTTTTTTACGTTTTTCATTTTTTGATCTAGTATTATACGGTATTATTACAAAACAACTTTTTAGTAACACAAATATGCCATGAATGTAACATGAATACAAAATGACACCGAATATCATGACATGATACGGCTTGATTAACACTCATAATATTCCTTTTCTAGTCAGTGGTAGGATCAACTACGCTAGCCTCCTCATATCCATACGCAGTACATTATTGTGGCCTCCTTATGGTAAAGCAGCATTTTTTAGTGTAATAATGCTATTCTCATCTCTTATATATGTCTTATTGTCTCATAGACAGCAGCCCCTTTATCTCATAAACAAAACATTTCAATAGCTAAACATGCATGTATTTTAAAAGAGAAAGAAAGAGTATCGAAGGCTAAACATAAGTTAAAATAGAGTATCGAGAGAATAGTATGAAAAGAAAAATAACCCGTTTGTTAAGTGAGTTAAAGTTGTATCTCACCCATAATATTGACCCATAACACTAGAAAGTGTCTTACTAGTCACCACTTTTGGACTTAACTCCTACAACAAAGTTATTATGCCACCGTACTTTTTCATTGAAGTGGATCTTTGCGTGGAGCTTCCTAAGTTCTAAGCACTCTGATCTTGCTATGAATCCAAACGAAAGTGAAAAGTTGTCTTATTGTTTTGGAAGATTCTTGAATTTGGAGTCATTATGATCATTCAAAGATTCATTTTCCATTTTCCAGATTTACTAAACTAGTGATGGGGTTGCTACGTAAAATTTTCTAACCTAATCATTATATCTCATTTACATTAGTAAAATGATTTCAGTAGCATTACAACCAGAACATTCAGAAACATGTATGTCAAATTTGTATCAAATTTTAGTCTAGCTGTCAGTTACTAAGCAAAACTCTTTCGTAATTTTTGAGCTTGGGGTTGACTATATAACGGCTAGATACTAAACGCCACATACACAAAGCTTTTCAATTGCTTTACCTTATTTATAAACATTAAGTACTGTAAGATCATAGGATAAACCATCTTGTAGGAGAGACTAAAAACATCAGTACGGGGTATATTTTATTTTTGGTTATTCAATCGAACTTAGTTGACTCTTATAAATTCGATAATTTTCAAATTTTTGTCATAATCAAACGTCATATTTCAAAACAAACCCGAAGAGATTGCATGAGACCATATAGTACCTTTTTTCACCTGCAAACTTTTCCTTCCGGCACCTGCACTCTCAAACCTATTGGGAGAATGTTTAATAACTCATTAAAATATTAAGTTTCCGACCAAAAGTTCATATCAAAATTTTTATGTGAAAGGGTCGAGGACTTCCCAAATAGGGGTTCCTAATCCCGCGTCTATGATCTAACCTATTAGTTATGACTCCTTAACAAGAGTCACATTGTCGGATGTTGGTCTTCTTAGTTCTTATTTATACTACATTGGTCGGAGTTTGCATTGACTTGAACTGGGGTTCATTACAAGTATGTTCAATTCGTCCACCAAGACAGTTTAAAAAAAAAAAAAAAAGTTGTTGGCGGTTGTCATATGAAGACAAATTCACACTTTCGTTTAGCAATATTCTTGATTCCTCAAGTCTCTTATTCTCCCTCCACAAAGTTGCATATGTAATTTTAAAAGAATGAACTTATGTCATGCATGATATCATTGATAGACAATAAAACGTAACACAAAAAACGCACATAACACACGAGATTGTGTATTGGGGAATTTTTTCTAATATAAATGATAAAGATACAAAGATTTCTCTAAACGAAATGAAAACAAGAGAACGACTCACTTTTGTTGGGTCAATTTATGTCGTCCAAACCCTTCGTTGTAGTGACGTAATCTCAAAAAAAATACCAATAGAAGTTCAAATGAGTTTATATTAGATTGGGTCCAAATCGGAGGAGCATACAATTCATCTACTACAAGTCAAGTTAAATTACCATTCGCTCAAAAAACTCAAGCTAGAAAATGTAACTTAAGTATCTATTCAAGATTACCCATTGTGTGTGCTTGATTTTGGGTTAAGCACGTGAAAGTCTTTTATTTGTTAGCATAATGGCAAAATTTGAACACATAACTTATTGCTTTGATAAAATGTCTAATCATCATCTATTCTAAAAATTTAAACAGTCAGAGAATATATAACTTAAGTATTTACAGCACAACATGCATAGAATAATCTTCTAGAATGTCAACCAATAATGCATGTAGATATGTTTCAAAGTGTCCGCCAAACGCTAACAGGACTGAACTTACTTTGAATCTTTGGTTGAATATTACCACATCTAATCTATAGTGAAGGTGAATGTATGTGGTCTCTGTATGGGGTACAATGTGGAATGAATCAATATATCAACTTTTGTTGTGTGTGAGAGTGGTTGCGTACCAACAAGTTGCTTATAACTTATGAATGGATTGAAAATAATTTCATTGCTTATCTAAGGAAATGTCAAACTGATTGTTGATACATGACAACTTGCTGTGTTACCAACTAATCTGAGTAAAGTGCGAAAATTGTGAACTGAACAATTCTAATTGAATTGAAACTTGAGGTTTTTTCTTCTTTTTCCTTTTGAAGCTAAACATATAGTTAATGTACTGAAGGGGTACAATTACAAGCTTTTGGATGAAGACTATAATAAGTAATCTGAATCGTTTTTATGGTTAGTTGTAGCTTAAACTTTATTTCCTAATACAAACTATTGTTTATATTGCTCATAAATAGATTGAAATTGATAGCGTATGAGGTGTTGGTGTACATGTAGTTTCTTACAACCTTCTAACAAACTTTTCTCTAATCCCACTTGAGAAGGGAAGGTTTTCTTCGGCAGGTTGGTGGGGGGGGGGGGGGGGTTGGGAAAACTAATTAGGAGAGGAGAAAGAAAAATATGATTTTAGGTATCCAATGTATCCAGAGAGATGTTGATTAGATGTCTGCACTGGCAGAAGCATCTTTGATCTTTCAAAGAGGGAAGGTTGAATACCCAAATCCATTCAAACAGAAAATTATGATTATGATCTCTTTTTTTGTGGTTGTGCAGACCTCAGAGGCAGCATGGGGAAGAGGTTAGGTTATTGGTTAATAAACTCATAGAGGAAGTCTAATTAACCATGTTTGAAGCCCCAAGTAATCATTAGCACTGTTTTTGTTCTCAACTCAACTCAATCAGATTCCAATATTTTTTGGATCGATTACATGAATCTCTCTTTATTTATTCCTAGAAATTTTTTATTTGATTTTTGTGAATCTCAGTTATTCAATATCCTAATGATTTTTGGGATTTTTTTTAGGCTCTTTATGTTAAAGGTTAGCATTTTTGTATGCAAATTTTTAACATACAAAAATGTTGAAAGTTGGGTTGTTTTGTAAAGAACATTAAAAGGGTAACAGAACCATGGTAACGCTGAAAACATGCCATTAATTGTTGGATTGAAACTTACTTTCACGTAACCACTATTTTGAGTCAATTTTATTGCACCATCAACAAATTGAATAAAAAATAATCAACTAACCCAATCATTATAGCTCATTGTATTCTCATTTTCTCTAAATAACTCAAATATTTCAGCTTAATTTTCAAAAATAATAAAATAATTTTACAAAAAATGAAATATATGCATTTATTTGATAGGAATCATAGGCAAAGCACAGTCCTACGCATTAGACCTTCGATCACTCGCAAGACTTGAATTTGTGACTACGTGACCTTCTTAGAGCTAAACCACAGTCTTTGAGGTATTCTTAGGGCGTCAATACATTAAGCATTAATGAGTTATTACATGAAATATATCTACAAATATATTTCTATACGTTTGTTTTGAAAACCCGAGGGGGCCATGGCCCCCTGGGATTCTATCCCTACACCTAATCATGCGGAATAATCATGATTTGAGGAAGAAGAAGAAACAAATGGGATTGGGGTACAATCTGAAAAGGAGACTTGAAGGGAGAAACTGTATGCTTTCGACTCGAAGCATGCGCATACATATGTGCTTGACCATGTTGAATAATGGGTACTGCACAAGGGAAAGAAAAGACTGGCTTATTCCAATCAAACCACACCTCCAAATCTTAAAGGAGCCCACCCTAAATGATTTTTATATCATTCTTATGATGATAGAGGCAATAATTCAAGGATAAGGAGGTACTAGAAGTCTTTAAAGGAGCTCTTCTTTCTATCTCCATTATATCCAAGTTGATAGTGTTCATGTGGTACTAATAGTCACTGTCCCCCTCTTTCACATTATAAAGTTTATAATTTTCTATGTTACTAGTTATTGTCACCATCGTTAAGATTTTCCATTAATGTTTAGTATCTTACAACGCGAGTATCGCTTACTCAGAAAAGAAACGAGATAAGTCATAATTATCAGTCTGATTACAAGATCATGGTCACTTTTTAACATTGTAAAGCCATTCATGTACTTGGTTTTTTTTGCTTCTCAATCTGGAACATTTGATCAATCTAAGTGCTTGAAGAAAAGAAAGTAATAGAAGGGTACATCAAGAATGGTGGACTACAACCTGGAGTTCACATTGATGAAAACATTATGTTATGTTAGAGTCAAATTATAATTTTTTTAATGTGGAAGTTATAATTCTAAAGAACATGATTAATTATACAAAGTTATAATGGATTATGAAAGTTACAATTTTTAAAGATCAAATTACTCTATTTAAAAGTAAAATTATAATTGTTCGAAATTATTCATAATCAATTACAATATTTTGATAAATCATGAATAACCTCAGTTATAAATTGGTGTAACTCAGACCATCAAAATAATAAATTTTAATACGATATCAAATATTTCTCAACTTAGAAAGGTATTTTACAGCATGCTCATTAGTTGCGCTACAATACTTTCTGGTCATATCAAGTTCCGAAATCCACTCTTCAACGTAATGGGGTAAGTGACGAAGTGCAAAATGTAGCACACAAAAGTCAACCAATGATTCACATCAAGTCTATCAGATGTCAATGTTACATCCATTTGATTACTATTTTATATGACAAAATTGTAATTTTTAAGGGATAAATTATAATTGTCTAAAAAAAGTTACGATCACAAATATTCATGATCGATAATGAAAAACGTGATATCGATATTAATATTTTATGATCAATTATGTCTTTTAAAATTGTAACTTATACCTCAAAAAAATAATAACTTAACCTTAAAAGATAATAATTTTCAGTACTGATGCCCCCTCTGATACTGTAAAAGCTCCCTAAATTCTAAGGGTTACTAGTTGAGGTTTCTTTGTTTTTTTTTTTTTTAATTGAATACAACTTCATCTTGTCTTTATATTTGACCCTTCTGTTCGTATCTATATAATAAAGTAATTTATAATTCAAAATTTAAAAAATAAATAAAATATTTTTTATTTTTCACAGTTCAGATCAATTTAAATTTTATTTCAAAGTTAATTTAACGACTAATATTAACACCCTAAATTTAATAGGAAAAATAGATATCTAAGAGTGTATTTGAAGTGACTTTTTAAATATACTTTTAAAAATTATTTATCATAAATACTTTAAAAAAAATAGTAGTTGAAACTGCCCTACCACTACCTCTACCACCAGCGCCGCCAATGCCGTCGCCACCCCACCACCACTATCGCCGCCATCACCACCACCACCATCGTCTCCTACCAGCACCACTGCCGCCCACAACCTCTCACCCCTATTATAACAAATGCTTAAATTCATTTATCTCTCCTCTATGTTGTGATTTGATTTTAGATATGAATACAAATATGTTTATTATTTATCATTTTTTATTTTTATATGCCTTCAAATATAGACAATAACTAATAGTTCTATAATTTGTCTTCGGAATACGTTTATTAGTGTCGTATTTATCATTTTCAACAACTATGAAGAAGGTATTATCACCTCAAAACTTCATATTCTAAACCATAAAAAGAGTTAACTATTGTAATGCACATTCAGAAAGTATTTTGTAGGGCTAACTACAGATTACCTCCCTGGCGTTCAGTCCCGTTACAGTTTACCTCCTTCATCTTAAAAAGTCTATAGTTAACTCCATAACGTTAAGGAATGAACTGAAATCGTTTGCTTTTTTGTTCTATTTAACTGAGAGTCGACCACATGCTCCACAAATTCACGTTAGCACCTTTTTCCATCAGTCTCCACCAAGTTAATGCCCAAAGTGCTCTTCTATAGTTCTATACACAATATAAGCCCTAATCCTCTAACAGAAGACAATGGCAGAAGAAAGGAAAAGAGAGGGGGATGAAGAGATGAAAAGAGACATAAACAAATAGTACTCAATCAATTTAACAATATTATTTTCGAAAATCCACAAATTGACAACATTGATCATGTTACGTGCAAACCATGCGTGACCCAGATAATTTTTAAATCAAAATCATAACATCAATGTGAAAAATTCCAAATAACACAAAAAACAATTCAACATCAATGTGACAAATATAAATCCCAAATCGCAATTTGACCTAAACAAATGTAATGATCTATACATTTTTTAACTATCAAATACCTGATATCATTGGACAGATTTTTACATGCAATTCATATTATACCTCATTCAAAACCCTAATCGAAGGTTGGAATCAATACATTTGTGGACACAATTCAGTACCTCCTGTTGTTGTGTTCCTTCGTTTTGTTGCTTTGATTCACCAGATCTGTGATGCCATAAGCAAGATTACAACTTGAAATTGCTAGATCGTTGTCTCTGGATTTCTCCTTTGCTTCCTCTTCATATCATTCTATAGTACTTGCACCGACATTCAGAGTGTGTAGTGAGCCATGAATGGAGGAGTAAGACCATTTCATGTCTCAATGAAACCCATCATCTATAAATATCCTATAAAATAAAAATGCATTTGATATAAATATTTGCAAACCCAGGTGGAGAAAACATCTGATTATGATATATATATATAATCGTGTCAACATCGGATTCCTCATATTTGACACAAACCGACAAGTTTATTCTTCGTTAACATAGTAAATCATTTCTCTTAATTTTATCAAGTAATAGTCAATTCAAATCCACTAATTTAATATTAGATTCTTGCCGTATTATCATTCCGCCACAAAAATCATCACTTCTATAAACAACACAGAGCACACACGTAACCTTACGAGGAATACGGATAATTTTATATCACCATCTAAGCAATTTACTTTAGAATTCTTCTAAGTTGTGTTGCTGATAACCACATTTACAATGCGAGAAAGACATGTATGGCTGTGTTATTTCGTGCTTTCGTAAGCTTTATAGTAAAAATACATAGTTTACGACGCAGATTATTGTGGGTGTTTCATGAACTCACGTAAGAATAGACAAAGAAATTAATATTTATACTTAGTATCGATTCCACTTGTTGCCTAGTAGTATTTAACTTCATCCGTGTAGGGTTTCAAGGGATCAATGCTTCCACCCGCCAACTCAATATGTTGAGTTAAAACAAAGCATACCAAACCCACTATTCTTTTAGGGAAAAAAAACATAGTTGAATGACATTTGTTGGACAAAACTATTTGTTCCGGGACTTGACTACGGTAGAACAAAAAATATCGGTACCATATGTCCACATTTTACTATTTTAATGGGTATTTTTACAATTTTTATAGGTTATTTTAGAATAAAAAAAATTTATTACTTTTGTGGATGATTTACAGCATTTGTGGGTATTTTTATAATTGTTGTGAGTATTTTTATCACTATTGTGCAAACTATTTTTACCATTTTTTTTTGGGTACCACAATAGTGGTAAACGCACCTATAAATGTGATAAAAATTGGTATAATATCGAAATTTTATTTTTCATCACCTTAGACACTTCCTTTATATTGAAATTTTATTTTTCAATACGACAGACACCTCCTTTGTTCTGTTACCACTATTTATGCTAGTATATACAAGCTAATAACAAAGAGTAAGGTGAATTTAACTGATGTCAACGACTCCTTTTTCTTTTTTCCTTTTAACTGGATCCATAACTCTACATTAGGAAAAAAAAAATTAAAAGCAAGAAGGTTTTACCTAGTAGAACTTGATACAATCTTGTTAGTTGTAGCACAAGAGATTTGAGAGACAGGAAATTAGTATCTATAAAACTACAAATAAAAAAAAAATTGTGGAGCATTATAAGTGTACTCCACCCTGTTGGAAATCAAGCCCACGTCACCCCCTGTCTGTGCATGTTCCTCTCCATATTTAGCATCCTCTGTTTACTTCCCTGAATTAGTGTAATGTACAGCCTTTATTATAATTGATTTAGGAGTAATTCTAGCAAGGTAGTTTATTCACTTTCCATGTAGAGGAAATTCCGTCCGGTGATAGTGTACCATTCCAGAATTGTCTCACATCGGTAGGCTATTTATTTTATGCTCTCTTTCATTGTAAATATACGGATTAACAGAATGAATTGGGTTGGTGTTCCTCCATAGTTTTTAGTCTTCAAATTTCATCATGGTATCAGAGCATGGTTTAATCCTGTCTCATTGTCTTCATCTTTAGTCAGTTTTTTTTATGCCTAAATACGGTCCAGTCTTTGGAATGGCTACCAACTCATCCTCCTCTACTTCTGATATCATCATCTCATCATCTTCATCCTCTCATCAGATGGAAACCTCTCATCTTCCAATCACAGCCCATAAACTAAATGGGCAAAATTATTTGCAATGGTCTCAGTCCATATTAATGTTTATACGGGGAAAGGAGAAAGATGACTACATCACCGGAGCTTCGGCGGCACCAGAAACCACAGCATCAACCTACAAAAAGTGGATCGCAGAAAATAATATGGTCATGTCCTGGCTAATCAACTCTATGACCACTGACATTGGCGAAAATTTTCTGTCATTTGATACTGCCAAAGAAATCTGGGACATGGCAAAAGAAACTTTCTCAGACAAGGAAAACACATCTGAAATCATCCAGATTGAAGGCATCCTCCACGATTTGCGTCAAGGAAACCTTACGGTAACTGAATATTTCAATACTCTTACTCGTCTATGGCGTCAACTTGATTCGTTTGAGGTTCATAACTGGAATTGTGTTACTGATGGTTTGTTGTATAAAAAGATTGTCGAAGGGAAACGTGTGTTTAAATTTTTGTTAGGCTTGAACAAAAATCTTGATGAAATCAGAGGAAGAATCATGGGAATAAAACCTCTACCTAGCCTTAGAGAGGCATTCTCTGAAGTCCGTCGCGAAGAAAGTCGGAAAAATCTCATGATGGGATCCCATCAACAACTGAATATGACAGAAAGCTCGGCTCTTAAGACTCAATTCGCTCCTTTTGACAACCGTCAAAAAATTAAAGGAGGTAGACCTTGGTGTGATCATTGCAAAAAGCCGGGACACTCAAAAGAAACTTGCTGGAAGATTCATGGAAAGCCAATAGATTGGAAGCCACGTCAACCACCTGAGAAAGAAGGACGAGGAAATCATGTGGCTGCCGATGAACAATCGCCACAACCTGAAGCTAGCCCTTTTAATAAGGAGCAAATGGAGATACTTCAGAAACTATTGTCTCATCTTCTGTCAGTACAGTCACAAACTGGCTCATCTTCCAACCAGGTCATTAGTTCCGGAACCTTGGCTCACAAAGGTAATTTTTTGAGTGCCTTCACTGTTGGTAAGAAACGTAAAAAACCTTGGATAGTGGACTCAGGAGCATCTGATCATATGACGGGAGATGCGACAATTTTTGATACATATAGCTCTTGTCCAAATAATTTAACAGTCCGAATAGCAGATGGCTCACTATCAAAGGTTGCCGGTACAGGTTCAGTTGTGCTATCAAGAGATCTTACTCTCAACTCTGTTCTCCTTGTTCCTAACTTGGACTGTAATCTATTGTCAATTAGTAAACTCACTAAGGAAAAGAGGTGTATTACTAATTTTTCCTCCACTCACTGTGAATTTCAGGATTTGGATTCGGGGAAGACGATTGGCAATGCTGAGGAATGCTCTGGACTCTACATCCTTAAGGAGTGCCACAATCCGCAAGAACAACCTCAAATGGAAGTTGGTGGTAATTTTTTTTCGGTTTCATGTCAAAATAACGATAGTGCAATTATGTTGTGGCACTATCGCTTAGGTCATCCCAATGTTATGTATCTCAAGCAGTTATTTCCTTCATTATTTAATAAAAATCCAAAATCCTTTGAGTGTGAAATCTGTCAATTATCAAAGCAAGTCCGGTCTCATTTTCCCATTCAACCCTATAAA